>QEPC01005117.1:8930810-8987347 GCA_003113815.1 Sphenodon punctatus
GGTGTATGTGCAATGGGTGGGTGGGGCGTGCATACAGGCACACGCGCATCCCCACGCCTCCCCTCCACTCATCCCCATGCACGGAGCAACCGCCATTTCCCCCAGTTGCTCCATACATGGGGATGGGTGGGGTAGGGTGGGATGGGGATGTTTGTTAGAGAGGAGCGCACATGTACCCGTGCTGCATCCTTCACACAGACCTCTTGCACTCATGAACATGCAGATTTCTGTGTGTTCATGAATGGGAGAGCCCTGTGTAAAAAGGGCTACTGTCTTATTCTTCAGGACCCACCCCCTTCCGTTGTAACTAAGCTGAGCGAATGCAACCTCTCAGATCGTGTCCGTGTCGCCCCCTGTGTTCCCCTCCTCCTTGTCTACCTTTTCTTGTCCATTCCAGATTGTAAGTCTCTCAGAGCAGGGGCCTGTCTCTAATCACAACTATTCAAAACCAAGCACATGGCTTGTGCTATATAAATACATAAAAACAACCATCTGAAATAGGTCATTATTTTTCCTGTTTTACAGATGAAGAACAGGCTGAGAGATAGTTACATGCCTAAGGTCATGATAACTAGACAGTAAAACTACCTCAGATCAGGGCTTTTGCTTCTTGCCTCTGTCTAAGAAATGTTCCCTCAGAGTTCAGAATAATTTATCATTGATTCAGAGAAGTTTGTGGGGGGAGAGACTGCATGACACAGAAGGGATGCACAGGGTATTTATTATAGCCTCTGTGTTCTGATAATTGTGGAAGGAGTATATTTGTGTGTGTTTACATCCTTTTGTTCATTTTAATCATTTCTAGAAGAGATCATTACAATATAAGGAACTGCCTAACTGAGTCAGCCCAATGGTCCATCTTAGGCCAGTATTGTCACAACCTGACACAGCAGCAGAGTTTCAAATCTGGCTCTCCAAGATCCCTGACAGAGGCCTCATCCAGGCGTCCTACTTGAGATTCTGAATTGGAGATGCCAGGGATTGAACTTGGGATCATATACATGCAAAGCATGTGCTCTACCACCGGAACCATGGCCCACCCCAAGTACAATGTTTTTGTAGCTTCTAGGTCTGCATTGTAGAGGAGGAGTTTCCAATAGCACATCTACCATACTTTACCTTTATGTTTAGAACTTTTAGATGAAACGTTTGGTCATGTATATGAATTCATTTTCATGAGGTCTTCAGCCAATTTGATTTTATGCATCACTTTTCACCTGATAAAACAAATATGCTACCAATAAATGGAATATTTGAATATTTTGAGTGACACATTATAATTATCCAACCAAAAAGTTTGAGTGGGACTTTCCTAATATTAGTCACACTAAGTATATTTGTTCCAGAAAAAAGAAAAACAGATGGAAAGCCTGTTGATGTTTTATATTTAATGCTTTGGGGGAATTGTTCAGTAACAAATTCTTGTTAAGTAACAGTTATCCCTGTTAGTGCTGCCAACATAAATAATTTATTGATTTAACTGCCACATAAGAATGGTCAGTCCTGGAAAAATAGGATAACATTTTACATTGCTAAATTGTTATATATTTTACTCAGGACTAGTTACCTTTATTTATTTTCTGAATAATATTCAGTACTCTTGTGTGTTTTAGCCTTCTACATGTTACAAAAGGAATGCCGAGTACTGTTATTATGTAAAGCCATATACCTCTAATCTCCTCTTCCCCCAGGAAATAGGGTTCTCATCCTTGAGGGATAGGACTGGAAATCAGGACACTTTATATGACTTTAGACAGGGACCCATGTTCACTGCTTGGGTCCCTGACTTTAGTAAAACCTGTAGTTATGGTTGGACTCTAACTCGATTTTCAACAAGAGTTTTGCTGTTAACTTTCATGGCAAAAGAGTTGGGTCTTAGGGTCTTATTCAGCTCTCGCTGAAGTCCATGGAAAAATTACTATTGACTTTAATAGAAACTGGATCTGGTCCTGTTTAAATAAACAAACAACCAAACCTCTCTTTGACTCAGTTTTTCCATCTGCAAAATGAGAATTAAATTTGTCTATATTACAGGGTTATTATTGAAAGTGCAATTATTATTCTTTAAACCCTCTGACTTTCTCACATTGAAAGTCCTAATATTTTTAATAATAATGATGGCTCTTGGAACGCATCACAATATAAAAATACAACAAAACACCATAAAATAACTTAAAATCCACATAGAATCCATTTTAAAAGAGGGAAGGTAAATGGGAAAGGAAAAAATAAGGGGGACCAGCAGTGGATCCTCTAAATCCACCTGGAGAATTGGAAAGTTTTCAGGTGCTTTTTGAAGTTGAGATGGGAGGAACGAAGATGAACATCTGAGGGAGCAAGATCCATACTGAGGGAGCCCACTACAGCAATGGGCCATTGGTGGCCTTTGGTCTCCAAGCAGTAGGTGGTATCCGAGCGCAAATAGTCCTGGAAAGAGCATGGTCAAAAACAACAGCCAAGTTCTTTATCTGGCCCTATACTTCCACCTGGGTTGCAAGCGGCTTCCCAGTCAGGATCGTGCTGTGACAGCCACACTCTGCCGTCACGTATGTTTCCATGAAGTGTCTTGTGCATTCTCACTACACAAAATTCCTTTTTGCTCATGTGGGTATTGCAAGATCGCATTACATTAGCAGGAAGGCGAGCACCAGAACAGTCGGTGGAGATCTTATACGGCAGAAAATCCATGTCAGACTTTCACTATTGCTCCAATTCCATGGAGATTTTTTGTGGACTTAAAATGGCTGTTTTGTTTAAGCCCTTCATTTCATCACCATTTTTTCTGACCATGGCTACAGTTTTCCACTGCTGTTGATGTGTCCTGTGTTGTTCTGCTGAAGTTTGCTACCTGCTTCTGCCGTTGACGCCTGCCTGCTTCTGAAAATGATCGGTAGCCTAGTGGCTACATTGCTCATTTTTAAAAACCTCCACTATTTTATTTTAATTTTAAAACCCAGCTCAAAGCAAAGGGCTCAGAGTGACAGCCATAAATTTGAATAGGGGGAGCCTGTTTCATTTGTTCATTCAATGAATGCAAAATTTGCATTTCTTTATTAAAGTAAAACTAGAATTTGGAAAAAGAAGAGGCTATTCTTTTAAATAAGGTTGCAGTGTATGCATGTATGGTAGTAACTGCAGACCCTAAACAAGGTGAAGACAGAATTGTACAGACTCTGTATTCTATCATAGTCAAACCTGAACTAGCAATCACTGCATTAACTTATTTCAGAAATGTCTATTTTCAATAAATAGGGCTTGATGGGACCAGAAGGATCATCTGGCTTACCTGGAGCACCTGGGCCTAAGGCATGGTTGTTTTACCTTTTACTTTCAGTTAGGATGAATAACTTCAAAAGTTTTAAATTCCTTATAATTTCCCATGCGTAATATTTTTGGAAGCCCAATTTTTAAGCACAACAGAGACTTGGCAGGGTGTAGCAACCTTCTTCTGTTGTATAATGGGTATGGACAGAAACAGTTTTTAGAGAGTGAAAGTTCCTGGAAAATGTTCTCTGATAATAAGCACCAGATATTACTAAACTTTATTAAATCAGAACTTCCTACCATGTCCCTGTGGCATAATGCTGGGCCAATTTCACATCTGGTTTGAAAACTTCCCACCACACCTGTATGTGGTATATGATGATCTATATCTATATGCTTCAAAAACGCAGAGTAATCCTACATTTTAGCTTTTAATTTCCTGAAGGCCCAAGAAGTTGGACATGTGAGTTGTGCTACATACCATTTTGTAAAAACAAGAACATTTTTATCCAGGCAAGTCTTGGGATTTTCAAGACTCCTTGCTAAATAAGGCATGTGGCATCATCAAGCTAATTCTCACCCACATTGCACTTCATTTGGCAATTGGGGAAGAGCTGGTCAGTCATCACCATTGGGGAATGAAAGCAGCCAAAAGTGCTTTTTCATCTGGGAAAGGATTTCAGTGCACTTGTTACTGTGGGATGATGGTTCCTCAAGCACATTAAAGAGATGTGTGGAACTATAAGGGAACTAGCATGAGGAAAAGACTAGTGGTGCATGCTAGCAGTGGGGGGTGCAATAATTCAGAATTCAACTCTTCAAAGTGCTGCCAAGTGCCAGACCAGTTCCGGACAGAAACCCTCCCCCAAAATATCCTTTTAAATGTTCACATCTCAAGTTACTTAACAAATTGCATCATCAACCCCACATTATTCAATTGTTTTATTAACAGGGTAATAAGGGTGAGCCAGGATTACAAGGGATACCAGGATCCATAGGAGTCCAGGTAAATATGGCATAGCTTCAGTTGGAAGTCAGAGAAAGACACCAGCACCACCCTGTTGTATCATCTCCTTGCTGTTATACAGCTGGTTTGTTTCAAATAGAATGTTAACTAACAAATATTAAAATCAAATGTATGGTGGTTACAAAAATAATAATAAATAGATTCTCTATAGGTGTAAATCAGAGTAGCTCTGTTGAGGCAACTGGGTCCATGCTTCTGAAGATCCAGTTCATTGTTTACACTGGATCTGGAATATGGTCTGTAATAGGGATCAGTGCATAATAGACATGGTAGTGCAGACATTAAATTTGCTGCTACTTTTTTGTGCTGTTAATCAGAGTTGAAGGAAATTTTGCCAAGTATGAGACTTACACCAATGGTACTAAATTGTACAGTCCGAGGTAAGATGTATCTGTTTTGACTGAGGGAAGCATTGCAGCTTGGGCTACCTTATGTTCATGGTATAAAAGGATTACTCTGGCCTATAAGAAGAATGACTGACATTTTTTCAGGAGGATGAGCATAGTATCTTGCCAAGAAAAGTGATTATTCTCAATGGGAATGACAAAACCATAAAAGGAGAGAAGTAAGTTTGTTAGTAAGCTAGTGCCCTGGTTTCTGCTCTTCAGTTGACTTGTTGAGGACAGAAGGAACTTCTGTAGGAAGAAGCCAGAAGGAAATTTTGCAGTGTAGATAAAACTTGGTTGTACAAAAGGGATGGAGTTAATCCTTTTCTTCAAAAGGGCAGTAGTTTTTGCAAATATAGTTTCATAAATTATTTTATCTGTTGTAGATAAACATTCAGCCTAACTCACTTATTTGGTATAAATCAGAAGTAACTTAATTAAAATTCAGTATAAAATCAATGTAGTAAAGACATAAATCAGGCCCATTAATCTGGAGAGTTAAATAATTACCGTCGTCAAAACTATGTGACAAAACACATGTTGTCTCCACATCTGCAGAAGGCAAAGATTTGGTAATAATAGCTGCAACTGTATTTGACAAAACACAATGCCAGTGTAGGGTGGGGCTGGTTTAGGTCCTGTAAATTTCCAGGTGCAGTGCATTACCCCACAATCCATTGTGCCAGAGCCTGCCGTGGTGGGGGTGTTCTGAACCAGTCAGTTGGGTCCTGAGGGACAGGTGATGGTTCTGACATCAAGCTGGGACTGCTATTCTCCTGCATAGTGGTTCACTTCTCAGAGGGAGGTGTCAAACCCTGGGTCACTAATACATACATTGGCAATATCCCCTTTGCCATTTGCCCTGGACTGTCGTCTGCCCGAATTGTAGCAAAGAACAACCTAACTGCTCAACATCAACCTGGGCTTAAATGTGCCCTCAATTGATCAACCAGAATTCAAAGAGAATTAAGAATGCAGGGAAGGTGAAGAAACCCCTAGTCTATTTTGGCCAATCCAAGTCAGGGGAACAATTCCAGATGCCAAGAAGGTGGATGGGTGCTTGCTTGCCTCCCCCACCCATATGGCTTATCCTGTTCTTGGGGCTGAGCCTTACCAGTGCAGGTGAACTCTCAAGACTATGAGGGCTCCCTCCCATGCTGGCAAATTCTCTGATGGTCCAATTTTAAAACACAACTCCTTCCACTCTGCAGTCTGTAAGACACGTCTCCCCACCCCTACCCGCCTTCTCTGACCCCAAAAGAGACTGGAGACAAAGGACTCTGGGGGGAGGGAGAATGAACATTATTGTAAATACAGCTTTGAAAATGACATTCTTAAAAACTAAATTCCTTAATATTATCATTGCTAGGAATAATATTCTTTGTGTAATATTAAATGGCAAAACTTCTTTGATAAAGGTAGATTGAAAGGAGCCTTTTCGAGGACTGAGGAGAGAAAAAAATGAAGTGGCTTTAATCTGCCTTGCTGTATTCGTCATAGATAAGAACAAGCATATATTCATCACTAGATATTGTATAACCTCAGAGTATCATAGCCAAAACATGTGAAGTGATCTTGAAAAAACCATGCAATATGTGTTTTTACACACAGCCCATCAGTGATACTTATGGAGCTATTGTATTACTCAGGGAGAACAAGGAGGACCAGGTATCCCAGGTGAACCAGGATACCCCGGCATGCCTGGGACACAGGGCTTAAAGGTATGTAGTGGCTGTGATTTGTTTTCTCAACTCTTGTTTTTTTTGTATATGCATTTTACAGTAATGGTAAGTGGTTTGTTTTCAGTAGGGATGGGACTATCGGCAAATTATCGGTATCGGATTATCCGATATCGGATTTATCGGTATTGGCATATCGTTTTTTTAACATTGCCAATTTTTTTGATCTTTAACATTTTTTAAATGGCTGCAGTGTTAAAGATAAAAAAAATTGGCATTGTTAAAAAAAGATATGCCGATACTGATATTATTGGTATTATTGGATTAATCCGATATCGCCAGTTATCGGATTAATCCGATACCAATAGTCCCATCCCTAGTTTTCAGTCACTATGATCAGAAAATAGGTTGGTAAGTGTGAGCCTGCTTTTAATGTGAGCTTGGTGAGGGGGTGGGGAATATGGGCAGAGGTGCCACAACCCCTCAGTGAAAGGGAGGGTACAGGCATGGGGAGTAGGGATGGGGGACTGTGTTACAGGCCCCTAGTGTGGGGGAGGGGACAAGGGTATGGGAGTAGAGTGGCCTCGTCAATTTTTCTCCAGGGTTGTCGGGCTCGGGGTGCCCACCAGCTTTTTGTGGAGCCAGGGAAGGGGCGATCTCTTAGGGGGAAGGTGTTGGGGTGACTGTTGAACCAGTTGGGGTCACGTTGGCCATCAGGAGGTATGGCAGGGATGGAGGAAGCAATTTTATAGGTACAGGGGTAGACATCTGGTGTCTGTTCCTCTGTCTTCCTCCCCCTCAATCTCAGGATATTTGGGGGTTGAGGTTAGGAGGACTGAGACAAGAGAAAGTGTTCCTGTTCTGAAGGGAAATACTGACCTTTCAGGAGTGCCTGCAAGTATCCATGTCAGTTTCCAGCGATCTGCATTTCTGTGATTTTAAAAAAAATCATTTGCATTGCTTTCCAGGACTACTTTGTCATTTTCTGGGACTTTTCATCACTTTCCAGGAATGTTATGACCGTTTTATGGCAGTTTTACAACACTTTTATGATAACTTGAAGCACTTCCCCAGTGCTTAGCCATCAGGTTATTGTCCCCACAACCTCTGGGGTGGGGGGGCACATGGGGCTTGGGACTGGCCCATGGCAGCCCTGTTCAAACTTGCAAAAAATAACGGAAAATAGCAAAAACAGCAGAAAAGCCAGTAAGTTTCTGTCATGCGAATCTCAGCGAATGCCCTGCTTCTGAGATTTACCTCCACAATCACCGAAATTTTTTATTTCAGGTCTTGTTGAGGTCAGTGGAGCCTCTGATTTGTTGCTGATGATGCTTAATGCGAGATCAGTGGCTAACAACACAACCAACATCCATGATGTAATTCAGGATGAAGCAGCTAACCTCGTATGCATTATTGAGACCTGGTTGGATGAGGCTTCTGGGCCTGTGTTGGCCCAGATGTTGCCAGCCAGGTACTCAGTGCAGCACCAGCCTATGATTGCGGGCCAGGGAGATGGAGTGGCCGTGGTCTGTAAAGACAATCTGGTTTATCTAAGATATGTGGTGTCCGACTTGTCCAACGTGGAATGTGTCCATCTTGTGTTCGAGGTCTGGGATAGATTGGGGATTCTGCTGATGTACCAACCACCCTGCTGCACAGCAGACTCCTTGACTTCTCTAGATGAGCTCCTCTTGTAGTTGAGATTGCCCAGACTTATTGTTTTGGGTGATTTCAACATACACGCTGAG
This sequence comes from Sphenodon punctatus, assembly GCA_003113815.1. Lineage (NCBI taxonomy): Eukaryota > Metazoa > Chordata > Lepidosauria > Sphenodontia > Sphenodontidae > Sphenodon > Sphenodon punctatus. The sequence goes on from QEPC01005117.1 coordinate 8,938,915, forward strand.
ACTGGTCTTTTGGGCAGAGCACGATTTCATGGCTGCTGTGACAACAATAGTTCTATCCCAGATAATATCTGGTCCAACACACTTTGGATTTAATGTTTTGGATTGGCATGGTAACAGGGTTTCCTATTATCGGGGGTCTAGTTAAACAACATTACCTTCTGAGGGCTCAGAACCCTGCCCTTCTTTGTCCCTGTCAGGGTGGTGGACCAGTTAGGTTGGTCCGCCCCTAGAGACTAATGGATGCCATAGAATTCCAGAACTGTCTGGGGGTATATTACCTGCTGATCTTGATGACCTTTCTCTCGGTGGTCTGTGGTATAGTACATTGACTCAGGACATAGACACAGTGACACTCGGACATTTGCTTCCTCCACAGTGGTAGAGCAGATTTCCTTGGTGTACAGAGGAACTGAGGAGGAGGGTAGGCAGTTAGAGTGCAGGTGGCACTCAACTCATGCCAAAGCCAACCAACTGCATTGTAGACCATTTTTGAAGGACTATGCTGTGGTGATGGTGAAGAAAACTTCCTTTGCTGCCACCATAGTATCCGAAAAGTGTTGTCCAGCAAAGCTCTTCCAGGTAGGCCTGAAGTGAGAGTAGGTGTGCTCATTCTTTTGGGAAATACTGACCTTAAGGGAGCAAGGAATAAATCTACCAACATTTTTTACATTTTCTTTTCTGATAATTACTGGATATTACCAAAATGGCAGAAAATCACAAAATACCGAAAATGCTGGTAGATTGCCTCCTCGCATGAATGAAGGCAAAAAAGCTGTTTCTATTGAAAACAGCACTCTGAGACTTTTTGTTTCAGCTCTACTTCCGGGTGATGAATACCCTGATAAATCCTGGCTGTCTCACCTGGAGTTAGTCATTAGTTGCCCACTGTAATGTGAGTTTGCCAGCTACTTTGCAGATAAAGTCGCTCGTATTCGTCTTGACTTGGGAACTGCTGGTTTGGACACAGAGTTTGGGGTTGTGGAGGCTCGGTCTTATCCAGTTTTCTTGGATTGGCTTCGATCAATTTTGCCTACCGATATGGAGGGTATGCTTGGAGTGATGCAGGCGACCAGTTGTGAATTAGATCCATGCCCATCCTGGCTGGTGAAAGCTAGCCAGGAGACTTTGGGGCCATTGCTGGCTGGGGTCGTCCATACCTCCCTCCGGTCCCTGCTGAAAAAAATTCTCTTGATGTTGACTCCCCTGCCAGCTATTGCTCCATCTCTAACCTTCCCTTTTAAAGGAAGGTTATTAAATGGGTGGGTGCCCTACAGCTTCAGGCGCACCTCAATGCTCTTGGATTCCTGTACCCAGGTCAGTCAGGATTTCGTCTTGAATATGGCACTGAGCCTGCACTAGTGGCTTTGGTTGATGCCCTCCATTTGGCAATTGACAAGGGAAATTGTACCTTGTTGATTTTGTTAGATCTTTCAGTGGCCTTTGATACAGTTGGTCATGGGGTTGTTGACAAGGCTGCATGAGCGGGCAGGTTTTCGAAGGATTGTTTTTAAGTGGTTCCTCTGTGAGAACCTAAAGGGTGGTGATGTGCAATGGCTCTTTGTGAGTTCCCTTGTGCGGTTCCACAGGGTTCCATCTTGTTCCCACTCCTTTTCAATGTGTATCTGAGGCCCCTGTATGAGGTTGTATGGTGTTTTGGAGTGAAGTGTCATCAGGACACTGATGATGCCCAACTCTCTCTCTCTTTTTTTTATTTGATCCATGCATTCTTGGTGCTTATCCAGTGCCTGGCTACTGTTGAGGACTGGATGTAGGTGAGCTGATTGAAGCTTACCCAGACAAGACTGAAGTGATGATGGTTGGCCAGCCGTGTGTTCTGTGAGATATAGGGACCCCTGTTATTGATGATGTCCAGCCTCCTTTGGTCACTCAGGTTTGCAGCCGTGGGGTGCTTTTGGATCCATTGCTGCACCTGGATTGTCAAATTGTGGTGGCAGCCAGGAGCACTTTTCATCAATTACATTTAGTGAGAAAGCCATGACCTTTGTCATCATATTCCAATTTGGCAAATGTCATTTATTCTTTCATAACCTTGAGTCTAGACTACTGCAGTACCTTCTGCATGGGGCTGCCCTTGATAACTGTTGGGAAGCTGAAGTTGGTGCAGAACAAGGTGGCCCATCTTCCATCCGGGGCAGGTCACCAGGAGCATATTACACCTGTGCCCCAGCATCTGCACTGGCTGCCAGTTGTTTTCTGGGCAGAATTCAAGGTGCTGGTTTTGGCTTATAAAGCCCTAAACAGCTTGGACACCCGGTATCTGATAGACTGCACCGATTATAGGTCCATGTGCGCATGCAGACCAAAGCTATGCATGCACAAGGTGGGGCTGATCCCAAGCCCCACAGGCCCCACTTGCAAATCATGCAGACCTCCATTGCGGGCACATTGTGCCTTGCGGAAACGATGTACATGTGCTTGGGGCTTTTGATTGGCCCCACTGTGTGCATGTGGGGTGCCTCCTGGTGAAATCCCCCACCTCCTGACCGTGATGCCAAATGGGAGAGGCAGGGTGCTGTGGGTGGCAGTGCGTTCAGGAAATGGAAAACTTTTCTGGTTGGCACCCTGCACGCATACAGATGTGTAGCTTTTGCGCCTGCACCGACGTTAGATTGTGGCTATTATTCCTAAATATTCAAAAGTAAAATGTGGTTTTGGGTGCACCATTTTCTGGGTGGTTTATTTATTTATTTATTTAAAATTTATATCCCACCCCTCCTGCCCTCAGGGCAGCCCGGGGCGGCGAACAACACTCAATAAAAACAATATAAAATTTAAAAAAAGAATTTAAAATTACAGTATGTGGGGAAAAAACCCACCCCACCCCTACCCCTCACCAAACGCCTTGACTTGAGACTGCTTATAAAGAATTCTGATTTGTAAAGCCAGAGTTACTCAGCACCTTTTCCATTTCAAGCCACTTCAAGAGATCTCATACTGTAACCATAACATTAGGTACTCAAAATGGTTAGCACTTTTTAAAATTAATGTATATAACTTTCACATTTAGTTAGAAGTTATAGTTAAGGTTACATTAGGACTTTCATTATAATCTCCTATCTTCACATGCAGGTAACTTTCACAAAAAAATAAATAACTCCTTTCCAGCTAAAAATCCCACATTTGGTCTCCACCAAGTTGCTTTTTGAAATGGAAAAGATCTATTTCCACCCCCAGCTTTTAAAAATGTGGACCTTTGCCCTGTCTAATCCCCACATCAGTAGCTCACAAAAAGGTTGGCTCTGCTAGATTAGAGACCACCTATATAGCTATGTATGGAGTGGAATTTTTTAAACATGAGATTGAAAATTCACTGTTAATCATGGTGAGGAAGGATTGGAGAAAAGCAGTTGTGACAATTTTGCAGAAATGCCAATTGGAATTGGAAGAATTTGGTCAGATTCTCATCTGATGTAAATCACAGTAGTTCCAATGAGTTCACTGAAGGTTCCCTCTGATTCTTCTTTTCATACAGACATCTTGGTAGTAATCAAAATGTTATGGTTATAAGTAAGTATTAGCTAACTTATTATTTTGTTTTCATGTAGTGCTGAAACTCAGTCCTCGGTTTTCCTCAGGAAACACTGAGGACCGGTGCATTCAACCTCGATTTCCTGAGTTCCGAAGTTCTGAGGAAGGGCCCCAGAAATTTGGAACTCGGCAAACCTCAGCTGAGTACAAGGAAGGGTGCCAGATTGCAGGGAAGCGGGAGTCAGAGGCCTGCGCTAGGCCCCTGCTCCCCCTTCCCTGGCCACTGCATGCTTGGTGGTGGTTTTTTACTTTCAAACTTACAAGCTGAAAAGAGGCGATTCATCGTGTGAGACCTCTCCGGGAGGTAAGTAACCCTCCCTGACCCCCCTACTAAGCCCCCTGCACCCCCTTAAGCATCCCAACTCTGACCCCGCCCCCCAGCCATCTCCCCGGCCTCGGAAACTCATAGGTATTCTCCAAGGGTCCAAAGGGCAGCCTGAACACTTGGGAGCTCCTCGGGCCCTTGGAAAATACGCGTGAATGGGGGGGAGGGGGTTTCTACTGAGAAAACCCCCACTTTTGTGCAATTAACTATATTGGTGAGTAATTAGCCTTTTCCATTTAGTATAATAATATCACTCTCTTGGAAATTCAAGACTCCCACCCCTTGTTTCCCAAGACACACATACGACTTCTAGGAAATGATACTGTGAGAGTCAAGGATATGTAGATGGAATGTAACCCAAGAGACACATTATGAAGTGCATGTCAATGGCTTTCATTATCTACTTGGTCTTATTCCAGTTCATTATTCTGTGCCAAAAGTGGTAATTTCCATTGTACAGAGTTAGAAGGGTTCTACTAAAGAGGATTCCCCACTAGTCATGACACACAAACATAAGATGTTGGAATGAGTTTTGTAGCTCCCGTATGACTAGTTTTTTGAATTTCAGATACTTTAACCTTCAGTAGTGCTTAAAAACTAGCAAAAAGAAAGGTTTGTTCTTTCTCCCCTGGATCAGTGGGGTCTCAAAAAATAAGCAATAGAGAGAGAAGTAACAGGTATCCAGGAGAGGGAACTTTATGAAGAAGCAGAGAAGGAGGGCAAAGTTGTGGTGCAACAATGGCAAAGATATGAGGGCACAGGATATAGTCAACCAAGGGAGATGGGGAAAAGAGAGCACATAAGGAAGAGAAAATGCAGCATTGGCTTATAATCATGAAAGTTAGTTTTTCAGTGAAAGAACAAGGGAGGCAGAGAAAAAGGAAATCATCAGAAAAACCCCTCAAATAGACACAGATAATGACAATACTACTCAAGTAAGGGTAGCTCATTCCTTGCCTTTGACACAAACTATCCCAGTTAATAAGGGGGTTAGGCAGAGATGCATATTGGCCCCTGCTTTATTCAATATCTTTCTTAACGATGTTGTTGAGTTCCTGAGAGATGATCATCTACATCCTCTGAAGCTGGGTGCCAGGAGGGTCGTGATTCTACTTTACACAGACGATGCGGTCCTGATATCTCAAACGCAGATAAGATTGAGAAGGTCTCTTCAAAAATTTGAGACATACTGCAGGCAAGAGTACCTAGCAGTTAATTATGATAAAACTAAAGTATTAGTCACGGGTAGAAGGCGCTCTAGTAAACATAAGTGGAAAATGGGTGATACAAGGATTGAGCAGGTGGACGAGTTTAAAATACCTGGGAGTTTACATCTCAGCGGCAGGTACTTGGAGACCGCACTTTAATCATACGAAGCAACAAGTAAATCAATCAATAGCTTTTTTTCTATAAAAAGGGTGGCCAATTAGTGCCCCCTGCCCTTCGATTACTTGCAGCAAAAGTGATCCCTCAATTGCTGTATGCAGTCCCTATTTGGGGATGGGGTTTTCTTGATGATTTGGACAAATTTCAAAATAAATTCCTCGGACAATCCTCGGAGTCCCTAGTGGAACTCCATTGGCCTTATTGCGCGTAGAGGTAAAGGTTCCAGCAATTAGAGCAAGGGCCTTGATATCTATGGTAGGGTTTTGGTTGAAAGTAAACATTTATATGCAGGATAAATCTTCCCTTGTAGGACTGGTTCCAGTTGGGAATATAGGATGGAGCAAAGTGATAGAAGAAGAAATTCTTAGGTTGGGATTCTCTAGAGAATTCTTTAACCTATACGATTACGCACGGGCTATGATCATAGTGAAGAGCAGAGTTTTAGATCAGGATCTGCAAAGGATTCAAGCTGATATTAGGTTACAAAAAATTGTTCCTGAGTATCACAGGATGCAACCGGAGGACCTGAATCATAGTTACCTCTATACTTGGAATGAGCCCCAGCTCAGGCGTGCGTATACTTTATTTCGATTCCAGAATTTTCCCTCAGCATGCAGGGATGGGCGGTACAGGGGCATAGATAAAAATCTGAGAGTTTGTCCCTTATGTGAACTAATGGCTAGGGAGGATCTCACTCATGTCTTGATGTTTTGCCCAGCGTATGCCAAATCCATGGTACGATATTGCAGCCTTTAATAAAGGACATAATTACTCTTCCCCCGTCGGTCATCTTGGGGAAATGGTTGAATACGAGGAACTCTGAAGAAGCGAGAGTAGTGGCAAGATTTTGTTTATGTGCAATGTCTATATGAAATAAATTGTTAAATCTGTGGGACCTTTTTGACCGAACAATTGTAAAATACTCAAATGGATAATTATATGTCTGTAAATAGATAATTATGGCCTGGCGGATTAATTGTAAAGGACCTCTGATCACATAATGAACAAGATAAATAATATATGTATATTACCTTGCTCTATAAACGTTACAGAGATGCTTTTCTAGGACAGACTGGCCTTGCACGGCCTGACTCTGCACCTCTGGTTAATTGTACTATGATAGTGTTTACCTAAATACTGATTACTAAGCTGTTTTGAGTCCAGATAGAACTTGGCACTGGCTCTGAATAGGCTAAGCTAAGTTGCTGCCCGATGGGCCTCTTTATGAAAATCGGGATTACGTGGACCACTTCATTCAATGTACTTCGGGAGTGTATTATTATTGTTGTGGATAATTTGCTTAGCATTTTATTTTATGGTTTTATATCTGTTTATATCTGTGTCTTGTTACGACCTATGGTCAAACAATACATTGAAATTGAATTGAATTGATAGGCACGGATAAATAGAGAAAGAAAATGAAACAGTGATATTTGATTGAAAAAAGAAAAAGGCAGAAGAAAGGAAAAGTTTAAAGCAAGAAAGGTTTGTCTAACTGAGTGTTTGGCTTAGGAGTTTTATTTTGTTGCTGCTCCTTTTTATGATGATTTTCCTGGAAAAACCCCACAGGAAAACTTGGGGAAACGTTGCCTGCTGATTGAGTGTATGTAGTGCGTTCCCCTTGTGGGGTTTGGGCTTTCCCCAGTGTGGGAAGGGAGCACAGATTCACTGAGGCTTAAGCCATCCATTTCACTCGCTTTATTTAATTAATTAATTAATTCAAATTTTATATCCCGCCCCTCCTGCCCACAGCGCAGCCCAGGACGGCGAACAACACTCAGTAAAAAAAATAATAATAATAAATTAAAAACCTTTACTGTAGGTTTCTGACTTCTACACCTCCCTGGGCCTTTAGCCCACACTTTGAGCTCACACTAGCCCAGCCCTCTATGTCACTGGCCTTCTTGGCCTCCAAGGACGGACTCCCCTGGGTCCTGTTCCAGGCTATTGCCCACAGGCAGTTCACAATGTCCTTGGGCTGCTCTTCAGGCCCCTAGTCCTTTCCAGCAGCTGCTGGCCCACTTACACACACACTCTCTCTCTCTCCAGTCGAGTCCAGTGTGTCTGACTCCCTGCAGTCTCTCACTGGTACCAGCTGCCTTGTTGCTCTTTAATTTCCCCATGCTGCTCAGGACGTGCAGGCACTTTCGGAAATACTTTCCCCGGAAGCTACAGAACACCAACCCTGCTGCTGCTAATCACAGGGCTTAAATAATCAAATCAGCCACTCACGGCTTGCCTCAGTTGCGCTGCACTCTAAGCCCTCGTAAAGGGGCCAAACCACTCATCCACGACTTTTAGCTCTCAGCCGCTCTGTTACAGTGTACATGAACATATTTAATATACTCTTCCTGGACATACATTGATCCTTTCAGGTGCCCTGTTCTATATATTCTTTAATCTAACTATGTTTCTCTGATGATTTTTAGCTGTGCCAGGATTTCTGCTCAATGTGAATCCAAATGAATTCCTAAAAAAAAAAAAAAAAAATCCTGACTCAAATATCTATATACCACAATATTTGTTTTCTTTGGGTTTCATGTTAGAGAAACGTGTGTATTCCTTGCGAAAAGCCTGATGCATGTGTGTGTGAATGGTAATCATGGCCATTTTTGTTGAATGTGCGACTGAACATTGCAGTGATCTTAATGAACTAGGATGGGAATTTAATTAAACATGAACCTATACAGCAAATTAACTGAGCTTGTAAATTCTAAGTTTTCAATATGATAGCTTTTTTCCTTCTGTACCCAGTTAAAGTGCATACTGGGCACTGTAGCAATGATTCTTCTTTTCTTTACCCCAGTGGAAATCAAAAGGCGTTTAGGTACTATGATGTTGGGCAGAGAATTAAAAAATGTACTCTAAACAACTTCCAATTAAGTCGAGCATTAGTTCTGTCTGAATCTTCATGTAAACAATGGGATTAAGATGTACATATAAAGCATCTTGGTAGATTTGTTATAACTTGTGCATTGTATTGGTTTTACAGAAACTCTTTGGGCCTCATTCACAGGATGGGAAAGCAGGTGGGACTTCCATGATTTTGTGGAGGTGCACAGCTTACATCAGCTTTTGTATGAGACCAGATGTCACTCTCAGCACCCAATTGAATCTCTCTAGTATCAGTGAACTGTGACATCAATAAGAAATACACTGGGCTATAATTACTTACAGTTTCCAAATCTTAATTTGACATACAAATATCACCGTCTGTTTTGATAGATAGCTGCTCTTCGGATTTCCTTTTATTATACCATTGGTCCATCAAAACTGATAAACATGGTTAGAGTTCGTATACATAAGCATGCAGTTTTTAAAATACGTATGGTTTGGGGATTTAGTGACAATACACACTGTTCAGTTGAATTTACTGAAGAAAACATTTACTAATACGTGTAAAATATATTCTGAAGGAAAGATGACAACTGTTTCAAATATTTTTCAGGGAGGGAAAGGAAGCCAAGGCGTAAAAGGTTTTCAGGTATGCTATTGTCATTTTCCATTAAAAGTTTATCCAGAATGCCATATGATTCATATAAGGAATTCATTTAAGGTAATATTTTTACTGCAATTGGAGCTCGTAGTGTATATGCTATACACAGTATCAGCCTTCCTATGTGACATTATGAAAAATAGTTTGAGAGAATAAGGGCAAAGCCACATGAGACAGGGTGGGCCCACTTCTCCACCCGTGGCAAACACACATTTGGCTGGTGGGGAGGGCAATCCAAACGAGCAGCCCTGCTGCAGCTGTCACAAGCTCCTTCATGCCAAGGAACCAGCCACATGGGGCTGGACTCCAGAACTCCTGCTGTGCTGCAGGATCAGACCCGCTGCTGCTAGGCAGCTGATGGGGGGGGCCCATAGGAGTGTGTGCTCTCCCCACCCACCAAGCAGCTGATTGAGGGAGGAGAGCACTTCTTCTGGCTTCCCCTTCCCTGATCAGCTGTTTGGCAGCCGGGCGGAGCACATTCCTCTAGGCCTAATCCTCAGACCTTGCCATGGGGCAGGAGTGCACAGACCCGGCCAAACGGGAGGCTGCTCATTATCCCACATTGAGCAACCTCACCCCACGTGGGACAACAGTAATGTGTTGTCTCTGGCCAATGCATCACATAGCAGCCAGCAGCTGGACGTGGACGAGCCATCTGGCAGCCACCAACCATACAGTCTGCTGCATCACAGGTAAAGTTTCCCAAAGTGGGATACAACGTCTCATGTGACCTCACCCTAAGGGTTGGATTGTTAGAAGCCCACTGAGTCCGGATAGAGCAGAGTTCTGATAAAGTTGAGCATATTTGAAAATCACAGCCGACATCTGTAAACATGTAATGTCATAAAACTGAAGACTTTCTTCAGCATTTTCTGAAGCCACTGAAATAGCTAGAATGGGAGATGACGTTTGACTCTGCCGTAATCAGACCACTGCTACTGTGTGTGGGGAAGGGGCGGAGGGGTGTGTGTGTCAGTGTTTCACAATTTAGATCTGCATGTAGCAATACGTATCCCATCAAAAATCTTAGATGCTTTTAGATTTGGAACATTGGTTGATCCCATTGTAGAAGTGATGCTTTGATTACATCTGATTGTCAAATGTTATTTTTCACATCATCATCTTATGTTATTTTTGACTACATTATTTTTTTTTTCTCCCGTGAGATAGGATTGTTCAATGAATTTTTTTTTTAATTTTTTTTTTAAAGGGGCAAAAGGGAGAAGGAGGAAGACCAGGTGCTCCAGGCCAACAGGTACAACTAAGAGGAAAAAATGTGTTTATATTACATTCTCAAAATCTAAATACCACCACATGCAGCAGCTCTTCAGATCTAAAGAAATAATATGAATAGATAATTAGAATAGTTTTCAATATTCTTAAAGTCCCATTCAATATTCAAATATTTTTTCTTTTAAATTCTTCCATGATTTAAAATGAATTTAACTCCCCCACTTAATTCTCTGCTACTACCCCTTCTGCCTCTCTTCTCTTCTCCCCAGCTTTTCTTGATGAGGTCACATCCCTCCTCCCTTCATCTAACCCCTCCACTTGCCCCCTTAACCCCACCCCCTCTTGCCTCCTAACAGCGATTCCCCCATCATTGCACCTTCTCTGCTGCACATCATCAATCTCTCCCTCTCTACTGGGTCATTTTCATTGGCTTTCAAACATGCCCCTCCTCCTTTGCCCCTCCTCTGTCTCCCCTGTCCTTAAGAAGGCCACTCTTGACCTCTCTGACGCTTCCAGCTATTGCCCCATTCACTCCTACCCTTCGCTTCCAAGCTCCTGGGATGGGCTGTCTACACGCGCTGTCTTGATTTCCTCTCTTCTAATTCCTCCGTTGATCCCCTTCAATTGGGTTTCTAGCCTCCCCACTCGACTGAGACTGCCCTCCCCAAAATCACCAATGACCTTATCTTAGCTTAGTCTAAGGGCCTCTGCTCTCTTCTTGTGCTCCTCGATCTCTCTGCCGCCTTTGACACTGTCGACCATGGCCGCCTCCTGGATTCACTACGCTCACTTGGTTTCCGGGACTCTGTTCTTGACCGGTTCTCTTTGTAGCTCTCAAACTGCTCCTTTAACGTTTCTCTTGCTGGTACCTCTTCTACTTTGTTTCCCCTCTCTGTGGTAGTTCCCCAAGGCTCTGTACTGGGCCCTCTGCTCTGCTCTGCTCTGCTCTTCTCTTCTCCCTTTGCACTCTTTCTGTGGGTAAGCTCATTGAAAGCCGCAACTGTCAGTATCACCTGTGTGCTGATGACACGCAACTGTCTGTCTCTCCGATACCATGCTCTCCCCCTCCACGCAGTCTCGTATTGTTGACTGTGTCTCTGATATCTGTGCCTGGAAGGTCTTGCCATCAACTCAAGCTTAATATGGTTAAGACTGAACTTCTCATCTCTCCCCCACCCCCCAAAAAATGTTCCCCTCCTACTTTCTCTCAATTTCCATTGAGGGAGTCGCCATCCAGCTGGTCCCTCAGGCACACAGACTGAGATTCATCTTTGACTTCTCCCTTTACACCTCAGATCCAGGCTGTTGCTAAATCCTGTCTCTTCGCTCTGCATAATATTGCTAAAATCTGGCCTTGCCTTACTGTTTCCAGCACAAAAACCCTAGTCCATGCTCTAGTCACCTGTTGCATTGACTACTGCAACTTCCTCCTTACTGGTCTCCCCTGCTCTGATCTTGCCTCCCTCATCTCTGTTAAATGCTTTGCTGCCAAAGGCATCCACCTTGCCTTACATGTTGATCATGTGCAGCACCTTCTCTCCATCCTGCACTGGCTCCCTTTTATGTGAATGCATTCAGCACAAGTTCCTGGTCTTCCTGGTCTTCACCATCAAGGCCCTTCATGGCCTTGTTCCCCCATATCTCTCCGCTCTTGTAACCCGCCATACTTCTGCCCGGGAGCTTCACTCCTCCTCTGCCCCCACCCCCGCCTGCTCGTAACCCCCTTGTTCCTCTAAATGTCTCTTTGCCCCTTCTGTTTTGCTGCTCCTCATGCCTGGAACTTCCTCCCTGGATACGTTTGCTCTGCTCCCTCCCTCGCAGCTTTCAAATCCCTCCTGAAAACCTACCTCTTCCATCAGGCCTTCCGTATCGCATTGTGAGTGAAATTGCATCCACTTCCCTCTCGCTCGGAATCTAGTTCCCTGTAAATAAGTGAAGCACATGTAACTTCTCAACCTCATGAATGTACTCTTGTCTCTCCTGATGTTCACCTCTCCCTCGTCTCTCCCTCCCTTGTCTCTTAGATTGTAAACCCCTGAAGGAAGGGGCTAACAACTATATAACTCTGTAAATATTGATTGTACAACACCAGGTACACTGCTTGTGCTGTATTAATAATAATAATAATAATAATAATAATAATAATAATAATAAATTGAAGTTTGTTTGAAAATGGCAAGAGTGAAACTCAAAACTCATCAAGTAGATTTGTATTTGACATGCAACATTTCCCTACAATATTAAATTATAAGAGCTAATTACTGTCATCAAATAGCAAAGGTTAAGTCAGTGATATTTTTTACTGTCATAAATGACAGATGTTTCCTGCTTCAGCTGCAAATTAGCTACGTCAACTAATCTCCATTTCCTTTGACCTTGTTGATGTGTATTTTGATTGTCATAGTTGGCTATATTTAACACACTATAGGAAATAATGACTAGTAATTACAATTGTAACAAATTGTTGACTTCAGCTTTTATATGATGTCTATGTATTTATTAGTGCCATGTAATTAAAATTAGGTTTTAATGAAAAACACAGGAAGACTGTTTTCACAAATGCTGCATCGTTACCAGCACCTGTCTGATTTGGAAAAAGGGGCCAAATTAAACAAAGCTGGAGGAACAAGGTGTAAACAACACACCACTGACACTGTGATCCTTTAAGCACTAGCACTAACCCTTAGTGCTAGCGCAAGTCTCACTGAAATAAATGAGACTCACTCTAACACAAAGGTCTAGCATGACACTACACCATTTCAGGATCCTGCTGTAAATGATCTTCCCTCACTTTGAGGCGGTGGGTACGAAGATTGAGCGTGTGTTGTGTTCATCCTTGTCGTGGTCGCGTCGGACCATTACCTCCTGTGAACCTCTATCCTAGTGCACCTGCCTGACGGTAGAGGTGCAGGACCAGTGCAGATGGTCCACCCTAGGAGACTCATGGAACTGGAGGGTTTCCGGAATGTACTTGGGGAGATACCTGTTAACCTCTATGACTGCTCCATCAATAACCTCGTAGTCTTCTGGAATGATTGGCTGGCTGGGGGCTTTGATCAGGTGGCTCCTAGGCACCTGCTTCCAGTAGGGGGTGTGCAATTCATTTTTACTATTATGATAATGAAAATGAAAATTTACATTTTCTTTTTTGTTGTTGTAATAGTGGAAATGGCAAATAATAATAAAAACAAAAATGAAAACAAATTTTAGTTTTTGAAATAATGGGCAAACACTAAAAAAACATATTTCCAACTATAACCTTTTTGTTTCTTATTCAATTCTATTGAAACATGGGACATTGTACCCCCAACAGAGGGTACTGTGTGTACCATATTTCTGAAAGATTGGATAAAGGGAACCGATTTTATAAGTAATTGAACATTGTGGTTTTAAGAAAACCTGTATACACATTCCTGGCTACATCTTTATCTTCCATCCAATTTACATGAATCCTGGGAATATTATGTCCCTTCCAGAGTTTACCAGCCTTGCCAAATTTCAGAAAGATTGGATAAAGGGTCCTGAATTACAAGATATTAACTTGAAAATGCATTTCTGGGAGTAACATTTTTATATTCCATCCTGTTTACAAGACATTTGGCAGGAATGTATCCCACACCTTTTATTTATCAATTTAATACCCCACCTCTCCTGCCATTAGGCAGCGTGGGGCGGCTTACAATATAACCTTCCCTGACATCTCTGCCAAGTTACAGGACAACTTGATAAAGGGACCCAATTTTATAAGCAATTGAAGTTGTCCCCTTGAAGACCATGATTCAGATAAATAGCAGCACATGCAGTGCCAGTCAGAGGTAGGCACCTGATATGGCAGGGTGGGTGGGAGGCTGTAGGAGGGAGGATGGGGCACAACCCAGCAGACTGACAGACATGTTCACTCGCCAGTTACTGCATGCTTCCAGCTTTACAGGACCAATCGCTGGTGGCTTCGAGGCGGGCATAGGGAGCAGCCCTGAGGCGGGAATAGAAGGAACAAAACTGGGACTTTGGGGACAGAATCCCAGAAATCAGGAGACATGGTTTACATATCCAGGCTGACCAATTAGCATCACAATCGCATTCTGCAGCACTGTGACAGAGGACATTAGAGAATCTCTATTGGCTCTTTCCTAAACAGATGCTTCCAACTTCCCAGTAACAAGTGTGGGAGAGATGTTGGGGTGGTCACAGCACAAAATAAGGATATTTAGTTGACATTTATGCTGGCCAATTGGCATCACAAACCGATCTTATACCACAGTGACACATAAGAGAATCCTTGTCATAGGCTTATTCTCTGCATATGCTTTGCAGGCGTATAAAATTGGGACCCTTTATCACATCTTTCCAATATTTATTAGAGATAATCCTGAAGGTGTGAGATACAGCCCTGCTAAATTTCATGTGCACTGGTTGGACTATAAAGATGTTACAGTCAGACATACATTTATAAGTGAATTGCTTATACCACCAGGATCCTGTAATCCAATCCTTCTGAAGTTTGGCATAGGTAGTAAACTTGGGCAGGGGTAAAAACGTGCCATGTTTTATTCACATTATTTATTTATTTATTTTCTTATATTTATATGCCGTCCCCCATGCCTACGGCATTAGATGGGAGACAAAGAAGTTACTGCCAGGAATGTGTATGCATATTTTTGCAAAATAACATAATTCAACTGCTTATAAAATTGGATTGCTTTAGCCAATATTTCTGAATTTGGTACACATAATGCTTTCCATTTGTGGTACAATCACTCCATGTTTCATTCAAATATAAGGAAAAATAAAAAAGTTACAGCCAAAACGTTTTCTATTGCAACCAATGGAAATTGAAAACAAAAGCAAAAACTAAAATGAAAATTTGATATTTATGGGATGAATTTTAATTGTTGACACCGGCCGATGCGGCCATTGTGCTGAGGTCTGTTCAAGCCTCAACTTACGAATTAGATCCGTGCCTATCCTGGTTTAGTAAGAGCTACCAGGGAGACACTAGGACCAGTGCTGGTGGGGGTTATCAGCACCTCCCTTTGGGAAGAGAGGGTGCCAGACTGCATCAAGGAGGCTGTGGTCCGACCTCTCCTTAAAAAGCCATCACTTGGTGTTGATGCCCCGGTGAATCACCGGCCTGTTTCTAAACCTCCATTTTTAGGGAAGGTTATTGAATGAGTAATGGCTTGTCAGTTCCAGGCGTATTTGGATGGCATTGGTTTTCTTGATCCCACACAGTCTGGCTTTCTCCCAGGTTATGGCATGGAGACAGCACTTGTGGCCTTGGTCTACGACCTCCTCATAGAACTGGATAAGGGTCTATGACCCTGCTTGTTCTATTAGATCTATCGACGGCTTTTGATACTGTGAACTGTGAGTTGCTGGTGTCATGGCTGCAGGACCTGGTGGGGGTGGATGGGACCGTCTTGCAATGATTCCGTCCATACCTCACAGATAGATCTTAGCAGGTGGTGCCAGGACACTATACTTGACCCCTGGGGGCCTCTCATGTGGGGTCCTGCAGGATTCCATTCTGTTCCCTCTCTTGTTCAACATGTATATGAAGCCTCTTGGGAAGGTCATGTGCCACTGGGGGTGGGTCAGTGGGTTGCTGCCATCATATGAGGCTGACACCTGGCTGTATCTGTCATTTTCATCCAACCCAAGCCCTGCTGTCTCATTGCTGTCCTGGTGTCTAGCTGCTGTGGGGGATTGGATGAGGTCAAGCTGATTGAATCTCAATCCTGAGAAGACAGAGGTGATGCTAGTAGGCAGGGCTGGTGATCTGAGTTAGGATGTTTCCCCCATTATCAGGGGTATCCATCCTCAATTGGCTCCACCTGTGCGGAGCCTGGGAATGCTCCTGAATCTACGGCTATGCCAGGATTCCCAGGTGTTGGCTGTAGCCAGGGTGCCTTTCGCCCATTACATCTGGCGAAGAGGCTCTGCCCATATGCCTTGGACTCCGCCTCGCCTCTGTCATCCATGCGTTCATCATCTGGAGGCTAAACTATTGTAATGTGTTCTATGTGAGGCTGCCCATGGTGATGGTTCGGAAGCTGCAGTTAGTGCAGAATGCAGCAGCCCACCTCCTTACCGGGCCAGGCCTCAGGGAGCACATAGCACCTGTGCTCTGAGCACTGCACTGGCTGTCTATTGTCTTCTGGGCTCAATTCAAGGTGCTGGTGTTGATCTTTAAAGTCCTTCATGGCCTGGGCCCGGATTATCTGAGTGATCGCCTGGGCTCCCAGGTGGACCCTGCGGTCGTCCGGGGGCACCCTCCTTGAGGTCTCACGCTATCAGCAGGTTCAAATGGACAGGAGGGTGTTCTTGGTGGCTGTGCCATCATTCTGGAATTCCCTTCTGGTAGAGATTTTCCTCAGCTTGGATCTTCTTGCCTTCTGATGAAGCTGTAAGACCTGGCTCTTCCATCAGGCATTTGGCGGGTGGAGGGAGGGTGGGATGGGTTAGATGACTTGGAGGGAAGGGGATTTTTATGCACATGTTAGTTTTTATTGTTTAGTATTTTTGTGGTTTGTGGTTTTTATTTATATATGTATATATATATTTGTATTTATGTATTTTTATTGACTTGATTGTTGTTCAGTTGTAAGCTGCCCTGAGTCGCTTTTGCGAGAGAGGTGGGGTAAGAATGGAAAAAACAAATAAAATAAATAAATCATCGTGGGCCCTAGGGCATCAGAATGATTTAATCTATGGGGTAGATAATCATTGTGTTCTCTCAGGGTTTTCAGTTAAGAGATGTTTTGCAGCTTCTGTTTTCATCCAGATTTTATAGTACTAGTGCTTGCATGGCCAGCAACATCTACTTTTTAAGAAATGCTGGTCCCTGTGGGAGGATGCATGCAATTAGAGCTACTGTAAGCTTCTCCTTCAAGTCTAGCTTTGACTACAGGAATCTTGTGGTTGGGTTAATGCCTGCACAAACCAGTGTAAAATCTTTGGACTGTTTTGCTAGACAATAAACCTGCCATGTATATATTTCTATCTGAGATAATGTGGTCATATAAGTATAATGTTATGTACTAATTCAGGCATAGAATATATGATGTCTGTCATAATTGCACTAAAGATTCTTGAATACTTTGTCCAGGTGTCTTATTTTTTTATAACAATTAAAATATTTGTTCAGTGGGACACACGTTTTGACTTCTTCATTTGAATTAGTACGTATAAGAATTCAGAAGTATTTTGAGATAAATCTTTGTAATAAACTAAACATGCTGATTTGCATATTTAAAACAAAGTATTGAACTGATTCTATTTTTGGTAGGAATTATGCATAATGACACTGGCTCAGCTTGTTTTTATTAATGTCTCTTTTACATATTGATTTCTATAGGGAGCAAAAGGATTAAATGGAGCAAAAGGAGAGGTATGTGTTTTCAGATCATATGCACTTCTTTAATCTTCTCTTTTGCAAATTGTGAGATAATGTCTCTACATAAAAGTTACAGAATTCACTTATAGATCGATGAAAACTTTATGAAAATCCATTCTCTTACTAAGTGACAGTTTGTCCTGAAATTGGATGTTTCTAGATGGATTCAGAGGCAGCCCACTTCCGGAGCTGTTCTGGGGGTGCACCCCCACGTCCACCCGCTTCCATTTCTGCCTGGGTCCATTTTAGACAAACTCAGCCAGTTCCCGTGGCTGCGGTCCGCCCACATGGTGCCCTCCACACACCATAGAGTTGCAGGCAATCACCTGTCACGCTAGACTGGTGCCCACAACTCTGATATTACTATGGCAATGGCCAGCTGGCAGTAGAGTTGCAGTATGGGTCAACCGACCAGATGGACAGCAACTCTGCCCTGGGACGGTGTCCCGGGTTTGGCCAGCCCACTCCACTGGCAGTGCTCTGGGATGTTCCAGAGCACTGCTGGCAGAGTTGCTCCGGAGTAGGCACAGCCTGCTGTGCTTCAACATCTGGCAGGCTGCTTCAGATGGACTGACAAACCCAGGGGTGAAGCAGGCTGGTGTTGCTGTCCCCAGAGTTGCTGTCTGTTTGTTGACACCCATTATGTATCATTCTGCTTTGCTTTTAGTAGGCAGTTTTGTTAAGCATAAGACATTTCAGTCCCTTGAATGGATTTCCTTGAGACAGGTTTTGTTGTCTTTAACTAGTTGGCCCTGTTAGTTATGTCCCCAATTTAGCAAAGTACTGTAGGAATACCATTAAACTAATGCCTGCACTTTCAAGCTCACCATAATATCAAAGTATAATCTCCAGATATACATGTTGTATTGAATTTTTCGTAATACATTTTTGAAACATATCATTTATTTTGTGTAACTTACAACATAAGCTTATTTTACATTTTGTACAATATTTAATTTCAATACTGTATTTCGGAAATGGTAATGTTCGTTACCATATTTTCCATCTATAACCATTTCAGTATGTCTTAAGCTTCTCTTCTACTTAACCCACATCCAAATTTGTGAAAAAAACGTTATCGCAGGGTAACTTTGTTCCCCTGTGGGGTGCGCATGCAGCCCAATCAGTTTTCGTTTGCTATAGCAGCAGAAGTCAGCATATGCCACAATACACATACAACCCCTGCATTGAGCAGAGGGTTGGATTTCCTGCATTGAGCAGGAGTTTGGACTAAATAACCTTGGAGGTTCCTTCCAACTCTATGATTCTACCCCATCCCATGCAAAAAAAAAACCCCACACAAGCCTGAGATAAGAGTGTGTTATGTTGGCGTGGTTGGCTTGGTGTAACTTGGTACCACATATGGGAAAACACATTTGCGCCTGGAGTACAATGTTACCCTGGGTGGTTATTTGTCCACAGAAAACTAACAGTTTATGGTAACTGACCCAGGATATTATTTCGTGGGGTGCCGGTGACAATGTCCTAAAAGGACAAATTTAGAGGAGCACAAGCTTCTAAGTGATTGCACAAGATGTGCCCCAGGGGTAGGAAATTATCCCACGAAACTGGATGTGGGTCTCAGTCAATAGCAAGCAACGGTCCACAAACAAGGGCACACATGGAATGTGGTTGACGATTACAAGATGAGGATATACTGTTCTGTCAGCAGTTTCATCTGGTTTCTTGCCAAGGTCTGCAGGCAGTTGTGTTGGTGATTCCATTGTTTTGTCTTGGTTTGTTACACTGGCTTCCTGCCTGCTGTGTCCGTTTACTCAGGATTGCATTGCTGCTTTATGCTTTATAATGACATCTGTATTTCTTTGAAAATAAAGCAGGTAACAAATAATTTCTGTGTAGTTGGACATGCTGTATGGGACTGATCCAAGGTGTATGCATGCACTGTGCACATGGGTGCACAAGCATTGTCCATGGTGCACACGCAGGGTGTGTGTGCACCTTGTATCAGCTCCTATAACTACAAATAATTCAAATAATGGTTAATAAGGTCCAAGCATTGCAAATATGTCTTCCACATTTTCAGACGTGGATATGAGTAAGCATGTGCGGCTCCTACGAAAGCCAAAAAAGCACAACAATAGTTACAGGTGCTGCACAAACAATAACTGTTTAACACGTTGACCGTGATCCAGCTATGAACCGGCGATGCGGGAAACCGCACTGGTGGAGGGCGCTGGGGCCCCAGTGGTCGCAGTGCCAGATCCAGTCCCTGACGGAAGGGGGAGGTGGAGCACCGGTGCACAGCAGCAGGAAAGGGGGGCAGGCAAGGATTTCCTGGAGTCCCTGGAGCCGCTGCACCCCCTTCCGGCCAGCCCTCGAACCCCAGAACACCCCCCCAGAGTGTGAGAGTCCCGGCTAGATTCGCATGTGGCATGGCTCTGATCAGTACCCCTGCCCACGGTGAGGTGGGGGAGGGGCAGGGCTTCACCGAGGACTGACCAGGGTTCTCATGCCCTGGGTGTGTGCTGTGGGGTTCGGGGGCTGGCTGGCTGGGTGTGCAGCAGTTCCGGGGACTCCAGGCAATCCCCGCTTGTTTCCCTATGGCTGCACCTGCCATACTCCTGCTCCGAGCATGAGTAAGTGGGTGCAGGTGCAGCTGAGACAGTTGCTGCAGGGGGGCCGGTGGGCAGTCCCATGGTGGGGTACCCCATAGGTACCCCACCGCCACAGTGGGGCTTGCCCAGTGGGCTGGACACCCCCTCCATGTGCTGTCCACCCTGCTGTAATGCTGGCAGAGGGGGCGTGGCCACCACTTTTTCAGAGGGGGCGCGGTCATCGGGCCGGTAGCTCATTGTTTCCGCCTGCACCCTCACACCTGCCCTTCTGGCGACTTGCAGGTATTTGGCCCTAAACCAGCACAAGGCCCCTTGCGCTGGTGTAGGGCTTTAGCTGGATCTCGGTCATTATGTTTTAAAAACAAACTGTTTAATATTTTGTTTTAAACAAGTGTGTAAGGCTTGCTGATATCACCAAAACACTAAGAGCAATCCCAAACCCGTACAAATGCAAGATAAGTGTGTGTGGCACGTGTGCACATGGTTTGCATTCGACTCGATTCTACCCCATCCCATGCAAAAAAAAAACCCACACAAGCCTGAGATAAGAGTGTGTTTTGTTGGCGTGGTTGGCTTGGTGTAACTTGGTACCACATATGGGAAAACCCATTTGCGTCTGGAGTACAATGTTACCCCGGGTGGTTATTTGTCCACAGAAAACTAAGTTTATGGTAACTGACCCAGGATATTATTTAGTGGGGTGCCGGTGACGAGCTGCAGCTTGCATGCAGGCTAATAAATATGGCTGCGTGTGCTTTCCACATGAGGGTTGCGTGCAAGATGTGTGCGGTTTACACAGCGAATGGGGTTTAGGATCAAGCCCTATGAAACTGAATTGCCCTATTGCAGCATTGCAAAACTTCTTAAATTTTGCGTGCTCACTCTCTCTCTCTCTCTCTCTCTCTCTTTTTAAAAATAAAAACTATTTCAAATGAGAACAGTAGATAAAAGCATGCCCTTATGGCATGTAGGAAACCCCATTTCTCCCAGTTTAGTTAAATTGGGACTTGAGAGTCCATGCTTGCTCCAGATCTGGAAGATTTGGCTTATAAGTTGCAGCTTTGGTTTCCCTTGCCAAAGAAAACATCACCATCATGCTTTAAACACCTTAAATACTTCTAGAAGAACAGGATAGAAGCAGGCTACCACAAAGTAAATCACGAAAAGGTTGTTGCTGTTTTTTCAACTCTCCTTCAGTACAAATACTTCATACCTCAAACTTCATACCTCAAGGAAGGCTTCAGACTTTCACTGCAAAGGAGATACAGAAAACAGTCAAAGTGCTGGAAATGCGTAAAGCCTGTAGGCTGAAGAATGTCTCCCCTGAATTTCTGAAGAACTTGTGCAAAGCAGACACTGGGCATTTTTGCACACACCTTAAAGTTCTGGATTTTTCAGTCTTCTGAATTTACAAATCTACAAATATGTTTTGGATGCATTCTTCACACACACACACTGCCCTGAGGCAGCCTAAAGTAGCCGCAGCTGTAGACGTGAGGGGCTGCCATGGAAACCAGGTGACCACAGCTCCCTGGAGCAAAGCAGTTTACCAGGAGAACTTTTTACACACACAGGTTCTGGGAAAAGTTCTATGCAGAAGTTCAGAGAGCCAGACGTTTAAGATCTGGGTGAGTGATCTAGACACACAGAAAGTTCAGGATGTAACAGCAAACATGCAGGAGAAATGTGTGTGTAAAAACACCCAATGACGAGTAACTTTTTCTGTCTAAAAACTTTCATGAAATTAAATATCTAATAGCTGGTGTACAGCAAAAATAGCATTCTTGCTCATTTCAGGAAATGGGCACCTTGCAACAACTTATCACTCCCATCTCTGATCAGCCACATATTCAAGTTACAGGAAAGGCTTACTCTTCAGATAATTGCTCCCACTACAACAGAGGCAGTTCTACATTCAGGGCCCTGGGGCTCTTTTTGTCCCACAAAACAACCCAGAACCGCACAAAGCGTTCTGGAGCTATGTTGTGTTGTGCCTCAGTTTTCTCAAAGGGAAAATGCGCTTAGTGGTCCAGGCCTGACATAATCTGGTCTGGATATAGGGCGCTCTTTTCCAATATGTGGAAACTCAGTTTACACTGTGCTAATAAGCCAGCCAGCTCAGTAAAGTATTTTAAAGACAATATTGTTTATAAATGAAGCTATGAGACAGAGAATATTATAAAAATAAAGCATAGTTTACTGAAGTTCAAATAAAAACATGGTAAAAAAGTGTCAGTTGAAAAATACATGATTTAAAAAGACATTTCTGTTCAAGGAACAGTTTTGTTACAAGTTCAAAGATCTTAATATCTATAAGATATAACCTATGCTTTAAGTATTATTGGCTCAATACATCAAAAGAATATACTTTCATATTCACCCAGTCCTGTGTCCCATACTGCCATATGGAAGGTGAGAAAACTTCAAGGAAAGAAAGCTTTCTGAAAAATCCATCTTTCCTCTCCCTCTTTATGAAGAAAAAATGCTTAGAAGTCAGTTTAGATGACATCAGGTCAAGACAGCTGACAATGAGAGTTTTCTCAAAGTACATAGTAAGAAGCCTGTCGATACATACTAAACAGGCGGCTATCATCTGAGATAGGATTTAATAATGACTAAGATCCAGACAAACAAGGCCTCTTCCTGCCCTGCTTGGGAGTCATGTCTCTTGACTCTGGTCAACAGTGAATGTTGATTTCTTAAGAGAGACAAACTGATTGTATCTCCCTCAAATATTACAGCTAAAAGGACATTCTAGAGACAGTTCATTAGAATGTAACCATTCAAAGGTCTATTCTAATGGCCAAAAAAATATGCTTTTTATATGGGACACATCACAGCTATGCTGATGCCGCAGCCCCAAATTACTGTCTTGATCACTGCAGCGCTCCATTACCCCCGAGCACTCAGAAGCAGCAAACAGTGAGAAAACGCTTTGCACATGCGCATGGCTCCTGAGTCCACAGAAGATTCCTTTACAGCCTTCACATATGTGCAGTATTTTCTCAGTGTTTGTTGATGCGCATGAGCGAGAGAACTATGGTCGACGGGGCGACGGGGTCAAGTCAGGGTGTTTTTAGACATAACGCTGTTCAGTGTTCTGTAACAGTGTTTTATCGTTACAGTGTTTGTTTAGACATACCACCAACACAGTGTTCACCCCAAACACTGATTAAACTGTCAAGTTCTGGCAGTTGTTCACGTCCAATGTTTGAGGTGAACACTGTGTTGACGGTATGTCTAAACATTGTAATGGTAGGACATTGTGTTACAGAACACTGAACAGCGTTATGTCTAAAGACACCCTCAGTGATTTTGAGGCTCCAGTGGCTTTGCTGGCCAGGGGAAGGTGGACTGGGGAGTGACTTAGGCACAGAGCATGTGTGAGAGGTAAAGTGACAGCAGTTTCATCCATATTTTACCCCTCTTGCGCATGCTCAATTGTGTCTAGGGGTGGGGGTCAAGAATGGACTGGGGAGCTTGCCCATGGATTCCAATGCAGAAATCCAACGAATTAGAGTATTGGTGTGTGTGTGTGTCCATGCGTGTGTGCACAAAAGAGCCATTGCCCTAGCCAATGAGGGCAAGAAAAAGGGCAAGAGGAAGACACTGGGGGTGGGGTGGGGGGTGAGCTGCTTATTTAACCATTGCAGCAACACATTCCTCCTTTCTGGTTAAACAGTTTTATCAGATCAGGTAAGATGAAAAGCTACTCTTGGGGTGTTTTCAAATGTGATGGTGGCCCAGTTTAACAGGTTTTAGCACAGTTTAAACTGTGTGCCACCATAAACTGTGGGTCATCGTCAAGTTGAAAAAGGCCTGCCAGATGTTGGAAATCTCCAAGTCACAGCCTGGGCTAGCCACCACCAAGGTTGGAATCCGGCTGACAGACCTGGAGTAAAGTGAGCTTTCATGTCTGAAAACCTGCTTTACCTAGGCCAGAGTGGCAGGGGAGTGGGCACACTGGTGGCTGTCATTGGCTGCCATTGTTGCCTGTCAGCTGCAGGGGGTGAGCTGCTTCACGCAGTGTAGGTCTGGGGCCAGGTGGACAAACATTTGTGCATCTCCCACCCCCTCCCAGGCCCAGCCACCATCCCTTTCGTTTGGTGGTCAGGCCAGATCTCGACCAGAGTGATGACATCTACAACCACCCAGGTAAGTCTATAGAGGTGGTGGGCACGGTCACTTCTGAATGCACCATTTATTACTCTTTTTTTAGGAGGGGTGGTTATTCCTACATTATTTCTCTTTTGGTGCCTGTTTCAGTGTGAAGGGCTATTCCTTTTTTATTTTTCTTGGCTTTGCCCCGTTTTAAAGTTAATTAACAATTATTTGGGAGGATCAATTGTGGTTTGCTTTTTAATCCTGGGCATGTGGGGAGGCCTTCCTGTTTGATTTTTCTTGGCTTTGACCCTTTAAAGGCTGAATAAAAATTGTTTGGGGAGAGAAATCCTAGTTTGGTTTTAATCCAAATGAATAATTTACTTTGGGGAGAAATCTTGGTTTGGTTTTCAATCCCAATTGTTTGGGGTTTGATTTTGGGGAGAAATCCTGGTTTGTTTTTTAATTAGATTTTTAAACAAACTTAAAGCCTTGAGCTGCAATTTTTTCTTCTGGCACCTGATCTACAGGAGCAATGCTGTTTTCCCCTTTTTGATTTCCTCACGCAGAGCTTTGTATTTTGCTCAGTATTGCATGCCACCAGCATTGTGTAGTTTTCATTCTTATACTCTGGCATTTTCATTCATTGTGTGTTTGTTTATTTTATTTTATTTAAATTTTTATTCTGTCCTTCCCTAAAAAAGGCTCAGGGTGGCTCACAATGTATATAAAACATATACACATCAGTCCATAAAAACGATAAAACAGTAAAATACAGAAATAAAAAACCCAACCCTTCCACAAACCCCCACAAAACCCCACTCAGTACCACATCCCCAGTTACCACATCCAATCGCCCCTCAACCGTACCACAAACCCTCCTCCCCTATCCCTGCCAACCCGTGTTGTATTCCACTGATCATGTAAGCGTGAAATTTTAATGCTGGCCCCACCAACCTAAAAGTCTACCAGCCACCAGTTATATTGAAAATGGCTTCCAGACCAGACAAAAGGCAGGTTCAGAGTTAACTTCCTAGATCTTCCTGCTACATACAGCACAATCTGACATACAGAGCAACTTTGCGAACTGCTGCTGTTCATATTGAATGAACTATCATGACTGGGGAAGTGTTGCTGAGAGGCTGCCAGTTCTCAGTTTTGCTCAGACAAAATAGCAGTTCTTAGAGGTCCCAAACAGAACTTCCCAGCACCACCATCAGTCATTTCATTCATGCAGATGATCTAGCAGTCCAGATCAGGAGTTTAATAACTAAAGATACCTTAAACTTCTTTTTTGCTGAAATAAATAAATTGGTATTTATTTAGCAATATACCATCTGTTGCTTTGTCTTTGCACTTCCATTAAGCACATTTTGAAAAAAATGAAATAGTTTTGTAGAACTTCTGATAAGAGTACTCAGAAGCCATAGAAAGATTTCAAGCAGGGGGAAAAACTCATAAAGGAACAAGGAAGACTAATTTCAAACCTGGGAGTGTATTGTATTCCATTGCAATAGAATTTGTTGGCTTTGTGCCTCCAGTCTGAGGCAGTAGGTAGTCCCCATGCAGGAGGGATCACTGCTTTGAAGTTATCATATTTCAAAAATTTTCCCAGTGTTAGCTTAACCTTACTTAGCAAATAGACTAGAGTTACAATTCATCATTTTGAGAATAAGTGAGATTTGGAAAAAGATCTAGTGCAAATCACATACATTTGTTTTTAACATCCTACACGCTAGAGTCTTAATCTTTCCAGCCTTCTAGATGGACTTGTATTGTCCTGTACTGAATCACCAGTTCTTCTTCGAGTGGGGCACTGTTCACTCACACCAATGGCAGATTGGCTTCGGGAACCTTCTAGAAGCAGTTCATTCATCGTGCTCCACAGCCCCTCCTCTTGCAGCTTGCACTGGTGGTGGGCTTGTAGCGAGGCTATAAATAGGAGGGACAATACCACAGCAATCAGTAGTTAGGGCAGCCTCTTTTGTTTCTTCCCTGTGAGGAGCCAAAGTAGGTATAATTCATAAAAGAAAGAAAGACAAGGAAAAAGATGGATGATTTCTCCTCCTTCAACCCCGTACGGGGTTTAGCCCCTCAGGCTGTTTTGATGGCATTATCCAGTAAAAAGGGAGGATTTTAAAAAATGTATTGCCTGCCCAACTTCTATTCCAATCAGAACCACATGATCAGTGACTCATTAACCTCGGAGAGGCTCATAAACCCACCAGATGCCCTACCTGTGCAAGCCTGTTGGGAAGAGCCGTAAAGGAGAGTACAATACACCTTCAATTCTTGCTGGAAAAAAAAGGATGCACTCTGGCACTGTTGCCTTCTCCAGCGCCATCTCCCGCCACACCAATGTCCTCAGCAGCGTCTCCTGCGGGACCATCCCTACCTGTACCAGTGTCATTCTCTTTTTTAGCAGCTCCAAAGGTGGTGAAGCTGAAGGCCATTATCTCTTTCCTGGTCCTTAAAAGAGACCAGAAAAGAAAGAAAATAATAAAGGGAATAGATTGACCCAAAAAGAAATGGAGGGATAAATCACTAGGGGATTAAACCCCTTCAAAAAACACAGGAAAAAATCGAATCGCCCTTCAGCGACTCCACCATGTACAGAAGGAGAAGCAATTACAATCTGAGTGACAAACTTCTGTCTTCATTCCGGCTACTCTTTCAGGAAGCCCAAAGAGTCTTTAGTGGTATCACCTATGTTTCTTCCCTCCCCATGACTCATTGTATCTGCACTATCGTATCTGGACTAGGAATGAAACTTGTTTCTTGGTGTTTCTCTTGCTTTTCTTGACGAGAATCTGAGTTCTTGGCTTGTTCTTGCAAATGGGAATGAGCCAAGAGCCGCCCTGATTCTTGTAAGAATCTTGCCCTCCCCCACGCTTGTTAAACAAACAAAACATTTTTGCTCACCTGCCTGCCTCTCTCCAAATCTGGGGCCACTCTGGTACTCCATCCTCTCTGCTTATCTACAGGGGCAGGCGAGGAAGCAAATTCGCTGAGTCGGTGACCTCACAGCAAACAAAAAAAACCAAATGACTACTGGGGCTGTTCTACGCATGCACAGCCCTTTTCCAAAATGATTCCAGGAGCATTGGCACCATTTTGGAAAAGAGCAACTAATCTGTGCATGCACAAATGGTGCCACACATGAGTAGGACAGCTGTCCTTTTCCAAAATGGCACCAGTGCTGCCGGCACTACTTGGGAGAAGGGCCACACATACACAGAATGGCTGTGGTGACCATTTTGAGCATGTGAAGAGCTTTTTAAAAAATTTCTCTAGATTCTCACGAGATCTTGAAACATTACTGAAGCACAGGTGTGCCTGAGCCCAAAACTGTTAACCTCTGCTCTGTGGCAATGGGATTGCTGTTAACCTCTGCTCTATGGCAATCCTAACTCCTGCTGGAATTAATGGGAGTTTAGCTATTGACTTCAATGGAGTCTGGATTGCATGAAATATCTGCAGTTGTGAAGTTTCATAAAAGACTCAGGATGAGGTGTTGATTGACTTCACTTTCAGAAAGGTGAGAAAGGAGATCCTGGTGTCAGAGGCCCCAGTGGACAAAAAGGAGAATTGGGAGTTAATGGATTGACTGGACCTGCCGGACCAAGAGGACAACAAGGAGACAGAGGACTCCCAGGGACACCTGGATCAGATGGAAAACCTGTATGTATTGCACCTGATACTGGCTGTTTTCATACACATTTATTTTTTCTTCGTGTTTTCTTTTTAAAAAAACAACTTTATGCATGTTTGGTAACCCTTCCATTTTCATTCAGGGAAGGGAATTTTCAGAAGAGTTTATTCGACAGGTCTGTGCAGATGTACTCAGAAGTAAGTCCCAACAAGCATAATTTATTCATATTCTCTGTGCATTCATGATAACTCAAAAGATGCTTTAGTCCCTGTAAAAAATAACACTTAATGAGTTGGCCTGTTTACAACTTCATAAGACATAAACACTTCAAGAATGTTAAGTTATAATAGCTCAATATCTTACCAGCCTAAACCCTTTAATTGACCTCTTCTTCTCCACACAGATCCAGATGGTTTGCTTTGGATGAAAATATAATAGGGCAGATAATTTTCTCCATAGTACATTGGGATGGTATTAGGAGCTGCCTAACTGAGTCAGACTAATGGTCCATCTTAGCCCAGTATTATCACAACCTGACATGGCAGCAGGGTTTTGAATCCTGTTCTCCAGGGTCTCTGGCAGAAGCCT
The DNA here is from genome assembly GCA_003113815.1 of Sphenodon punctatus. Taxonomy (NCBI): domain Eukaryota; kingdom Metazoa; phylum Chordata; class Lepidosauria; order Sphenodontia; family Sphenodontidae; genus Sphenodon; species Sphenodon punctatus. The sequence goes on from QEPC01005117.1 coordinate 8,967,217, forward strand.
CACCCAGGCGTGCTACCAGAGGTCCTTGGGACATTATACATGCAAAGCATACACTGTACCACCTGAGCCATGGCCCACCCCTTGTTTGGGGTTTGTTTTCTTTTTATCTTGTATAGCAATATTACCACTTTTTCATTCTCAGACTTCTCTAAGCATTTTTATTTGAATTCTACTCAGGTCAGTTGCCTGCTGTCCTTCGGAATGAAAGGCTGCAACATTGTGATCATTGCCAGTCTCATAGTCCTTCATCAGGTCCTCCTGGTCCACCAGGCCCAGTAGGTCAACAAGGTCCTCGAGGTTTTCCTGGCTTACCTGGAAATGATGGTGTTCCTGGTCTTGCAGGAGCTCATGGGCGTTCTGGCTCTCGTGGGTCAAAAGGTAACAGCATGGCTTTCACAAAGCAAAAAACTGTAGCTTTTTCTTTGTTCCTTCCTTCCTTCCCCTCTGTGCTTCCTTTTGGATTGTCACTTCTGAACAGGACTTGGACGAGTGTTGGTAGAGAATAAAGATGAGACCATGCTATGAAGTCTCACAGTTTTCCCAGTGTACAAGAATGTTTGGGTTTAGTTTCCAAGATCAAGTTGGTATAGAAAAAGAGACCATAGTTTTGAAATGAGGTTTTCAGAGGGTCAGTTCAGATCAAGTGTGTTGATTCAAATAAGTTTAATATGAGATGCAAGGCTCCAACTCTCTCCTAATTTACTGCAGTATAGAATTCATCAGTCTGTTCAAAATTCCTGAGAGTTATTTCATTTTTCATTTTCTTTTTATTTCATTTCATTATTTCTATACCGCCCCTCTTGGTGATCACAACCCGAGGCAGTTTACAAAACATTTTAAATATACAATAAATGAAAAAACATAATACATAGATGAAATACATAATCAATAATAGTTCCATCAATACATTAATCCCAGGACAGAAAAATTCATCACCATATTTCTCATGTCCACCCCACCCTATATCCCCCCGGACCTCTCGCTCACCACGGTACCATTCCACCTCTCCCTAAATGTCTTCTCTCCAGGGGTACCAAGACCCCATCCCTAACCCATTCCCTCTTCACCAGGCAGCGAAAGCTATCTCCCCATACCCCACCCACCAGTTCCTGAGGTTACTGATTACCCAACCAAAAACACCCCCAAACAAACATCGCTGCCTCCTATTAAAACCTCCCCCACAATCCTCAGTCCTCAAGCCCCCTCCAAAGGACCCCTCCAAAGGTCATGTCCCTTTTGTCACACCCATTCAGAGGGGGCCCCTGCGGCGCACCCATGTGCGGGCTCAGCATCTGCTGCTCTTCAAGGGGTTGCTCAGGGTGGGGGAGTTCCTGGCACTGCCCCCAAGATGGAAAGGGTGTGTGGGTAAACCAGCCACACCTGTGGCGAAGACAGTCTCATCCAGGGGCAGCAGCAACATGCCTATTCAAGAGTTCTGTCATGCTATGCAGACACAAGCACACATTGGTACCTATCTATATTTCCCCAGCTCTGTTTAGGGGCTAATCCTAAAGCCCTACATGCATGTATGGATATGTGTGCACATGTGCACGTTTCATGTGGTTTACGCACATGCTACGGTCCCCACAGTGGGAGTTGCACGTGGCTTAGGATTGGCCCCAATGCCTAGAGCTCCCTGGCCTAGAACTGCGTGCCACCTTACCTTACCTCTGCAGCTGGCCAGTGTGCTGCAGAAATAAAAGGCAGAGCAATCTCCCTGCCTTCTTGACCCCTTTTTTGGTAGCTTGCACTGCTAACCTTGCAAGGTTCTTTTCATCATATGTAGTAACACAGGGCTTTCTAGTATGATGAACTGCATTTGCCTGTCCCTTATATGGGGTGTGCTCTTATCATTGGCTGGAACATACATTTCTCTTTGGCCAATTACAGGTTTAGTCTATAGAGCTGTAATCTCTATGGTGGGCCCTTGTACTCCTGTAGCAGTACTGACTGTAAAAGCCAAGCAGGTTTGAATCTGGAACTTTTGTAGAATGTTACTTTACAATACGTTTAAGACTGTAAGCTCCTTAGAACAAGGACAGTGTCTTAAAATTGTTTGTTTTGGATCAGTTCAGTGATGACTCAGATGAAATGGTGCCAAGAAAGCTATTTTATTAAATACAAAGCATAATAAGTAAAAGAAAGCATCTCGCATCCCTTTCTGCAAGCCGGGGAACCCCAACAACGACTGTGAAATGATCCCTGAGTGGGCCTCAGGATCTACCGCACCCCATAGCACCTCTGTGCAGTGGTCAGCAGTGAAGTTCCAATGTGGGTTTCCAGTTTCTCTGTCGTTATAGTATTCTAACTTCACAAATCCACTATGCAAACACTGCGCATGTGCTAACAATTAACCATTGCAGAGAGAGGCTGTAGAAGAGGGGACTGCCACATAGAAAGTGGGAGCCCTCTGGCCAGCTGCTCCCTCCAGGGATGGATTCTGAGTAGGTGTCATGAATATCTTTGTATGGAATTGCTGCATTAACCTGTCACGGGACTAAAGTGTTTCGGTGTGTGTTTAATGTTTTTATAGAAGGTAGGGGAGTGAGCAGGAGGGGGTGGGCAGCCATGACCCCCCCCCATGAGTGGGGGAGCAGTATGAGCATGGGAGGAAGGCGTGGGTGTGTTGAGGAAGGGGATTCCCCTGGGAGTGGGTGAGAGCAAGGTTCTGGGGTGGTTTGCCTTGGAGGGGGTTAAAGGTTTTTTTTAGCTAGATATTGCTTTTTAACTTGTAAGCCACCCCGAGTGATTGGGAAAAAATCAGGATATAAACTGAAATGAATGAAGTGAGACAGTGATTCAGTGGGTTTTGTCCCTTCTCAAAACCCACCTCTTCCGCTCCGCCCTTCCGAACTCCTGCTAATCATCCCAACCCAGAATTATCTCCCACTTGTTATCTGCAAACTCCCAATGTACTGTAACTAAGCCAAGAACGTGTACCTGAGCTCCCGCATCCTCATGAATGTTGCATACCTTGTCTCTCCCTCTGTTCCCCCTTCCCTGTCTCCCCTCCCCCTGTCTTTAGATTGTAAGCTTTCAGGCAGGGACCGCGTTTATCTTATTCTCTGTAAAGCACCAGGTACATCGCTTGTGCTATATAAAAGCTTAATAATCACAATCATAATTAAGAAACCTTTCTCTGGGTATCAGGCTCAGTTACTGATAAGGAAGCTTCTCATAACATTATGTCTCTGGCCTTGGTATTCTGCACAACAATTATTATAGGATGGAATACAACATAAGCTGCCAAAAAGGCATGCATACAGCTCATGACAAACAAGATGGATTCAAAAGCAAGAGTAGGCCGAATAAGTCATATAAGGGCTCCTAACTGGCTCCACCAGTGTACAATGGGTCTTCCACAATCTTTCACTACACTGTCTTCTGAACATTTGTCTCCAGTGCCTAGCACAATCAGGAGCATTAGTTGGCAGAAATCTATCATAGCTGCCGGGATGCAAATAATAATAATAATAAAAACAGTAATAATTCTTGTCTTGTTGCTTCTCAGTAATAGCAATGACTTCCTATCTTTTGGCGGGGGGAAACGGTTTTGTATATGAGACTGAAGTGTTATATATTTTTTGAGGGGGGAGGTTTTATATATGAGATTAAAGTGTTTTTTTCATATATTTTGGAAATAAAAGGTTTTATATATGAAACTAAAGTGTGTTTTTTAAAAATGAAAACAACACAAAACAAAAAAACCAACTGGATTAAATCAGTTCCTGCAAACCAGTTTTGTGAGTACTTTATTCCATAAATAATCAGAGTCGGGGAAAATGGTTAGAACTAGCTATTTATTCAGGCGCAGTGCCCCCCAGGAAACCAGGGGCACTGCCCCTCCTGGCTGCCAGATCACCCCGAGCATCGTTAAAAGAATGTACTCAGATGCCACTGAACCTGGAGCAGGCTGCGTTCTGCCACTACAGCAGCTGCTTTGAAGCCGCACTTCCAGTTCTGGGATGCTGAATTAGTAACTGCACATGCACTATTTGTGTGCATCCAGCTCATTTTCCTTGGAGCACTTGCTGCTAAAGCAGCAGTGTGCATGGGCTACTGCGGCTGCACCACGTGTCACGCTGTTGGGTCAAGGAAAGGAGGGGATCAGGTCACAGAAGGGCATGGCCAAAGGCTCAACTTGACTGGTGGGGGTGAATGAGGAGGAACCACTAGGGAGGGGTAATCAGGAAGCTCTAAGGGAAGCCTATAAGGGTCAAAATGGTGCTGTTTGTGGTATGGGCGGCTGCTTTTACAGTTCATACTGCAGGCAACTGAGGGGCCAATTCTAATTTTTGACCAGAGGGGGCAGTGTATAACAAAGCCCTATGGGCTGCTGTTTTAAATGATGCCTGGGTGGCTGAGCCAGATGCCCAGGCAGGAGCAGCTTGTAATTTTCATGAAACTCTGGCTGCAGTGCACCACACATGGGGACAGGGGGAGATGGTGCTGTTTAGCATCCCTACCCTGCCAGCCACTCAGCCTGCTTCATGTAAATTTTATTTGGTTTGACTAGACTGGAGGCTGGAGTTGAGTCAGCAGCAGAAGTTGGTGAGCTGCATTCACAGCACCAGGCTGTGTTAGTCTGGCTTTTAACTTGCTCTTTGGCTGGGTAGTCAGTGGTGCCATTTTGTTGACTGGGCTGACTCACTAGAGATGCGGCTTGGATTTTTTTGCCTCCTGCTGCCTCAGCCTGCCTCCCCCCCACCTCTTGTGTGCCATGTAGGACTGCCTTGGCTCTTTCTTGAGGCTTGTTTGGCCACTCATGAAGTTGAACCATGATTCCTTTCTGCTGTTGGGGTGAGTCAAGTGGTATACTGTGTACTAAATTGCTTTGGGGGGGCTGGGGGGAAGGGGGACTGGAGACACTGGGTAATGGGGCTGGGGGAGTGGGGGGAGGAGGATGGGGGCGTGGGGGAGGAGGACTAGGAGACACTTATGGATCTGTATTTTGCCAATATGGGTTTGTTTGGTTGCTGCCTTGTCTGAATTTAAATTTGTATTTTTTGTGTGGCTTCCTAGTTGTCCACACTCCCAAGGGCATGCAATACACTGCAAGCAGAGGCAGTTCATGAGCCCAGTTGGAACTTAGAAGTTGCTTTTCTGCAAGAAGGTCATGTCGCATGTTGGTTCACTAACGGCTAATCTTTGCGTGAATGTTCTCTGTCTGGTTGCAGCCGCTGCCTTTTGCATTGCAACAAATGGTGTAGCATGTGTTGGTAGACAAGTGGAACTCCAAACTGCTGCTTTTGTGGTGTGCTAAGGACTACACATAATATTGTTGGCTTAAGATGGTTTGCTTTGCTTTGCTTGCTCCGTGTTTGCCTGTGTGCTGCTGGTTTCCTCCCTCTTCTCCCAAGCATGTGCAAAGGCCATGGCCATTTTGTGGGGGCCCCCACTGGTCATGGCTACACTTGGTTAAAATGGTTCCTTTGCTGTTTTCTACCTAAACTGACTGCTTTCTGTTTTTTGGGTGGGGGACTTAGAGGCTTGGATGGAAGGGTTTCTAATCTTTGCTGGAATGTTCCCTGCATTTTAAAATGACCCCTTTGCAGTTTGGTGGGATGTTTGCATGGCTTTTATGCAGAAAGGCATGCCAAATTTTGGTTGGTTCACTAATGGCTAGTCTACCCTGCTTCGTTGTAGCCACTGCTGACTTTTACACTGCAACAGAACTGTGTAGCATGGTTGGGGGCCTGGGGGACAAGTGGAACATCATGCTGCTGCTTTTATGGTGTGCTAAGGACTTAACATAATACTGTTAGGTTAAGATGGTTTGTTTTACTTGCTCTGTGTTTGCAGTGTACTGCTGGCTCCACCTACTGTTGACTAGGCTCTGCCTGCAGTTGGCATGTTCCCTCCCACTTCTGGCCTCGTCCTGCGCCCCACCAGCTGCAACTGTATTTATTATGACACATTAAGAACTTGAGAATTAAGTCAGAAGGGTAAATTGAGAAGTTTTACTGAGAAGTACTTGCACTTGATTGAGATTTCCTATTGTTAACAGTTTTATGTTTGAATCTTTATAAAAATGTATCCATTAGAACACTACAAAATTGGGGCATACTGAAGTGAGAGTACTAGGTCACAGCAGTCACCAAAATCTTTTTCATAATCTAGGCTCTTACCTATCAGGACCTGTGAATGTTCTACCTGTTAGAGACTGTAAAAATTCGTGTCTGCCTTTTGAAAAATACAGAGCCATTCTCTATATTCATTTCTTATTTAAAATGTCTATGCTTTTATACACACAATTTTCTGCAACTTTTTTGAGTCTCCATGCTGAATTGCTACACTTCACTTGCAGTGGGTGGGCTGGGGGATTATTTTAGTTGGAGAAATCTGGGAAAGTTGACACTTACCAATAAGAATTTACATGAGCCAAGATACAGTGATTATGTGGAAAAAAATAGTGATCTTGGAGAAGGTGGAATATCCCAGAAAAGATATTTTTAATTTCTGTAAAGAACATTTTATAAACCTCTGAATTCCAATTCTTTTATAGGAAGAGATTCCAAGAAGGCTGCACTTTGTACTAAATCTGTGCAGTATGGAAAGTCTCTATCTTTGTGGGGATGGGTCGTCGTGAGCACATTATACAAAACCATTATAATAAATGTTTAAAATAAATAATAAATAAATTATACCAGTGCTCTGTTATTTGTACTGGCTGCCTATAGTCTTCCGGGTCTGATTCAAGGTGTTGGTGCTCACCTATAAAGCCCTATACGGATTGGACCCCATCTATTTGCCTGGTGCAAGGCACCTCATGTGCCAATCTTAATATCTCCCCTCAAAATGCCTGGGGGGCTACCAACTGGTGAGTCTCCTCCCCTGTGAGTTTCTCCCTTTCCATCCTCTACAGGCGATCCTGCTGGAGCTCTCAATAGGGCCAGTACTGGATCTTGTGGGAGTTCACTAACTGTCCATAAATGACTTCCGCCTGAGAATACACATTCTACAAGGTGAGATCATTGTGTAGGGCCACCACAAGGTCAAACCCATTTACCCCTGGAGGAGCAAGGTCCATGGCCCACAGTTCAGCTTTTGGGCCCTGGCCGCCCTCAGGGCCAGTGGCTGAATCATCAGACCTGTCTCTGGCTTCCTGTCCTCTACACGCTGGAACAATCTTAGACTTTTCATTTCAGGCCTCAGAGAGCTGGAGCAGTTGGGGCAGATGTTGTCAGTCCCTCCCCACAATCACTGTGCGACAAAAGTCAGGGACAAACCCCACAGTTATGGCCGCTGTCTTCCCTGCCACTGTTAGTTCCAATGCACAAGTGGGATATTAATTATTATTATTATTAGTATTATTATTTATTTTATAAACATTTATATAGCGCCGGTCATGTACCTGGTGCAGTACAGAACATAGAAATGGATGAGGTCCCTGCCTGTGGCTTACAATCTAAAAGACAAGGAGGGGGAGACAGGGAGAGGGGACAATGGGAGAGACAGGGGAGAAGACAAACAAACGTTCAAGCGGATACGAAGTCTCAGGTGCGTGTGCTTGGCTTGGTTACAATCAGCTTGGTTGCAGCAGTCTGCAGAGGAGGGCAGACAGTAAGTATGTGGGGAATGACTAGCAGGCATTGGGAAAGGCGGCGAGAAAAAAATGGGACTTGAGGAGGGATTTGAAGGACTTCGCATCTCCATGTATACATCAGATACAGAGGCGTGGGCCAGAAAGACGGGTTGCGCCTTTGACTCCCTTCTGGACCAGGATCTGGCTGCAGCAAGTATCCACTAGGGCAGAGAATTTTCATCCCCAAAAGCTGGTAGCAGAAGTCTATCTCACACACAGGCTGTTCACACACTTCTCCAACCCATGCATCCACAAGGCTGCAGTTCATCAGGGGGCAGTCCTGGCTCCAGTCCTCTGGTTTACCTCATGTGTAGCACAACACCGAGGACAAGGCCGCCCACCCTCAGCAGGATTTCTGGATCATCCCTCCCATCTGGGTGGGTCCTTTTGAAGGGTAGTTGTATCCTCCCACTGCTCCTACTCTTCCCTGGCCTCCTTGTGTGGGGGACATCCTACCCTCCTCTTCCGGTTCATTCTGCATAAAAGGGGCTCTCCAGGGTGCCTCCTCTTTCTTCCCTTAGGCCAATGAGGTGTCCCTTGCCCTTTCTCCCTCTGGACCTTCAGCTCAATAGCCCCAATTCTGCTCAGGGCTGGGGCACTGGCCATCTCTCAGGGCCAATCCTGGTAGTTCTCCCTGGTATTTATCCTCCTAGTTCTCCATCCATTGGACCGCTTCCTCCAAGGCAGAGGGCCGGTGCCTCATGTCCCAGTTTCAGTCGCCAGGTGGCAGGATGTGAGTGAACTGCTTGACCAACAGCAGCTCCATCACTTGTTCTCCTGGCTTCTCCTCCAGCTTGAGCAGTCTCTTTGGATCCATCTAGACTCCTAAGAACAGGTGTGTCTTTGTCTCCCTGTCCCATGCCACCAAGGCTCCTGCCATCACCAGGACTGCGGAGAGCAGGGATGCCATCTGAGTCACTAGCTGCATCTGCATCTGCAGCTAGAAGGCATCAAACTCCTGAACCAATGGCTGCTGCCCAGTCTGCTGTTGGGTGGCCAGCTGCTGTAAGAGCCTCTGTTGTTCTGCCACCCATGGGGAGAATATTTTTGTGCATATCTTTTGTGTGTTTATATGTGTATTTTATATTGTATTTTAAATTTGGATAATTTATTGTGATTTTATACATATTGTAAGCCGTCCCGAGTCACTACGTGATAGAGGGGTGGGATAAAAATAATAATAATTAATAATATTAATTTTGTTTCTCCAGCATCCACTTAATTTCTCCCACTTTTTTTATTTCACCCTCCCGATGGGATCAGATCAGCCTACCTACATTCTGCACCATGGGGGATTCTCCCGGCATAGCCTGCTGGGTGGCGTTTATTCTGGGGGGGGCATGCTCTGGGTGATCAGGAATGGTTACCCCGCCCCCAGACTGTGTGGCCCACTTGTACCCCATGCTAAAGCACCTGCTACACCAGACTCCCAAGTTCGGGTCCTCCTGCGCCAGCCCTGGAGCTTGCCTTTCCCATTAGTGTAGCCTCACATTCTCCCCAGGAGCTCATGCAGATTCAGGACATGAACACTCACCTGGGCCTGTGTCTGTCTCCTTCCCCCTTTGGGTCTGGGTGGAGCCCTCAAGTGAGGCCATGTTGAACTCCCTGCCCTCTCATCATCCTGCACCCGTTGTTCCTCCTGGCACCCAGTGATGACCTCACTGTTGTGGCTACCTGGTTACTAAATAGGTCATCCTGCTGCCCCCTGGTGTTGACTTCTGCTCCTCAGGTCCCTGCCTCACATTCCTGTATAAAAGAAATATTGATTTGGTAGTCATTAATATATATTTAGCCTGCAAATGATCTGTATTTAGGAAAAACAAATAAACTGATACAGCAATCATAAATACACTTGTGTTAAATCCCATTAAAGAAGCTACATTTAGGATCACAGCCAAAAAACAATTCCCCATCTCTCTTATTTCCCAAAAGAGAATGATGCTTAGTTTGTATTTGTTTGGTAACCTGCAGGACTGCCAGGAAAGAATGGAGTGAAGGGCAGCCAAGGAGTTGGGTTCCCTGGAATACAAGGCCCCTCAGGCCCTCCAGGTAAGGAATGCAGATTCCATTGCACTTATTTTGGTGATGTTGATTGCTAACATTATTCAAAGAAGATAAGGTAGTTTTTCGTTTTACTTGAAACGTTACATTAAAAAAGTGTGCTGGCTTAATTAACAGTAAATACTGTGTTGACTTGATTTATTGCTTTTAATTTGCAGCAGAAGAAATTATTTAATACCAGGCAGTACTAATTAGGCATGAGTAGTCACACTCTACCATTTTTTGAAAGAAATAGACAAAAAAATATCAAAATCATATCGACAGTGACACAAGAAGCCCCAAAAAAGTGAGTTCCACAGAACTCTGACGTTAATCAGAGCAGTGAGGGGGCTGGGCACCTCTCTGAAAATCAGTATAGAATCCTATCTTCATAAAACCAAATGGTGGTTGCCTTTTGAAAGCTGTCATATATAAACATTCACTCTAAAACCCCATAGCATTAACTCTTTGAAAGGAACAACGGGATGATTCAAAGCCACTGAAGTCAAATGAAAGATGTCCATAGACTTCACAGAGCTTTGATTCAGGCTGAATTATATGGTAGAACAACAATGCACCAAAGCAGAATTTCTTTTATAGAGATTTTAAATTTTACTTGATTTACAATTTAATTGTTGTTTAATCTTGACTTTCTGGATATCATGATAAGGGTAGTATAACTGTTTGTAACTGACAGTTCATTGATGATAAACTCCAGAAACAAAGGAATCCCTTATTTAGAAGATGAAGTTTTGTTCAGCACAGTACAGAGATACTAGAGGTGGTCTTTCAGATGCAAATTCATTTCAGTTTTATTTTCATTTTGGTTTCCCTAAATTTTCTCGATTTAATTCCAGATTTGTGTTATCGATCTGTATTTAAATGAATTAAGAAATTTTAAAATAAATTAAAAATATTTTAAAAACCATTGTACATAAGCAAAGTGGCTGCAAGACCCTTCTGCTCTTACATGCCCTTTTCCAAAATGGGCAGGGAAGCCAGTCTGCTCATGTGCAAAATGGCCAGATGCACGCGCAGAACAGCTGCCCTTTTCCAAAATGATGGTGCCACCTGCCATTTTGAAAAAGGGTGTGTGTGCGCAGAATGTACCAGTGGCCATTTTGCACATGCACAGTAATTTATTTATTTTTAAAGAAGTGAACTGAGTCAACCAGGCTTGCGTCGGTTTGGTATGGATTAATCCGTAACGGCCAGTTCCATGCTGTTACGGAAATCCAAACTCCCACCCCTAAATACCACGATAAAAAGGTCTGAATTTAACTGAAGTTCAGATCAGTTTGAGTCCAGTATTTTAGTTGGGGACCTCACTCTATCATATGTACAATATAATATATATGTATATATTTCCTGTATATTGTTAAGGTCCTGAAGGTCCACCAGGAATCGGTAAAGAAGGACGACCAGGAGAACCTGGGAACCCTGGGAAAGATGGAGAACGTGGAACTCCTGGAAAACAAGGGGAAGTTGGGCCCACTGGAATTTGTGATCCTTCATTATGTTTTAGTGTAATCGTAGGTAGAGATCCATTTAGAAAGGGGCCAAACTATTAATAGTGCTTGTCTTTTATGATCTTTCAAGTCTCAGGAAGATGGCTGGCAACACTCCCTAAAACAAAAACAAAAGTACCTCTGGTGTTTTGCAAAGCAATATTATAAATATTCCATTTAAAAAAGAATCTCCAATAGCATGGGGACTCTAGATGCATACCAGCCTTGAGTTAAATCTCCAGAGTGTTTAATGAAGAGAGTAAACTTTAACAGAAGTAAGCAATGGGTAGAACATTTACTTTTTTGAACTGAAGTGCCCGTTCACAGTCCTGCTCCCACTGAAGTCCACTGACAATACATACTGATTCCACTGAAAGCAGGATTGGGCACTAAATGTTGATCAGGTGTAAATCACTGTGAAATGTTTCACACTCAGCCTCTACATCTGCAGTATTTGATCTTGACAGGATGTGGCTGTTACTTCATACGTTTGTCAATCTCATTGATCTATGTACATTTCATATTTAATTTCATCAGCAAAAACATGTATCAGATCAAAAGAAATATTAGCTTTTTCATGCAATTAATGTCACCCACTCTGTCCTCAGTTAATTTATCTGAAGATCAGAATTATATTTCTTCTGTCACAAACCAAACAGGCTCTGTGAATACTGCCTTAGCATATGCCAATATTGCATAACGTTTAACAGAAATCGTAATTGGTTTGTAACGACAGTCCAGCAAAGATGAATATCAAAACTTTGTACAACAAATCCTAACAATTTTAACACATACCATCTGACTACAGAGCTAGCTTTTATCTTCTTACTGGGCTCTAACAGACTGCAGTTGTCAAACACACAAGAAAACAAGGTTACAAGAGTGGTCTTCATGCCTACTAACTGCAATGTTTGTTATGCTGCTTTATTTTCCATTTTAGAGAAGACATTTGTATGTTCATTTCATGGTATGTGACGCTAGCAAAAAGTATGCTTGCACTCTTACTAAAAAGCAATAGCATAATTCCCATTAGAATTTAAGGTCCTTTTTAAATTAATGCAGAGAATCTTTTATTGTGCTTAACCAAGCTTTATAAGTGACTTTTTCTGATGTGGTGTTTTTCTATTGTCATGCTGTAATAATGTTTCTTAATTTGCTTGACATTCAAGGTTAAAATAAATTTTTTTTACAGTCTTTGTGATGATGCATTGGCTTCGTGTATGCCATTCTTATTGTTGTTGGTTTCGAAGACTGACTGTGCTCTGCCATAAAATAGCGCAGTATAAATTATCAGGGGCGGATCCAGAAGTGATGTGGATGAGGGGGGGGGGCTGAAGTCCAAAGTTAGTATAGCCCCACCCCCTGCCAAGCGAGCACCAGTGCTAGGCCAGTTTAACTCCCACCCCAAAGCCATGGGGAAACCCCCCCAAGCCACAACTCCAACAGGGGAGGGGGACTCAGGGACAGTTCAGTGGGACAGTGGATATGGCAGCTGGACTGCAGCTGCTGCCTGAAAGTGGGCATCAAACACAGATGGATAAATAACCCCTTCCCGTAGTCTCACTACAGGAAAAAACACAGTCTAGGGGCAAATTCCCATTGTACCCCATGCCAAAGAGGGCAGTAAAAGAGAGTACTTGCAAGCCAATCAGGTAAGGAGCAAATCCCCACTGCACTCCGTACTCAAAGAGAGCAATAAAAGAGATGGGGTGAAAAATAATTGTGACTTACAAACACCAAAGGAAATGGAGGTTAAATAGTCTATGTTTTAGATTATTGGAACTCTAGGCTGATGCTGTGCATTCAACCACTTTTGCAGGGTTTCCAGAATAAGTAACACTATTTCTCATAGAGGCCAAAATCCTGAAACAACTTGTGAAATCTAAATACCACTGAAGTCAATAGGACGTAAGTTTCTAGTGGTCGGGATGACGTGGTGGATCCTCACATAATGCAGAGTTATGGACGGGATGTTGAGGCTGCAGCCTTCGCACCGATTCATGCTTTTGTTCTATGCTAGATATTCTGGAAAGAAAATATGCTGTCCAATATTAATCACAGCAGTAGCTGGATCCTGATTACCTGTTGCTGCGGAACGCCCTCCCAGCAGAGATTTGCCTCAACCCAGATCGTCTTGCTTTTCGGCACAGCTTTAAAACGTAGCTCTTCTGTCAGGCATTTGGGGGGATGGGGGGAGGGGCAGGGGAAATGGGTTAGGTAGGGGTGGATGGGGAAATGCTTTAATTGCAGATCGGGGATGTTGTTATATGGATGTTTCTGCTTTTATATTTTATTTTAAATTTTATGTTTACTGGTTTATTGTTGTTTTATGCTTCGTTAGCTGATCCGAGTCGCCATAGGTGGAGGAGGTGAGGGGATGATAATAATAATAATAATAATATATTTATTTTGTAGAGTAGATACTAGATAGATACACACCTTTCAAAATAATTTTGGTAGTCTCCACCCAAATTTTATTTCCCTTCTCAACAGTATCACAAAATCGGTTACATAAAGACAAATGGAACACCTTTAGTTTTCTCATAGTGATCACACATTGTTTAATAAAACCAGCAAACAAATAAAAAAAATGCCTGTCCCTATCGTTGCAGAATGGAGGGTGCTTTCTCTGGATGACAGCTCTACAATGATTTATATTTTATATCCAGCAGATGGCAGCAAAACAAAATCTCACTGCACTAATTCTCAAACTACACATTTGCCCTAACCGGCTTCAAGACAGTCTGAGCTCTACTAGGTTAAGCCTTAAGAGGACTGTTTTGCCGCAACTGTAATCTCTTTCGAAACAAAGCTTGCCTAGCACAGATGCAGCTAGCAGCCTGCATATATAGCTTAGCATAGCACAGCAGTTTTATTTATACCCCACACTCTCTCAAAACCGACTCGAGGTGGCTCACATCATAACAAAATACATTTCTGGGTGTATCATCCCACGCAGGGGACCCAGCACAAGCAAAAATAACAAATATCACAAAATATCATCTTATAACAGATTCCCCCCCCCCCCCCCCACACACACTGATGTTCTCATTCCACCAACTCTTACACAATCAGGCAATTGGTCCCATAAACTAATCCTTCTATCCCCTGCTGCCACCAGGGGATATTTCACCCAATATGGGAATCTCTTATCACAACAGTAGGCAAGCAAAGTCCAAACATGATTAAGTGCAATAACCAAATGTCTATATTTTTGCATGAAAGATGCACACCTTTCGATTGGCATAGTCCCAGGCAATGCTCAGAAATAACTACTTAATTGCACTGTGGTGTTGGCTGACTTTCACACCACTTTGGAGGAGCAAAAGCAGAGTAGATCAGGTGAAGAATATCTCTGGAAACACACCTCTTGGGTTTATCCAGTCACTTGATTTATCAAAAGTGGAAGATGATGCTATAGAGTGAAGCTGGCGGTTATCATTAAACAGTTATCTCCCAGATCAATCAAGATTCAGGCTCAGTATGTGATCTTGGAGAGCTTTCTAAGAAACGTTCATGATGTAGAAAATGTTCTCCAGCTGCATCTCTTGGAAGTCATATTATGGACCAATATCTAATAATGTATGCTCCTGATCAGCCAAAAGCACTTTGTGGAACCTGGAAGGATCAGAAGATACTAAAAATGAAAAGAAGAGCACAATACAGAATTCTGTCAAAGTCCTGTGGTCATAACAACAGAAGAATGAGATAACAACAGAAGGAAAGAGACAACACAACCCCTGCTACCATGTTGCTTCCTACTAGAGAGTTGAGATAATAGTTCATGCTGTTCGGACCACACTGGTTGGCTCTGCTTGAAAGATTCCCAATCTGTTTTGATTTAACGGTTCCAGTCTTGCTCATATGAAATATGTGAAAAATGTGTAGAGTCCCAAAATAGAAGCATATCTTGCAGCTTTCCCATTGCTTTCTCTAGCTGTGTCGGTAGCATTCTCCTCTGGCAGAAGGAGGTCCACATTTTCCTGTAGAATAGGTAACCTCAGAGAAGCCCATCCTGCGGCTATTGGCAGAGCATAAATCATCCAATGCAGAGCCAGTGAGTGAGTGTTCTCCCTGCAGGGTAGTCCATGATAGGCATACTGGTGAAATGTGCTTATGGACAGTGGCTAAATTTAAGTCTTCCAAGAGTGGCTACTTTGAAGGAAACCTTACCATTTTCACAGCAGAGTCTCTGATCTTTTCTTTCTCATTTGGCTTTATGTATTAGCAGCTCTTTCTGTAAATTTGTTGACAATTGAGGTTGTAAACTGCAGGGAATTTATTTACAGGCCAACATCTTTCCAGTTTCTATCATTCCATGATACTGCTGTGAAAGGCATCTTTTAAAAATTCTGGTTGCTTTCACACATTACAAAATGGTCTAATATAATAACTCAAGATAATACTGGATATTATCATTTGAGAATTTTTGTAATGTATGAATACACTATTCCCCTTTTATATATTGCAAGATCTTGGGACGGGTCATTGTAAAAGCCACATTTGGTTACAACAACCCAAGATCTCTCAGCATAAAGAGGGAGAAGTCCATTCACACATTACAAAAAATTCGAAATTATAATACCCGGTGTTACGTTGAGCTATTATAATAGCCCCTTGTGTAATGTGTGAAAGCAGCCTATGTGAAACATCAAGCAGCTAAGGGCGTTTATAAACGATCCCGCTCACAAGCGGGATCGTTTAATGTGCCGCATCTCCCCCGCGCCTACCTCTCTCGGACGGGTCTGATGTTCAGAAGAGCATCAGACCCGTCTTAGAGCTCAGTGCGCATGTGCGACCTTCTGCGTGTGCGCACTTCAGAAGGGAACCCGGAAGTGCGGCTTAAAGCCGGCACTTCGGGGATCCGTGTCGGAGGGGGCAGCCTCGCCTGCCCCCTCCAACGTGCGGTAACACGCAGCTGGAACAAGTAGACGAGCGCAAAGAAAGGCGGCTGATCAAAGGATCAGCCGCCTTTTTTGTCTCGTGTATCGTGTTTGTCTCGCCCTACGTGTGTGTTTGCCTTTTATGCTGAAAATACATAAATTTGCACCTAAGATTTGGCTGAATATTTTATTTTTACCTGGGGAACAATCCTTTATTCCTTGTGCATCCAGAAGCCTCTGTGACAACACTGGGATTTTAGGTAGTCAAGGAATGCTGGTGGCTCCCATAGGTAGGGACCCATATTCACTGTGTTTTCCCCACTTGTGGCAGCAGGAAAAATGCAGTGAGCACATGTCCCTTGTTATAGCTAATTTTCGTAACAGGATTATATTATGCAAGGTACAAACATGGGTCAAGATTATCAGAATCTTTTTGAAATGTTGTTAGATTACTTAGCCAAAATTAATCATCAATCACCATCCTCAACTCAAGGGTTGGTGGTACAATGAATCATCTCTCTCCACATCCGTCATCCCCCTGGTTCTCAAACTGACAAGTGGACCTCTGCGAGGGGGAAGGGGGGAGGCATGAAAGGTATTTGAGGGAGCATGGGAAGGATCACAGATGTCAAACACCTAGTTTCTCTCTGAATTAGGTGGAATCTCCAAAATTACTCTGGTTGGAAGGGGGGGGCAGGGAACAAGAGGGAAAGAAAGAGAGGAGGCAAGGTGTGTGGGTATGAGAGGGGGGGGTAATGGGGAGGGAGGCCTGAAGTGCCACCAACAAGTGGAAAGGAGGGCACAGATAAAAAAAAGTCTGAGTCTCAACCTAATTTGTTGCTTGATTAATCCTCATTGCTATCCATCTTTCTATGTCCTTCATCTGTTTGACTCGGTGAAAAGAGAGACACTTTGGCATAAGCTTAGTGCAACTCCATTGGATCCTTGTTTACTCTTCTTGTTGATTCAGTTACATAGTTCAAAATCTCTTCAAGTACAGTATGCCTCTACAGAACCAATGACAACAGAAATCCCTGTAAATAGGGGGGGGGGGGGGAGGGTATGACAGGGATGTATATTGGCCCCTGCACTGTTCAATATGTATTTGAATAATGTGGTGTCATTCATGAGGAGAGATGAGTTGCATCCACCTAAGCTCGGAACTAGGGAAATTTTTATGTTACTGTATGCAGATGACACTGTCCTGCTTTCTCTGTCGCAAGTGGGTTTGAGAAGAAGTTTGGGGAGATTTGCTGAATTTTGCAAGCAGGAAAAACTTGCAATAAATTTCTCCAAAACAAAGGTAATGGTCTTGGGGCTAGGAAATAACAGCAAGTCTCATTGATGGGAAATTGCGGGTAATAACATTAGTCAGGTCAGGAAATTCAAATACTTGGGAGTGTGTGTGGCTGCTAATGACAGGTGGAGGAGACACCTGGATTTTACATTAGGTCAGGCCCGTAATACTGCACAAGCTATACAAAATTTCTACCATGGAAAAGGCGGCAAGCAAGTCTTGCCAGCCTTGCATTTATATACTGCTAAGGTTACAAACCAATTTTTGTATGCCGTACCAATTTGGGGGGTAGACTATCTGGAGAAGCTGGAGGTTTTCCAAAATGGTTTTTTGAGGGCTGTTTTGGGGGTCCCTAGGAGTACCCCACAAGTGCTCTTGCGGGCCAAAACCTGTAATAGTATGATCATGTCTTTGGCCTAATTAGATAATTAAATTTTGGCTAAAAGTAATTTTATTTGCAGCTGACTCATCATCTTTGATTCAATTGATCCAAGTTGGTGAGGCGCCTAGTAAATGGGCTCTCTTAGTTGAACACAAATTGGCCAAACCGGGGTTCTCTAGAGTTTGTCTCCTTCCGCTTGGCTTTAAGGGGATGGATTCTATAACTAAAAGGAGAATACTTGATCAGGAGATGCAGAGAAGTGATTCTGACCTGGTGGTGCAAAGGGTCGCTGGGAATTTCCATTCTATAAAACCCTCTTTGTTTCCTTCGAGCTACCTGCTCCAATGGAAGGATTTTCGCCTCAGGCAGGCCTTTACCTTATTTAGGTGTGGGGTTAATCCATCTGCCTTAGTTGAGGGGCGATATAAGTATATAATCCGAGACAGAATAGGCTATGCTTACTCTGTAACGAGAAAGAAATTGAAAATGTTGCTCATATTCTGTTGTGCTGTCCGGCTTATGGTGATTTCCAGATGTCCCTCCTGGGTGAATTTTTGATTAATTTGCAAAATTGGGATAGGCTACTCTGGAAATAGCTATGTCCACTCGATACTAGCTGCTTGAGTGCGGTAGCTCGCTTTTGCTTTGGAGCCATCATTCGTAGGCAAAAATTGCTGGGAGAATAATAATTACTGGATAGTACTCGTTTAATGTGGACGATATGTAGTTATCCTGAGTCTGATAATATCCTAAAAAAAAATATAAGCTGAATACTCTGCAGTACGATAGGATGGCAAGATATGACAAAGTGTTTTTTACTGGGAGGTCACAATCTCAGTTTCCAAGTCACAGATAGAGTTGGCAGATCAAAATTTGAGAAATGAAGGACATGTGGAGCTGTGTTTTTTCTGAAATAAGGGCTGTTGTTATGTCCCACAGAGCTGTGAGGTCTGAAATAAGGGATGTCTATTATAATCAGTGGAACTGTGGGGTTTGAAACAAAGGATATTTCTTTAAAATAAGGACATCTGGCAACCCTCTAGCTACAGACAAAATAGCACCCTTGTACGTTATATAGCTGGTTGTTTCGTTTTGTTTGTTTGTATGTTTTATCTTCTACATTTTTGTGTGTTTTTTCCGTAAGTTTTTTTTGCAATAGCCTTTGGTCACGCAAATAAATTAATTGATTGATTGTAAATATGAGGCTAATGGGTCTGATCAACATGATAAGTTCCTTATTGGGTTGTATGGTGAATTAGGAGACTTAACCAAGTGTAATTGGACTGTTAAATGAGTTATTAAACATTAAAGAGATTTTATTATTTATTGCTATTTATGTTCAGTTTACCAATGGATATGTTCTGCTTTGTAATTGTTTTGTGTTGCATTTTGGTAAATTGTACTTTTCCTTTTAGGCTATGGCGAACGCCAGCCGTAAATAAATATGTCCTTCATCTGTGATCTTTTTGTCCTTCTCCTCCTCCTTCCATCCACACATCCTTTCCTAGGCAATTCATTTTCAAAAAGATTGGCTGATACTCATCTTCCCTCCATTGACAGGCGCTGTTTCTTCTTATCATGGGTCCTCAAACTTTTTCAGAGTGTATCTCGCCTTTTCAAAATAGAAATGGTCTTGTGGGGCATCTGCCACCTAAGGGATGGGCCACCTCCAACCAGAGGTGCTGAGAGAGCATGCTTATGGGAAATATAGCTGTTTCTTACAAGGGAAAGTAAACTTGGAGAAGTATTTAATACAACTAAAAGCGATTTTAATATAGTTTAGCAACTGGAAATCAGAAGGACTTAGCACTATGTTACCAGATGGCTCCCTATGAACCAACAGCAATTGCCTATACCCTATTGTTTGGAGAACCTCAGTAGTGGAATTTAGCTTTTAGTAAGAACACATATGGCCCATCTGTGTCTGCACTCTTGTAAATGAGGTTGTCTGGTTGGAATATTGGGAGAACTAATAGTAACTCGTATTTACAAAATATTCTCAGATACTTGGATATAAGGATGCATGCACTAGCACAACATAATCATCGCTATGTTATTTATTCCAAGAAGGTCACTAACATTATTGCTTATTTAGGCTGAATGAGCAAGTTACTTTTCCATTCTTGAACCACTGGATACTTTGTTTTATGAGTAAGCTTAGTGACTGTTCCCTTTGCTGTTGCCTAGTCCCTTTGGCTCCTTTTACGCGGACGGGGGTAGGGGGATGTGTGTGTTGGCACGATGGGTGGAGGTGTGTGTGTGTCCCTTTACACGGACACTCACCCATCTCTACCCAGCTCCACCCACAGAGCCTCCTCCGGTTTTCCGGAGGGCTCCATGGGTGGAGGTGGGCATTGTATGGGAGCACACATGCACCCCCACCCATCCCGCTTGGTGTTTACAAGAATGAACACCAAGTGGACACCCCCCCCCCCC
>QEPC01005117.1:9006328-9039808 GCA_003113815.1 Sphenodon punctatus
ATTTTTTCCCTAATTGGACTATATTCTGTGGGTCATTCTGAGGATTCCACTGCCCAGCCTGAGTCAACCTCACAAAGTCATTTTCCATCATAAACTTTAAACCTAAGGTAAAATGGCCTGTCAGAAAACAAGGAATGACAGCAAAATCCTCGACTTGATTGATGAAAGTACTTGAAATCAAAAGATAGTCTATTGTACTAGACTAGTCTATTGTACAAGAGATGATGTATCGGTAAAGTGGCCCTGGAGATCCTGGCCAACCAAACCATTTAAAATAATAAGATCTAATTCTAGGACCATCTTAACCATCTGTGGTAGCCTGTGGCACCGTACAGCATTGAGCGAACACCACCGCCAGTTGCATTAAGTTCTTAACTGAGTTCTTGCAAATTTTCCCCATAAACTCAGGTGGGCATCGCCTATGCGCATATTAAAATCTCCAGCCAAAATTATTTCTGCCTTTAGGTACCTCCCGGCAACACTTTGGATGCTTTCAGTTATGTAATCCCATATTTTCCTAGTATAAAAACATGACAAAGAGGGAGGTATATATATGTTTGCAAGCAACAATTCCATGTTCTGTTACAACTTAATGTACCACAGACTATAATAAGCGGGATAATCGTCCACTAGCACTGGAGAGCCTGCTATACCAGTGGATATTAACAATGCTAGCCCTCAACTAGCTTTTCCCTTACCTTTAGAGGAGTTAGCAGGCTTTTAAAGGTTCTAAATCCTCTACGTTCAAAATCAGAGAACGCCCTAGATTCCTGCAACAATATAATTTGAAAATCCTGTACAAAGGAAACAACATCCACATCTAAAAGTTTATTTTTAATTCCAGCTATATTCCATGATAAAAGATTAAAAGTTAAGAGAGAAGACTCCTGGTATCAAGTCACTGGACCAAACTTAGATGTAAGGGAGGTCCCTCTTTCTTGGGAATTAGAATTGTGTCTATCCAAAAAGGAGTACGTTCCTGGTAATAACCTATTTTCACCTTGCTGTTCCTGAGTTTTCATTAAAATCAAGGCACCTGGTGAGCCCCGTGGCTTAGTATTAACTGTACCATCACAGATCCCATCCCTCTGGCTATGATATACTCCTGGTGGATCTATCTGTGCTGCAGGAACTTTCTGCGGGTCACAAGTTTTCATCACTATACCCTCAGCGTTACAACAAGGGCGTTCCTCCATTATGGAGCTCTCATTTATCCATACCTGAGTAGAAGAAGCTGTAGGAGCAGCAGTCCCCATGGGAGAACATTGTGATATTCGGGAAATTCTATTTACATTTTCCCTCATATCACAAACCTTCCTACTTCTATGCTGGGAGTGACTGAGCCTGGTTTTTTCAGCCCTCGCGCTTAAAGCCTCAAATGTACCGAACACCTCCAACATATTTGTCGGATCCATTTTGATTGACTGAAAGGCTTGTTTAGGGTGGGAATAATTGGACGCCCTTGGTGAAATTTCCTGGACCTCCATTTCCTGTGGGGCCTTCAACCTTGGAGCACCAAGACTGACGTTAATTTCCAAATTTGGCAAAGCTTGTGACTTATTTGCCATGACCCTGCCATTTGGCCTGTTTATCTCATTTTGCACTGGATAAACCATACTTTCTACAGGGTTTAAAACAGGGGGATCAGCAAAAAGAAGTCTAGATATATGGACCCCTTTCCCACTTAGAAAACCCTCTTTATCTAAGTTTAATTGCACCAGGGTAGCAGAATGAAAAGTAATATTCAGCAACCATCTTTTTTTAGCAGTCAGAATATGAGCCACTGACGTGATATCACCTTTCAGAACTGTTTTCCAAGCAGAATCCTCAAATGTTCAGCAATATCAGCAGGGGTGTTCCAAAAAGGAAGCAGTCCTGATGGGAGAGGGAGTATAGTAAAAAAACAAGGCAACAGGAGAATATACAAATTTCCCATATTTCTCAGACTGTACCATTTCCCCAAAACGGGGATCTGTTACCAAATTCTTAGTTCTTGGGCACAAATCTTTTCCCCTGAATCGAGACCCCAAATAGACAGACTTTTTGGATTCTAAGTTCAGTTGTTTTCCTTGAAACTGTAATTTCTCATCCATTTTAAGCAATTTTAAATTTAAAATCTGCATGGTATGGGAAGTGGCGACTGCTAAGTCGGCCACAATACTCATATTTGTAGGGTCAAGTCCTTCTCGGGCCCTAAGACCCATGAGCTAAACCTCTGAGCTGTTTTGAAGGTCCAGGTTCAGTACACTGGGCCAATTTTCCTTTGGATCTGAAGCATTTTCTCTCCATGGAGACTCAAGTACTGCAAATTGGTTTTGGGTAGCAATAGGAGATACTACCACCTCTTGACCTGGCCCCAAAAAGGTATCAATATGTCAATTTTCAATTCAATTTCAATTTTATTACCGGCACTGGCTCTCGCCTTGGCCCGAAACATAGCAAAACATAACATGACATTTTATATCAAAATAGAAATAAAATAACCGTATTCAAAAATAGGATTAATATATACAGCAAACTTTATATACATCTCATACTTGGATTAGAACTCTACTATCCTCACAGCCAATGCGAGCCATTGGGCCCTGTTGGGGAAAGGAACTACATTTGAACATCTCATAAAGGTAGACTCTCTCTCTCCTTCCCTGGCGCTACTACCCTAGCACTGCATCCAGTGCAGGCCAAATACGAGCCTAGCTCGTGGAACCCTGCCTAACTCGTCCTCATGGGTTACCCCAACTGAACTCAACCCCTAGATAGTTGAACAAACTCCCATGTTACATACGATCCCTGCACACCACCCTTCTAACTTTAGACACTTAACAGCCTTATTTAGTCAAAGCTCTATGGTATCTTAATTGGCAGTGATTGAGCTAGAATACCAAAGCCCTACTCTAAATCACGCCTTTTTTGGCAACCAGATGAATAAAGGACGCAACAGCCAACACTGTATCCTTATTAGGTAGCCCCCCCCAAAAAAGACATAGCAGTTAGTAGATTCAAAAGATTGGCCATGCGACAAAAAATGGAGATAGCCAAGCCTGCCTAAGAGACTCATAATATGGGCAGCTTGCTAAAAGATGCTCCACAGTCTCTAATTCCCTTTTATGGCATGAGCATAGCCTCTGATCCCCTGGAATCTTCATAAACCTTCCCTCCATGACTGCAGTCCTGCTCAGCTGCCATCTCAACAAGGTATAAGCTCTACGTAGCTTGGAATTCACTAATATATCCAAGTAAGATTCAAATTGAAACCGCTCTTTGATTAAACCCAGAGAAGGGGCCACCTTCCATTCCCTTACTCGGGCCAGGTCCTCCTGGTACGCGATATCCTCTATTCTAGTCATTAACTGTGATTGGATAGAGGCTATCGCAACCCCACTAAAATGCTGGAAAGAGAAGCCCAGTCCTTTCAATAGCTTTTCTAATCGGAGAAGCCATGGGTATAGCCGTGTTCCCTGATATCCCAACTCCTCCTTTAAACATGAGAGGGGCAGCGACTCCTCCTGCTGAACTAGGAGTCTTAACCAGTATCTTACAAGGGACTTACTAGCTAAGGATGCTATTGATAGCCTGTCCAATTCGGCCCTAAGTATTGCCCCCGGAACACTGCCTGGAACACCCAACAACTGCCTAAAGAACCAATTCTGAACCTCTCCAGAGTAATTGTTTCAACAAATGCGATTGTGTCTAGGCCAAATAGCAACATTAGTGGAATCTTTGCATCATACACTTTCAAGAAGGTAGAAATAGACAAACCTCTAGACAGATAGTAAGCCTTAATCAAGGCCCGTGCTGTTTGAGTGCCCTTTGTTGCCCTAGTTCGCATATGATGCCCCGGTTCCATGTGCCCCGATTAGACAGGGTAACTCCTAAATAGGTAAAGGAACTCACTAGCCCTATCTGCCCAGCGCTTGTTTTCCAAGACACTGGTAGCTTTCTTTATCCTAGGACCATTATCTTTGTCTTCTGAGTGTTTAATGCCAACCCATTCTGGTGGCAGTATTTTATAAATGACTCCAAAGCCCTTTTGATACCTATTTTGGTTTGGGCCAACAAAACCGCATCGTCAGCAAACTGAAGACACCCCAGACCAATCCCTGCCACAACTGGTGGGTGACTATCCTCGCTTGCCAAGATCTTCGGGAAATCTCATAAGTATAAATTAAAAAGTAGTGGGGCTAGTACGCAGCCCTGACGTACCCCCCTCTTAATCGGGATGTCCTTGGTCAAAGTCTGATTTTCCTTGACTTTGACCCTGGCTATATTACTTGAATAAAGCCCAATAATTACTGCAACCAGGTTTTCGTCGATCCTCAATGACCTAAGCTTAGCCCACAGTCTGGCTCTTGGGACCGTGTCGAAGGCCTTATTGAGTTCGACAAAAGCTAAATACATAGGACCCTTCCTGATCTTGTGATATTTATGGATCGTATGGAAGAGCACGAAGCAACAATCGGTTGTAGATCTGTCTGCGCGGAAACCAAACTGTTCCTTTGGGATGATTTTATTCGTTCTGGCCCATGTTTCCAACCGTACCAAAAGCATTTTGGCGAACAATTTCCCAACAGTGGAAAGTAGGCTTATTGGCCGATAACAGGCCGGATCTTGGGCCTTTCCCTTCTTATAGATCGGGACAATAGTGCTCTGGGTCCACGACTTGGGAATATTCTCTGACCCTGCTGCTGCGAAAAACACTTTGGATAACATTGCCGCCCACCACCTTGGGGCCACCTGCAAAACTTCTGCTGAAATAAGATCTGGCCCTGGAGATTTATTGGGTTTAAGACTCCCAATGAGCTCTATTATTTTTTCCTCTGAGAAATCCTCGGTTCTCCACATCCGCATTGGGGCCCCACTATCCTTCTCGGGCAAATCACCACACTCCACCTCTGAGTCCTCGAAGAGCTTCCAAAAGAACTTTATCCACTGATGCTCCATGGGCATCTGCCCACAAACTCTCCCCCTTGGTCTTATTATTTTATTTAGGGAAGACCAAAATCTCCCCGTATTTCCCGTGAGACTATCCACGACCAACTTGGCCCAATAGCTCAAATAAAAAGCTCTTCTCTTGGCCTTTAAGGTCCTTGTGTATTGAGCCCTTGCTTCAGTAAAGACCTCCCTTGTGGTTATGGAAGGATCTCTGGCCCACCTCTCTTTTGCTACTATCAGATACTTTTTCCTCTCTCTGCATTCAAGATCGAACCACTGGTTCTGACTTTTGTGGGTATACCTACGCTTCTTGATACTTTTAGCCAAAAAGGCCTGGGCTAACTGTACAAGGCCGTCATAAACTGCCAGTCGGGAGGCAAAGTCCAAGGTGCCCGTTATCAAGGCAGCTTTTTGTACAACTTCTGCCGAATTAGCTCAGGCCCTAATCTCAAGGGCAAGTTCTACGGAGGAGAAGCTCTTCCTCATTTGAATCTCTTCCTCTCTAATAACTGGGTCTCCCCCACCTACTAGCTCTCTTCATAGCCTAGTGGCCAAAACCAAATGGTCACTCTCTGGTCTAATACTAAGAACAACCCGCTCATAAATCCCCAACTCCAATTCTTGTACCAAAATCATGTCCACTTTACTCCTTCCCTGTACACCTAGGAAGGTGAACCACCCCCCTCCGGATTGTATAAGGAGTCCTGGTTAAGGACTGTTAGCTCTAATTTGTATATTAGCCTAACCAGAGGGGATCTAGACATCAACCTCCCAGGTGCTTCAACACCCGAGGCCCCACTAGGTTTCTGCATGAGAATCAAATTCCCATCCTCGCCACCCCCCAAATGGGTGTTCCAATCTCCCACTAACACAAGATGGGCACGAGGGTACAATCCCTCTACCCAGAGTATGTCCTCTTCCAAAGCCTGCCACACTTCCCCCTGGTAGTAAGGGAACGCAGGTGGGGGAATGTAAACGTTAAAGATCGCATAGTGCTCTGCACTGGCACCTGTCCATTGTAGAATGCCCACCTGATATGCAGGTCTATTTGTATCAAGGGGGGTTAGGGTTCCTTGTCCAATGGACTTTAATAGGAATGCCAACCCCCCCGAAATTCTACCCCTTGTCCCCACCTTGAATCCCCCGTGAAGGAAACGGTCAAACCCGTCAAACTGAACCGGGTCGTCGTCTTTTAGCCATGTCTCTTGTAGACAAATTAAATCAAATCCCTTTAAATAGTCTAACCAATCCTGATCTTGCAGTAATGGCCATACCCCCGTAATATTCCAAGACATTAATAAAAAATATGCCTCATCCTGTTGATTCTTGTCTACCAGTTTGGCCCCCATCTCCCCAGATCCCTCACTGCAAAGAGGAGATTGATAACCCTGACCTCCCGCCGGGTTCCTCAGTCATCCCTGTGAGGCTTTGATTTCGAGGGGTGGGAGCTCGGTATCTAGTACTACCACATTGCTATTTCGCCCTTGTATTTCGATCATTGCCTCTAACTCTAGTTGGGCAGACTGAACGAGGCACTGCCCCCTTGGCCTGCCCTCCTCGTTAAGTTCCGAATTGCTAATCTCCTCAGGCTCCAATGCCCTCACTACTGTCCAATCTAGTTTGGGCTCCTCCAAATTTACCCTCTTATCACCTCTTCCTACCTTAGGGGCTATATAAACGCTTTCAGGTATCTGGACCAACTGTTGAATCTTCGTTATTCTAGAATAAAACTGGTCCTGATCGATACTGGGCATCTGTTGCAAAAGCTCACCTATCTGCTCAGCTTGTCCAGTATCGTCTTCACCCAAGAGAACCAGTCCCACCTTACCAACTAATGACTCTGGCCCCCTATTGAAGAGGGCTCTTGTTGGCTCCTTGGAGGCAAGACCCCCTTGCAACCCCTCCCCCATTTGTTCCTGCCCAGGAAACTGAGACAAGTTGGCAGCCTTGATCACTTCTAGTGAACCCTCCACCAATTTCTGGGGCTCCACAGATTGGTCCATTGGCATAGGGGACGTATTCCTTTCCAAATCCCCTTGGCCTCTTGGTAAGAACCTATCTAGAACCCCCATCCTTCCCTCACTTCCTTTTCCCCATATCTTTTGCTGGGCTTCTCCCCCCCCAGGCTCCAGATACTCCGGGTTTGTCAGTGGTTCATGATCCAAGCCCTTAGATTTTCTATTGCCTTCCTCATCTTGGGACCACGCTCTATCTATTGAAATACCCCACTGGGCTAGGGTTTTCCTTGCTGTAAAATTTTTTTACACCCAGTAAATATCGGAAAAAGTCACTCTTAACCTATACCACCAGGATCGCTAGGGTAAAATTTCCATCTCTAAAATTACATCTGGCCTAACTATTTTCCCTAGCAGATTAGTCAAGTGGCATGCTACCCACCTAGGGGTATCCCAATCATACACCCTCCCATTATAGTCCCTCCCTATATATAAATAGATCTCCTGCAGCCTGACTACTGACTTATGATGTCCCAAGTCCCTATACCGACCCTCAACGGTTTGGTTCTGGGATTATATAGGCCCCAAGGGCTGTCTCTTCTGTTTACAAAGCTCTGTCTCCAATGTATCCCCACTAATGGTGAGCTGATCATTAATCCTCCCCAGCTGCTGTTTAATTGCTGCTACAGAATTGGCCAGATCATTAATCCCTAAGAATAACACCTCCAAGGTCTTGGCTATAAGGCCTGTTCGATAAAGTAAATAATCTTTAGGTGAGGCATCCAAAGTGGGGCCTACTGCCTTATCACGTGAGTTAGGCCTATTAAAACCCCACGGGGGGGGGGGTAAGATCTCTTCTTACCCTTCCCCCCTCCTCACTGTCAGCTGGGCACATGGAACCATAGTATTTGGGAACATCATCTATTCCTTTAGGGGCAAAGTTCCTAACTATCTTAGCCGGGGCACTTTCATCAAGAGAAGTTGAGGAAGGTTCCCGAACCCTCTTCTTATCCATTGTGGATAGCAACCCAATATTACCCAATGCCCTGAAAATATCAGGTAGCAACACCCTCCACTATGCGCCACCCCTTGATCTAATACAAGGATTAGCTCTAATTCCTGACAAGCATAAAGTCAAATACAACCTTCCAGCAGGACCCTCACTCCTGCTCCTGGGTGCGCCGAAGGGTGCACAAAAGGGCGCGTCCTTGTGCGCGCAGCCCTTCGGTGCGTGGCCTAGGCGTGCACCTATGGCACGGCCGTAGGCTAACCGGTGTCTTTTAAATCCTTGTAGGTTGCAGGCTCCGCCCCCCCAGCTCCGCTCCTGACTGCAGCTGCAAGGTAAGTAATAGGGCAATGGACAGTTAGTGCTTCGAGTTCCCCTGACCTGCTCCAGCGGCTGTAGGCTAACCGGTGTCTTTTAAATCCTTGTAGGTTGCAGGCTCTGCCCCCCGGCTCTGCTCCCAACTGCAGCTACCAGGTAAGTAATAGGGCAATGGACAGTTAGCGCTTCGAGTTCCCCCAACCTGCTCCAGTGGCCATAGGCTAACCGGTGTCTTTTAAATCCTTGTAGGTTGCAGGCTCCACCCCCTCGGCTCCGCTCCCGACTGCAGCTGCCAGGTAAGTAATAGGGCAATGGACAGTTAGCACTTCGAGTTCCCACGACCTGCTCCAGTGGCTGTAGGCTAACCGGTGTCTTTTAAATCCTTGTAGGTTGCAGGCTCCACCCCCTCGGCTCCGCTCCCGACTGCAGCTGCCAGGTAAGTAATAGGGCAATGGACAGTTAGCACTTCGAGTTCCCACGACCTGCTCCAGTGGCTGTAGGCTAACCGGTGTCTTTTAAATCCTTGTAGGTTTCAGGCTCCGCCCCCCGGCTCCACTCCTGACTGCAGCTGCCAGGTAAGCAATAGGGCAATGGACAGTTAACGCTTCGAGTTCCCCCGACCTGCTTCCGTATCAATATGTCTCTGCTTTGGGGCCTGTCCAGGAGCAGAGGAAATAAGGTCCTTCCTTGGGTATTTTGAATTTGCCATTGGCCAGGGAACTCTGCTGATAAAGCCAGCTATAAATACTCAAACCCCAGAATGCTGCTATTAAAAAAATAAATAGAAAGAGATTAAACGCAACAACCCAGAAAAACAAAGTCACGGAGCCTAAACTCCTGCTCTGGTGCGCGCCAAAGGGTGCGCAGAAAGGCGTACCCTTGTGCGCACGATCCCGGTGCGTGCCTACGATGCCGACGTGGAATAACTTGCTTCTTGTTCTTTTAGCTCACCAACTCCGCCGTGGGCTCTGCTCCAGCACAGCTGACAGGTAAGTAACAGCAGGGGGTAGGGAGGATAGCTCCACAGCCCCAAGTGCATTCTCAGCACTGCCGTGGAGTAACTTGCTTCTTGTTCTTTTAGCTCACCAGCTCTGCCCTGGTCTCTGCTTCAGGACAGCTGACAGGTAAGTAACAGCGGGGGTGGGGGGGTGGGAGGGTATAGCTCCACAGCCCCAAGTGTACTCTCAGCACTGCCCCCAAATCTTGATAGAACAGGTTGCAGCCTTCTCACAAGATGAAGTTGGTAAAAAGCGCTCCTGACCATGACTGAAACCTGACAATCCAGGTGCAACTGTGGATTCAGGAGCACCTGGAGGCTGAACCCCGTCAATGACAGGAGTTCCCACCTCTCCCAGGTCACAAGATCGGCCAACCATCATCACCTCAGTCTTGTCTGGATTCATCGTTAAACGGCTCACCTACATCTAGTCCCCAATGGCTGCCATGCACTGAGTTAGTACTGAGACTACCGGACCAGAGTCAGATGAAAAGGAGAGATCAAGCTGGTTGTCATCCGCATATTGATGGCACCTCACTCCAAACCTCCGAACAATTTCACCCAGGGACCTTCAATACATGTTGAACGTGAGCTGGGACAAGATGGAATCCTAAGGGACCCCACAGGGGAGCTCCCAAGGGGACTATGAGCCACTGCCCATCACCACCCTCTGGGTTATCCTAGCCAGGAATGAGCAGAACCACTCAAGAGAGATTCCATACATGCCACCTTGGTCCAACACCCATGTCAACAAGACTCCATTGCCAATGGTTTCAAAGGCCAGCAGAAGAGCTAACAAAATCAGCAGAGTACAATTCTCCCTGTCAATTTCCAAGTGGAGATTGTCAGTCAAGGCCACAAGGGCAGTCTCAGTGCCATGCCTGGGACAAAAACCTGACTGACATAGATCCAGGATACCAGTAGCATCAAGATAAGCCTGGAGCTGAGAGGCAGCCACATACTCAATAACCTTCCCTAGAAAGGAAGGTTAGAGACAGGGCGATAGCTGGCAGGGGAGTCAATATCAAGAGATGATTTCTTGAGCAGGGACCGGATGACCATAATCTTGAAGCCGTCAGGCACCCTGCCTCCATAAGAAGGTACTGACAACCACAGCCACCAACACCCCCAGCGACTGACTTTCACTAGCTAGGATGGGCTTGGATCTAATTTACAACTGGTCGTCTGGACCCCTCCAAGCACGTCCTCTACATCAGAAGGTGAGATTAACTGAAACTGATCCAATAAAACTGGACAAGACCAGGCCTCGTGAACCCCAAACTCTGACTCTGCACTCAAACTAGCAGTGCCCAAGTCGAGCCAAATACGAGCGACTTTGTCTGTAAAGTAGGTGGCAAACTCATCACAGCGGTCAGTCAACAACTCTAACTCCAGGTGGAGACAGCCAGGATGTAATAAGCTATTCACAGCCTGAAAAAGCTCTGCTAGACAGCACTTAGCAGATGCTATAGTGACCACAAAGAAAGTTTTCTTCATCGCTGCCACAGCCATGGCATAGTCCTTCAAAAACAGTCTATGTTGCACTGTGTCGGCTTTGGCGAGAGTTGAGCGCCACCTGCGCTCTAACCACCTACCCTTTTCCTTTAGCAGCCTCAGGTCATCTGTATACCAGGGAGACCTGTGCTGCTGCTGCTGCGGAGGAGACAAACATCTGGGTGCACCCATGTCAATAGCCAGTAGTAGTGGGACACCGGGGAGAATACCGGATGTACCGGTATCAGATCTCCCTGGTACCGGATTTACTGGTATCAGCATACCGGATTTTTAACTTTGGCTGCGGTACCGGATTTTTTACATTACAGCTATTGACTTCAATGGCGGCAATGTAAAAAATCCGGTATCGTGGCCAGTGTTAAAAATCCGGTATGCTGGTACAGGTAAATATCAGATTTATCTGATTAAACCGATCACCCAAATACCAGCAATATCGGATCTTGGGAGAACCGGAATTCCCACCCCTAATTAGCCAGGATAAAAATGTCATACCACAGATCAACCAACGTATTGACAGAGAGGCTGTTGAAGTCAGCGGATAAATCCCCCAGAGAGTTCTGGAATCCAGTTGGATCCATTAGTCTCTGGGGGTGGACCATCTGAACTGGTCCACCAACCCAACAGGGGCAAAGGAGGGCAGGGATCAGGACCATCAAAAGATAATAGTCTGACCATGACAATGATGTCACAACGACACCCCCGATAACTGGAACCCGTTTCCAGGCCAGGTTGCCATTATGGCTGTGAGGAGTGAGGGAGTCAGGAGAAGAGGAAAAGGTAGGGAAATGAGTATACAAGCACCCCACACATATTTTATTTATTTTATTTTATCAAAGATTTCTATTCTGCCCCTCCTGCCCGCAGGGAGCCTGGGGTGATGAACAAGAAGATAAAAACAGCAAAACAGTAAAACAATTAAAAAAGTTAAAAATCTCTGTATGCAGGGAAAAACAAACCCCCCCAACCCCACCCACCCTACTCCCCCTCCCCCCCTCGTCAAAAGCCTGGTAAAACAGCCAGGTCTTACATAATCGTCGAAATGACAGGAGAGTGGGGGGCAACCGAGCCTCCTCCGGGAGCGAATTCCAAAGCACAGGGGTGGCCACCAAAAAAGATCTAACATCGGTGGCCACCCACCTCACCTGGGGAACCTCCAAAAAGGCTCCCATGGACGATTTCAGGGGTCGCACGGGCACATGGGGAGTGAGGTGGTCCCGCAGATAAGGGGACCGCAACCGTGCTGCAGAAAAGGTTCCGTCCGGATCTTTAAGGGTCGTTAGGGCATAAACCCTCAGCCAGAAATCATCACAGGGATGCAGGGAGCGTAGCGCCAAGGCAGTAACATCAAACACACACACGGGACCCAGGAACCCCACCCCCAAGGGTATCACGAGTGGAGAAAAAGGGGTGCAACCCCCAAGGGACAGGCACGGGATAGGAGAGGCACACCAGGAGGGAATCGGGAGGAATGAGGCAGGGGCTAGGGATGTAACACGCAAACACACAATGCAGACACAAGGTACAGAACACAATTGTCACCTTGAACTTCACTCGATTACACACAAACTCACTATAAGGATTCAAATACTCACACGCTCGGGGGGCCAGTCTCACAGGGCAAGGCACTGGTCACGGGCAAAGACTGAAGTGGCCATCCTGCTTTTATCTCCAGCTGCAGGCTGAGCACGCTGGCACAGGCACTCGGAGCGCTGCTGGGGGGCGTGGCCATGTCAGCCGGCCACTGTGTGTCCTGGTGGGGCTGGTCATTCCCAGCAGGGCTATGCTCTTCCACCCCCTGCTGGGACTGTGTTGGAGGGACTCCCCTGCTACCAGGGAGCCCCCTGTCAGATTCCCCCGCTGGAAGGAATCTGGGTGCCAGGTCCGCCACCGACAGGAGCGCAGGTTCCGTGGGCGGTGATGTGATGCGACCCTCACTGGAGTCCATCTGGGGACCGTTGGGGCTCCCTCATGACGTAAATACGGGCAGGCCCCCATGGTTCCTCGCCCCCCAATCCTCAAGCTCTGATACAGGGTCCTGACAATGGCATAAATATAATCTTATCTCAGTATGTTTTATCCCTGGAGATGATTCCTTCCAGGCATTAGCTATTACTTCTCTCCATGTACATCCTCCAGAATAACTGAGTTAGACTGCTTTTTCCCTTGTCAGCATTTTCTTGCTACCTTTAAATCTATTGGTTTATCTCTACTTGTCTAATGACATCATCGCAGCCTACCTCTCTTCTATGACACTTTAACTATTTAATCTACTCAATTTAACATTACCTTAACGTATAGGCTCAGCATTTCTCCACAGGCATCATAGCCATTATTGGAATATGGATAAAAACAGACATGAAACTGGCAGGACCACTCCCTGGGCCACCCCAGTGTGGAAAATCATGGTTAACATGGTCAGGGTCAGGTTGGGGCACTGAACTGATGTTCCCGTAGCGGGGGAGCCACCCTGCTGCCCGCACAACAAGGCCAGGAGCACAACAAAAGTGCAGGTGGGTGGACTTGCTTGCAACCTGCACCCAGCGCCACGCCCCCTGCCATAACGGGTAGCCATGGTGGCTAATGTGGCACTGGCATCGCTGCCCCCAGCACGGGGCAGGTATGCCACAAGAGAACAGACATGATAGCCTGCTGTGGCCTTCTCTGGCCTGCTCTATCCTGGTTGGGCGGTCTGTAACCTGGGGTGTGACCTCAGAGATTTGCTGAAGTCACTGCCCAGTCTAGCCATCAACATGGCCCAGGGAAATCCCAAACCAAAATTTTGCAGCACCTGCATGTGCAGGTGGGTCCCGGGTCAAAGCGGGCCACAGGGGCCACTGTTTTTACCCTGTGTTTTCCCTTCCTGCAGATCTTCTACCAGAATTAAATGTGTGGAGTAGTATTGAATGAGAACTATATGGCAGTGGAAAACTATGTGACTCCTATAGCTCCCAGACCCTTCACGACACTGTTGCACCACTTTTTGTGTGTGTGTAGATTAACTAGACTCCCCTGAAACACACTTCAGATGTCTGCTTTCTTTTAACATGATTTAGTTTGGTAATTTAGCCCTATGATGCATTGAGTTTTGGCCAGCCTACTCTCCTTGCATGTTGTACTGATTAACCCCATGGCTTGTGGATGTACTGCTCCTGTTGTCATGTGCAAACTACATTTTGGGGATGAAATCTCCAGTCCCCACAACAAAATGAGTCTGTAGCAGTGACTGAGAGTTGAACTGCTAGTACAGCACTAAGGGTATTTTCAGACTTGACACCAATGCCTGTGGCCACACTTACCCCAGTGTGGCAACTGGCAGTGGTGTCACATATGCTCCCACTCACCTGATGTCCACCACAGGCGTGAGCAGAGGTAACCCCAGACCTTGGCAGGGCTAACCCAGGATGTGGAATGGGCTCCTTGCCAGCGCACATTCCGGGTCTACGGTCCGGAGAAGCCTACCCCAGACTGTGGTAAAGCTGGCCATTGCATCTGATGGCCCGCTCCACCTAACCCCAGCATCTGGAGCAGTTCCGATTGGGTCGGCGGCCTCATAGGCCACCACACCCGCCCATGAGGGAGGAAGCGGGTCTGTGCTGAGGAGCACAGGTGGCAGGACCACCATGCGGATCCATGTCCACACATCCCCCGCCCTCTTCCTATTCTCTTCCCAGCCCCGGCTGCCAGAACGTTTGTTTGGTGGTGGGGCTTACTCCTGCCCGGGGCGAGGGCTCTCACCCTGGCCAGGAGCAAAGCATGATGACTGAAAAGTCATCATGTTTGAAAATACCCTAAGCTGCTTGCAGAAGGTGGAATTTATAATCTTCCTGAAATACAGGGCCAGTTCACCTACTGGCTGATGAATAGTTGTTCACGCCTATTGGGTGGGTGGGGAATGCTGCTGCTGTGGCCCAGTAGTGATCAATAGGGGTGTACACCAGGGCCCCATATTGTTTTTCATTTTTCGTTATGTTTTTTTGTTAAAATGTGTTGTTTTAATTAATAATGAAATGTTTTTCGTTATCATTGTCGTTATTGGTATCGGTACCGATTTCAAACGAAGATTTTATTTTGGTATTGTAATTGGTATCGGTATCGATTTTGTGTGCCAATGAAGACTTATTGTCATAAGTTGAACTCCTTCCCCTTCTTATTGTGATACAGGAAGAACCGCACACAATAATATATACTGTACACAATATGCAGTTTTGTTTATATAATATATACAGAATCTAAACTAAACCTAACCTATGTATAATACAAAATATTCCTATCCTATAATCCTAATATTTAACAGAACAGCTGAGTACCTAAATATCTAATCTCTCTCTATACAACTAATATCTATATCTATATAATATTTGGACAGAGGGAGAAAGACCGGGGAAGGGAAAAGGAAAACTCAGAGGTATATCTACTATCATATATATTGGTTCTGGGAGGCAGAGGCATTGAAGAATCACAGGGTGTCGTTCAACTGCTGGGACCTGCTTGTGCTACTCATTGGCCAGAGGTACATCCATCAGGTCCTTCCCCTCCCAGTTCAAGAGTTCAACACTGTTTCTGGCTCCGAGATGTCTGCTCCCCTCTCCACATTTCCCTCCAAAAAACACCTGCCATGCTACCAGGCAATAACGAAATCAATAACGACTTTCATTGTTGTTATTAATTTCGTTATTATTTTTTGTCATTTTTGTTATTGCAATAACAATAACGAAACATTTTGTTTTTGTTATTGCTATAACGAAAACGACATGCACACTCCTAGTTTTTAACATATGCAACAGTACCAGGGATATCCATGATAAACATTTGTTGGCTGTGGCTTTGAACACCCCACCCTACCTCCACCCCAAGTCACATGCTGGGTTATGCTTATCAGGACTCAACACAGCAAGCAGGAGACTTCATGTTTCACCCCACCCAGAAATGGAAACCAGTCTTCTGAGGATGGTGCTGTAGAGTCTCTCATTTTTGTACCCCCGAGACCAGTCTCCCAGCACTCCTGTTCTCCACCAGTCTCTGTGCCGACCAGGAGCACCCTCCCATTGCCCCTCATCTACTTGCATTGCAGGCCTGATCTAGGAATTGGAATGCAGTTTGTTGGGGAGGAGAGAAGAAGTGTTTTGTCCAGAGTTGTAAGACATCTAGGGCTGTTTCTGACTCCACCACTTAACTGCTGCTATTTGGCCAACTTCTACCCACACCAGGACCCCAGGGTACATGAATTGAGAGTGTGTACCTGTGGACACTGATCAAAATTGTATATTTGATGATGTGTATGGTCATAAGATATAATTTGTTCTTGGGTATTTGCTTGTGATTTCACTTGGGTATTTGAAGACATTTAATCTTGTGTCCCTTAGGTATGTCTTTTTGGACAAAATTACTTGACAGCTCCTGGGGAGACAGAATGAGACAAAGCAGCAAAATAGCTAGTTCCTTTTGAAAACAACTACCATTCTCAAGTAAAATATTTGTGTGGTTTGTCCCTTGCGCAATATCTATTTCTCATTCAACATCTATGAGGAGAAAGCGGACAACCCCCAACCTTTCCCTATGAAAGTTTCTATTTTATAAGCTCTTTCCTTTAAAAAAAAAAAGAAAAGAAAAAAAGACCTCAATGAAAGTAGTTAATATTATATGCTGCACAGGCCAACGTAAATATTTATGTCTAGCTTCTTGTTAATCCAGTAATTGCTACATGGTGTTCACTGTCTCTTCTTGAACCCTCTGCTACAACAGGCTAGAAAAGTAAAATTAGTATAACCTGTTTTATTATCAGCCACAACCTCCCCAAAGTCCTTTTCATAGCAGTGTTTCAGTCTCACACTAGCAGTTGTGCAAGTACATCAGGCAAAGAAATACTAAGATTGGAAGAAGTTAATTTTCAATTTCGAAAAGAAATATTTGGATTCTGCACAATGATATATGCATTACAAAATGTTCCTCCACACAAATGATTAAAACAAATGTTTCTTAAAATTATTGTCTGTTAATAATTGTCCATTAATAAAAAGCTTGATGGGCTTCAGGCTTAGGGAGCTGACAAATTCAAATGCATGTTTCATAATAATTATGATGGTGGGAATTCTTTTACGGAAATGGGATATGTTCCAATATACCAATGATGATCACTAATCTAATTTATAAACTTACGTTAGCTAAAAAAAATGACTTCTGAGAACAACTACCATTCTCAAGTAAAATGTTCATTTGGTTTTCACCTTGCATAATATCTGCTTCTCATTTAAGTTTTACTAGGACAGAGGAGAAAGTGGACACATCCCTACCTTTCCCTATGAAGGTTTTCTGTTTCAGGAGCTCTTTCCTGAAGCTATTGGATGGAATTTACAGAAGTAGTGGCTCAGTACTTCTAGGTATACACGGTTAGCTGTACACTTCTTGCTAGCTGTAATTCTTGCTTCGCACCTTTCTCTACCACCACGTCGAACTACTAGGCAAAGCAAAAATATTCATTTTTACTTGTCAGTTTTTAGCTGCCTCTGCCAAATATGTAAATTAGTTTGTTCTTTATTATTTAGTATTTGTTTTATTTATATAGCACCAACAATGTACCTGGCACTGTACAATCCTCAGTCAGAGACAGGTCCCTACCCCTAAGGGGCTTACCATCTGAGAGACAAAGGAGGGGGATACAAGAGAAAAGTAAATATCAGGAAAGATAAGAGTACATTAATGAGGTTGAGAAGTTACAGGCTCACGTGCTTCCCCAAGCGTTCCCATGCTCGGGATCCCCAGCTCCTGGCCACTGTCAGTCTCAGAGACTGACAGCGGCCAGGAGCTGGGGGCCACAATTGCGGGCCCCCCTGAGTCTCAGCCAGGGAGTAAGGGAGAGGCGGGACTTCTGCATCTCACTCCCTGGCCGAGTCTGAGATGACAGGTAGTGGAGGAGGCCAGTGGGAGTGAGGGAGAGGCAGAGGGCCCGCCTCTCCCTCACTCCGTGCCCCCCCCCACTGCTTGTCAGTCTCAGCCAGGGGGAATGAGGGCGAGGCGGGACCTCTGCCTCTCTCTCACTCCCCCTGGCTGAGACTGACAGGCAACGGAGGGGGCCACAGAGTGGGTGAGAGTCAGAGGCCCCGCCTCACTTCCTGGCAACTTCTGGTGGTGGCGGGCAGTGCAGCGGCAGATTTAATCTGTCACTGTGGTGCCCGCCTGAGCCCAACCCAGGGAGCCGGTGAGTGAGCCCACGTGGGGCCCAGGGTGGCAGTGACAGATTGGGTAAGTGCCCCGAAATTTCTGGACTTGTGAATGGATGGAGGGCAGTGCCACTCTGCCCATCCCCAGGCCCGGGGAGTGCCCCTAGACTGAGCCAGGGAGTGCCCCCTGAGCTGAGGAGCACCGCTAGGCCCATCAGCCACCGGCGGCAAAGCTGCCGATGGCAGAATACAGCCCCACATTTCTCCCCCACCCTGGCCCCCGCAAATCGTAAGGCCGGCCCTGTTCACTTAGTTACAGGGAATTAGGTTCTGAGTGAGGGGAAAGTATGCAGTATCACTCATGACAAGCTAGGGAAGGCCTGACAGAAGAGGTGGGTTTTCAGGAGGGATTTGAATGTTGGTAGGGAGGGAGCAGAGCGAATGTATCCAGGGAGGGAGTTCCAGGCATGAGAGGCAGCAAGGGAGAAGGGGAAAAGACATTTAGAGGAGCACGGGGTTTGCGAGCAGGCACGGCTGGGGGCAGAGGAGGAGCAAAGCTCCTGGGCAGGAGCATGGCGGGATACATGAGTGGAGAGATATGGGGGAGCAAGGTCATGAAGAGCCTTGCAGGTGAAGACTAGGAGCGTGTGCTGAATGTGTTTCCGTAGAGGGAGTCAGTGCAGGGTGAAGAGGAGGAGCTGTACATGGTCAAAGCGATGGGCAAGGTGGATGATTTTGGCTGCGGAGCATTGAATGGAGACGAGGGGGGCCAGATCAGAGCAAGGGAGGCCAGGAAGGAGGAAGCTGCAGTAGACAGGGCAAACATTTGCATCCAGTTATACTATAATTATTTGCCATGTTTTCTTAACTTTTAGTTTTGAGCAAACATATTCAATTAAATGTGCTGGTTAGAAAATTCACAGAGGACAAATT
This sequence comes from Sphenodon punctatus, assembly GCA_003113815.1. Classification (NCBI taxonomy): domain Eukaryota; kingdom Metazoa; phylum Chordata; class Lepidosauria; order Sphenodontia; family Sphenodontidae; genus Sphenodon; species Sphenodon punctatus. The sequence continues at coordinate 9,025,142 of QEPC01005117.1, forward strand.
TCACCCATGAGCATAAGGGTGAATTTCTTTTCATACTTAGGTGGTACACTGGATTTGTAATGCTCCTCTGCACCAGAGAGAATTCAAGCCAGACAAATATCACAAACATGTGATCTGTATGTGTATATTACAGTTCTTTGTTTTAAAGAAATCCTAGGTCCTCATTTAAGAAGTTTATATTATCTTAGACAAAATTGATTACAGATATTTGGTTGTAGAGTCATCTGGATGAGATGTGACATTCATCCACTCAGTGGTTACTGATCTTTACATTTGTTTGCCTCGTTTCCGTTGAGATGAATTCCAACAGGATAACATGTTTATGGCCTATGTGCCCTTTCATATATACAAAAAGCACATTGAGGAGGAAAAGATGCTCAAATTGACCCTGCAGGGGTGTTGATGTGGCTTGGTAGAGAACAAAATCTGTACAGTTTCACCATGGTGTTCTGTAGAGAGTAAATTCTATATTTTAGATGGAAATTTCTCAGCTTAGACTATTGTACTGGGGAAGATTTTCAAAATAATTAAGTGAAGCTAGGCATTTAATTTCAATTTGTGCCCTTAAAAGTCTCCCACAGTCTCATAATTAAGATTCCTTGAGTTTAATCATTATTTATATAATAGTATAATGTGCTTTTGTCACAGACACCAGTGGGACTAAGGAATTCAAAACTCTCATGTTTTTATGGTCCTGACAAATATTTTTAGTACTTAACGTTGGCAAACCTGTATATAATTGGCAACCCTGCCTATAGCATTCCAGGCACAATTCAAGGTGTTGGTTTTGACCTTTCAAGCCCTAAATGACTTGGACCCTACATATCTGAAGGACCACCTTTCTCCTTATGTCCATTAACGGCCCTTAAGTTTTGCAGAGCGTGCCCTCTTGCAGGTTCTATCCCTTGGCCTAGTTTCATACGACTTAGGCCCGCAGAGAGGAATTGTCAGTGACTGCCCCACAATGTTGGAACTCCCTTACCTTGGAGGCTCGCCTGACCCCTAGTTTGAATGTCTTCTGGAGGCAGTGTAAGACCTTTTTATTTGGCCAGGCATTCAATGGGCAGAGACAGATTGGGGGGTGGTTGTGGGGGGGGCGATGGGGTGTGTTTAGTTTAGTGGGGTTTTAATTATTTATTTAACAGTTGTATTTTATATGTGCTTTGTGAGCTGGCCTGAGCCTTCAGGGCTAGGGTGGGATATAAATCAATATAAATAAGGTCTAACTGGCACTCTTCTTGTCAGTCTCTGCTGTTGCTAGAGATGTAGAATTCTCCCCCAAAAGACAGCCCCCCCATATTCAGCAAGGCCACGTGGGACATGGGTCGGTGGGCATTGGGGAACCTGAGCGGGGTCAGGGCCAAGCCGCAATGGAGCCTAGGGGAAAAGGGTCCCTTCATGCAAAAATCAGTCTGCCCTTGGAAAAGGTGATTAGGTGGAGGAAACCCTGAGTTAAGTATGGGGCAGTTAAGAAAGGGCCTCCTCCCTGTTTTAAGAAACCACTGGTGAATAGAACCTGCACTAGCAACGGCCTCAAAGGCATGGAAAATTAGAGCAACCTATGTTTCCCTCACACAAGCCAACGCCACCACGCCCGATGGGTGGAAATGCACCTTGGTGTCACCCTTCAGCCTAGGGCTCCCCTCATGATTCCCTTCCATCCCCAAATCACCTGAAAACCTCTCTCCTTTCATGTCCAGATGTGTCCTTTGTCTCCTCAGCCCGTCTGTTTACCTTATGCATCTTCCCTTTGTTGTACCTGGACACGCACCCGGAATCCCTTTTGTTCTCCCTATGAGCCTATTGTAGTGTCCCTCAGCCTATCCCAAATCTTTTATCCTAAACACTATAACTGCTCCTCACTCCCCCTCTGAAATTGAGAAAGCTTTGGATGCAAACACGTGCGGGTCCCTCTGTGCGTGTCTGTGTCTTAAGGGGTCTCCCAGACTTTGGTCTGCCCCTTCCTTTCATCCCCGAACTTTGCTAGATCCGTGGGTCACCTGTCCCCTTTTCAACAGTAAGGAGAGGTAACCATTGGTCCTGACTTCCCCTCTTGCTTCTATTTTTCTCTCTCTCCCTCACTCTCGCTCTTTTCTCTTTGTGTGTGTGTGTGTCCCCGGTGTTTCCCCTCTCTCACTCCCCACATTACTTTCATTTTCCCCGCCGCTTGTGTTTCCCCTATAAACTGCCAGCCAGACTGGGATTGTGTTGATTAGTATCTGTATGTGTATGTGTGTATCCCATTGTGTGTTTTCTTTGATGTCCCTTTGAAATAAACATTCCCTTTTTATTAAACGTCTGTCTCCCTCTCTTCCTTTATTTTTGGGGAGGGTACATAACCTGACTGTAGCGCGTATCGAACCTCAGACTGATCCTTGTGGCATGTGGGGACCCCTAGTTCAACTAATTTGGCTAATTTCCCATAATTTAAGAATCAAGCATATATTGGGGTACCGCCCCCCAATAGTCATGCATGGAAGGGGGTCTCTTGCTAACACAACCCAGAGTCGAAGGACTGACCGACCTATGGAGTTTGAACTGTGGTATTAGTTGGATTGTGTAGGACCTCTTCAGAGTGGCCAACAGCTGCCTTGTGGTAAGGATGCCAGATCTGTTGTTACAGGAAAAGGAAGTAATAAAGGCAATCAAGCATTCACCCACCAGTGTCCAGACTTCCCAAACACCACTTAACTTTAAGCCAGAGGTTGGGAAACTTGTGACCCATGGGCCAAATGCTGTCCACAGCTGTCATTTATCTGGCCCCTTTCTGCGTTCATGGAGCCAGTTCCTACCCTCAAGCTTTGAAAGAGTGAGTCAGAGGAAAGGAAAGAGTTGCGGGTATATACTCAAGGATGGGGGATGGATCCATGATCTGATCCATCCTCTTCCTTCCCCCATCATGAGCAAATTTCACAGGCACTAGCATTGCTTCCATAAAAATTTAAAAGCAGAAGAAGAGAAATCGTACTTGGGGGGTGGGGAGGTGGAGGACATATATATTAACTAAATAAAATATAAATTGATGGCAAAACCAGAGCCTTAAATGCAAGTTCATTTTTTTATATATAATTGAAAGGACATTTTAATAGTTCAAATTTATAAAACACATAATGAAAGAAGAGCTAATAAACACAGTTATTTAAAAACTATTAAAGGAACCCACAGTAAATGAAAAACACAAGAGAAGTTTTGAATCTTCTACTTGAATCTTTAGTTAGTGTGAGTTACCTAAGAAAGAGTGTCCTCTCTTCTCCATCTGTCCCAGGAAGAAAGTGGATACAGATTTTGTTTTAAAGCTCTCGCTCCTTAGGGAACCATCTTGGCTCCTCCCCAGTCTCCACAGCTTCTTGAAAATAGAAATGGAATTCCTTATTTGGTCGAGAGGAATAGACTATCTGTATGGTCCGTCTAAAACTTCTTAATTCACCCTCTTTCCTTCCCAGCATCACCATTGTTGTCTGACAATTTACCTGAACTTGGGGCACTGGGAGGAAAATCTAATATTAGATCTTGCCCGGCAGTTGAAAGGTTGTTGATGGGTTTGTTTTTTTAAACAAACCTCAAATCAGAAGGGATACACCTTTTTAAAAAAGCCCAGGTTTTCAAAGTGATTGAACAATGAACTGAATAGTTTTGATGGCTGCAAGATAAATTAATGATGTAAAATTATGGCTAAGATGTACAGAGATGACGTTTGGATGCAAATGGTAAAGTGGGGTCTATCTTTTGCCTGCAATTCCATATTTTGTTTTTCTGTTTTTGTCTGTAAAGCTGTTTTGTGTTACTTATTCCTTCTGGAATTATTGTAGCTCCCAGTGTGAAAAACTATTAACAGTATTGTCTCCATGGAACACTTGGAAACCCCTGTTTTCCACAAATCCACATCAAGTATGAAATACTAATGCTATCCTCCAAGCCCAGGCCATTAAAAATCTCTCAGAGAACATCTTAAAGCAATAAACCTTTATTTTTTCCCTTTCATTTCAATGTGGAGCATCACTGTTTTCCATAGAAAATCTCAAGTAATGTCATGTATTTAAGAAACTTTGCATTTTATCTCCATCTGCAGTTAATTTGTTTGAGGTTTGAGATGTCTCTAATTGATATTTGTACACACTCTAAGGATATTTCTCCTGCCTACTGACATCTTCCTGGGGGGCTTCCTGTTTTGTTTTATTTGGAAGCAAGAAATAACCCTATTGATACTAAAGGCAATACAGAAGTGTGTGATGATACATTATTGTTTTAATGTTTCAATATAGTAAATGAAGGTGGTTGGTAGCTGCTTCTTGATTACGTCACTCATGCTCCAGTTTGAGAATCACTGTGGATGGGCGGACCCTTCAAGCTGTAGCTTGAATCTCCATTATTGGAGGTTTTTAAGAAGAGGCTGGATGAACATATGATCTTGGTATGGCAAAATGTGCATCAAGCAGGGGTCTGGACTCTGCAACCCTTATGGTCCCTTCCAGACCTATGATTCTAAGAGCGCAGATTTTTGGAAGACTGGTGAACAAAGGATGGATTGCTTATTTGCTTGTGCTCATTAATACAAAAATGTGGGCACATGCACACACCCTGGGCACATGTTCTTTAACAAAAGCTTTTACAGCATAGGATCAAAGCAACGGATCCCAACTGAGCCCTGAGGGAATCAAGTTCCCACTATAAGACTATTGAGAGAGAAACTCCTTGCTGCCTGCAGACTGTGGCTTCTGTTATAAGTGCCACAGATCTCCTGCCAACATCTGGGTGTGTCTCTGGTTTAGCTCTTGGGTCCTTTGGGCTTAGATCTCAGCACTTCCAGATCTATCTGCTGCTGCTAGGGTTGTTACCTTTTGTGGTGTGACCCTGAGACTCCCATAGGTCAAAGTGGGAGTCTCCCAGCCAAACCACAAAAGGTGGCAACGAACCCTACTTGCTGTCCAGGCTGCTTTCAAAAGCAGCCACCCTATGGCTTCTACCACAGCCCACTGTTCCTGTGTTTTACATGCAGCCAGCTCTCCAGAACCAGATCCACTCTGATCTCAAGCAGCACTTTCCATTCCTCTGCTTTGGAGACTAAAGTAATCTCCGATGCGTGGTTGCCGACAGTGCTCACGTGTACGTGCGTGAGCTTCTCATCCAGGTGGATTTTACCTACAGATCTAATCTGGTCCATGATTGGTTTTTATTTGGGTCCTACCTAATTCCTGCATCTGGCTCAAGGATCTAGCCCCTACGCTCAAGTTCAAGGGAAAGGGAGCAGAGATGAGGAGATGCACTCATAGATTGCAGTGGCTGGATCCATGACACAGATCCATGACCGGAACCCTCCCTTCCTTCCCTGACCTTGACCACACCCATTAAGTGCCCCCCATCTCCAACTCCAGTCTTGCCCTGCAGAACTTGCACTAGTTTTCAAAATATCCAATAGAAGGGGAAATTTTCTCCACCCTTGAGATATTTATACACTGGTCATTTACAACTTGGAGATAATTTAAAACAAAAAGGCTTAATTAAGCCATGCTGTTTTGTAATGAAGACTTACTAGCTGAGTCTTATAATTTACCATCATGATAATGGGAACAAAATGATATTTTGCTTATGCATCATGTAACCTTCAACAGTACTTGTTTTACCTGGTACAATTATTTATTTATTTAAAATTTATATCCTGCTCCTCCTGCAGCCCAGGGCGGCAAACAACATTCAATACAAATATAATTTAAAAAACCAACAATTTAAAATTACAATATATGGTGTTTCACCCCCCCCGCCCACCCCTACCCCTCACCAAAAGCCTGACGGAACAGCCAGGTCTTACATACACGCCGAAACAGCAGGAGAGTGGGAGCCAACCGAGCCTCCTCTGGGAGTGAATAATGAGTGTTGTTATCGTGTACTGGCTCCAAATAATGTAAGCTTTGTACCAAGCTCAACAGACAATGGGAGTTAACACCTCATTAATCTAGCAGGAGAAAAAGCTGCTTAAATTAACAGCCCTGGTTATTAAGGGTGGGACATTCTTTGTTAACTTTTCTCAAGTTAACAAGCTTGGGATAAGGCAGGCACTGCTGTCAAAGAACAAAAAAGGGAACTCCCATGAAGCAGTCACACCCTGACCCCTGTGTATGAATGTGTTTGTGAGAGATGTTAACATACTTACAGGGACTGGCACTGCTTCCTCCTGGGAAAGAGACTTTAGAACTTTAGAGCCCAAATCAGCACGTACACTTGAGAATTTGGAGGTTTTTATAAGCTAAATTGTAATTTGAACCATCAATCCTGCACATGCACATACATACATAGAGCTTCTTACACATACCTCCTTTTTCCAGTTCAGATGCAGGTAGTCAGTGGTCTGTTATAATTTTTCATAAGCACATACAAAAATTAGGGGTGGCATATGAAGGGTATGGTACCACAATAGCTCTGGATGAGTGGGTAATATAGAGGGCATGATTGCACCCAAAGCAGAAGGGGAATGATGGAAGGGCCCTCCCTCTGTCCAAAAGGCTCGAACAGTGTGCACCAAAAAACAGAAAAACAGGGCCCACACCAATAACAAATTCTGTTGTATTATGCAGATTGCAAAATTATATTTGAAAATGCATAATCCATATGACCATTTCTGCTCCTCACTATAACAATCACACATTTTTATAAGCAGAACTACTCAATATTATACAACCATGCTGTGCAGTTGAACACACATAATGATCTGATGAAGTTATGCACACAGAATGACAACCAAATCAGTGAACTTGTACATGTAATAACATACAGGACTGATAAATTTATACACAAATGGGAAAAAGATGGCACACAGAACTAATGAACTTGTGCCCAAGCAAATATGGTGTCCAGACGCGTTCCGGGGACACAACCCCTTCCTTCAGTGGACAAAAAACAATTCCAAGAACTGTGCTGAGACCCAAGGAACAATATGTGTAGCTCATATCCCGATAGCCCCAGTTCAGACTCTGATAGACTGATGATCAAATACCCCTGGTTAACAATGAAACACTGATCGAGAAGGGGAAAGAAAAAGAACAGGGGGGAGGGGTGGACTTCAACTCAAACACTTGCTGTCGTGCTGGCCACCAGATCCTTTCATTGAATGCAAAGTGGTCATGTAGCATTTATTAGGGGTGGGACCAAAGTGAAAAACCAGGTATTGGTTTTACCGGTTACCGGTTTAAAAAAAATCGGTTTTATCGGTAAAACCAGCTTACCGGTACCGGTTTTTTTTCATTGATTTCAATGGGGAAGTGTTCCCATCGAAATCAATTAAATCCTCCCCAAACCTCCCCCCCTCCCAGGCTGCACGGGTGGAACGGGGGACACCCACACCCACTGTGCCCAGTCTGGATTTTAAAAAAAACTGGACCAGACCCAGGCTCCGCGCTGCTGCCGGCTGTCCAGCGGCAGCCAGGGCTATGGAAGTAGCTGAGCTCTCCTCTGGGAGCCCACACGTGGCTGGCCGGCATTCTCTGGCAGCCGGCAGGCAAGTCCTGTAACCTAACACACACACACACACGGATCACCTTTTACCTGTGCTCCCTCCGGGTGGTGGTGGTGGCGGCGGCGGCAGCAGCAGCACTGTATGGGTTCTGCTGCAGCGCTGGTTTCAGCGCTTCACCAGGCGTTTTGGGGGAACCTGGAAGTTCCCCAGAAGGCCTAGTGAAGCACTGAAGCCAGAGCTGCAGCCGGGCCCATGCCACGCTGCTTTCACCGCCACCCGGAAGGAGCACAAGTAAAAGGCGATCCGTGTGTGTGTGTGTGTGTTAGGTTACCGGTCTTGCCTGCTGGCTGTCAGAGAGTGCCAGCCAGACACATTTATTTATTTTATTTATTTAATAGATTTTTATACCGCCCCATCCTGCAATGCAGCTCGGGGCGGTTTACAACAATAAAAACAATTTAAAATCTATAAAATACAAATATAAAACATATAAAACAGGGCAACGTATAATCATGGGTAAATATAAAGGTGGGGGATTAAAAANGAGCTTCCTCCGGAAGGGAGTTCCACAGCCGCGGCCCTACCACCGAGAATGCCCGCTCCATCGTGGCCCCCCGCTTAACACGGGGGATCTCCAGGAGGGCACCCCCGGCAGACCGCAGGAGTCGTTCCGGGGCGCGAAGGGCGAGGTGGTCCCTAAGGTAAGAGGGGCCAAGGCCGTATAGGGCTTTATAGATCATTACTAGGACATGTGGGCTCCCGGAGGAGAGCTCAGCTGCCTCCATAGCCCTGGTTGCCGCTTGGCAGCCGGCGGTGGCCCGGAGCCCGGGTTCATTTAAAAAAAAAAAAAAAATCCAGGGTGGGTGGGGGTGTCCCCCCTTCCACCCATGCAGCCTGGGAGGGGGAGGGAAAGTGGTTTTTAACTTTTTGGTTTGTTTTATTTTACATTGTGGCCATTGATTTCAATGGCCGCAATGTAAAAAAAATCCGGTACAGGAACCGGCATCAGTACGGGGAATGATCAGATCTATCTGGTATCCCCAATACTGCCAAATACCGGCAGTATCGGATACTGGGAGATCTGAACTTCCCACCCCTAACATTTATTGTCATCCCAGGGATTAGGCAGGGAGATCAGGTGCGTTCAGTTCATGCAATTTAGGCAGTGATCAAGCGCTGCTAGAAAGGTATTAGCAGCCGTGCCCCATTATGTCATAAGGGTACAGGACGAATCAGATATCCAGCAGGAGTTATATTAAGGTGGAGCTCAGCAACACATGCATGTAGTGCTGAGTGTCCATCCTGCGAACACCCAGACCTGAGTGGTTTTTGTAACAAAGCGACCCGGGCGGCATTGTTCAGCTAAGAGTGAGTGTCAATACCTAGAGATTTCTTTGGGCTATGAGTGACTGTGCAGAAAGGATTCAGGTTTTTATTATATACTGGGAGGTGAGCCAGGTCTCTGTATTAAGTATGATTTTGCCATAGACAGGCTTCAGTGCCTCTCTTTTGTTAATATTGCAGGAGTACACGATCTGACACAGACCAGACACTGGAGTAGAGTTCCTTTTGCCTCCCTCTTATTTGTTTCTTCTCCTTCATGGAACAGGAGTTTCTCCTGTGGTGAATACAGATGACAGGAGTGACATAATCATTAGAAATTTTAAAGATCATCAGGGCCCATTAGCAATTTAAAACTAATTGCTTTGAATTTACAGGCACATCAGATACACCCAGCACAACAGCAAGTTTAGTCGTTGCATAGAGGAGACAGCAGATAGGTATATCAGTGTTTGCCTAGAACAGTGGGGGTTGGCCCGCCCGGCAATAGGCTAAAGTAACCACTTGGTATTCAATTTAAAGGATCTGGTGGCCAGCACGACAGCAAGTGTTTGAGTTGAAGTCCACCCCTCACCCGTTCTTTTTCTTTCCCCTTCTCGATCAGTGTTTGATTGTTAACCAGGGGTATTTGATCATCAGTCTATCAGAGTCTGAACTGGGGCTATCGGGATGTGAGCTACACATATTGTTCCTTGAGTCTCAGCACAGTTCTGGGAATTGTTTTTTGTCCACTGAAGAAGGGGTCGTGTCCCTGGAACGCGTCTGGACACCATGTTTGGTTGGGCACAAGTTCATTAGTTCTGTGTGCCATCTTTTTCCCATTTGTGTATAAATTTATCAGTCCTGTATGTTGTTACATGTACAAGTTCACTAATTTGGTTGTCATTCTGTGTGCATAACTTCATCAGGTCATTATGTGTGTTCAACTGCACAGCATGTTTGTATAATATTGAGTAGTTCTGCTTGTAAAAATGTGTGATTGTTATAGTGAGGAGCAGAATATGGTCATATGGCTTATGCATTTTTAAATATAATTTTGCAATTTGCATAATACAACAGAATTTGTTACTGGTGTGGACCCTGTTTTTCGGCATGATAGCACCCTCTATTAGTTAAGGCAAGACGCAGTTGTCCCCACACTAGAAATAAGGCACCAGACAGAAAGGATATGGAGGATGGGGTTCCAGTTGGGAGTCTCAGTAAGCGAGAGCTTAGAACAAGAGTTGAAGGATGCGATCGACAAAAGGATGTAGATTTACTCCATAGATATAGTTCAGCACATAGATATTTAATGGTTAAAACGATGTTCAGCTTTGAACCTTATTTAAGCCAAATACAAGATCCTAGAGCTCGGAGACTAGCCACATTGGTGCAGTTTGATTTATTCAAAACAGCTGAAGTAAGGGGAAGAAGAGAGGTAATTCCCAGGGGGGAGAGATTTGTAAACGGTGCCCAGATAGTGTCGAGTCTTTACCACATATGCTTTTTATATGCCCGCAATATACAACATTAAAGGAGCAGTGGATTGGTGATCTCATTTCCCCTAGCATCCAAGACCCAGAGGAGATGCTTGCCGTACTATCAACCAATGCAGACGTTCCATGAGTTAAGCAGATTGCTATGTTCGTGATGACTGTGCAGCAAAAGCGGTGAGTCCTTTAGGTTGTTGAAAGTAATTAGATGCAATTCTGTGTTAACGGCACTAGCGAGAATTTACATGAGCTGGCGCTGGTTATTTTAATATGATTTGGATCTGATATTTTAATTTGTACTTCAATGTTTGTCCTGGGGAATGAGTTGTCTTCCCCTATTTTATGATTATAACATTATTAAGTTTGTATAGTGTGTTATTACTGATAATAGCAAATTTGTTGATCAATAAACTTTAATCAATCACAAAGGATATGGGCAAAACTGGCCGCAGCTGTTTTATTGAAGCCAATCTTAATTAATAACCTGTTAAGAGAAGAAGAAAACTGATTAAACCAATTAAAATCTAAACAACCATGAAGAACAGTGGATAGAATTAATTTTCCATGCCAAATGGTGAGGTAAATTAGAATATCCAATTAATCAAAACCTTTTCCATTAGAGTGTCCAATTAAATGCTGATTAGAATTATACCAAATTAACCTGGGTGAATAACAAGGGGGGTGATGAGATCAGATAACTTAACACTTCCACTATCTCTCACTCCCCACATTCAGTACCATAATGCCAACCAATCTGGATTGGAGATACCATTCCAATCCCCTTTTAATGGACCAAATTAATCCAATTCCCAGAAGGACAGATGCTGCTGATGCAAACCTCGGGACCGCTTAAATCCTACCCGTATGCACACAACGCCTGCCCTCCCTTCCTGTGATAATCTGGGGTGCCCATCCCCTAAATTACCCAGCAGGTACACCTTGCAGAATTAATCCAATCATCTGCCCATACACCCAGGCTATAAAGCCCTTACCAGTTTAACCCTATAGTACTGAACACCGCCACTAGTTCAGCAGCTTCGCTTGCTTGAACACCCCCACCATTGAAAACCAACTGACCCAAATGGAATTATACCCTCTGAACAACCCATTCTTAATAATCTTTGCAATATCCCTTTTATGTTTCCAATGTACATGTCCAATCCCAGTTCAGATAAATGAACCCCATCCTGCCAAAAAAGCTCTGGTCTGTTCCACCTTATTCCTGGATGGCTGAGCCAAATACCACCAAGTGGCACAATCCATCTTTTGACCTCACCATTCACCTTTTTTCGAGCTCTATCCACCGCTCTAGGATTGGGAGCCCCCGGCCACCTAATCCTCTGCAACATCTCCGTGAAAACCACGATGGCCTGCGGGAAAAGCTCCCGCAACCGGACCCAATCCTGCCTGATCATTATCGATAGGTCCAACCAGGATCCCCTTATAAAATCATTCTCACCCAGATGGATTAATATCACATTTCGGGCTGGTCTGCTTCACCAACCCAACATCAGGAAGCATTAGAAACCTTAGAGAAGTACTTCAACCTTGGAGCAGAGCAGATACCTCCCACTAGCTTCTTGCTGCTCCTAAGTGAGATAGCACTCACAGAAAATTTCTTTGAATTTGACAATGTGTTCTACCTACAAACTAAGGGAGTCAGCATGGGAAGCCCCCTGTCAGTGGAGTTAGTCATACTTTTCATGCACGAATGGGAAACTAAATATATCTATAATAAGGAATATAATCCTTTGTCCCGCACTAGGAATAAGACACAGACACAAGTTGATTGAGTAAACTGGCTGCAGCTGTTTTATTAAAAACCAATCACCCTTCATAACCTGTCAAGAAGAATAAAATCCAATTAGAACCAATTATCCAATCATAAAAGAAGCGGTGGATAGAAGTAGACGCCAATTAGTCTGATCAAATTTTATCGCCCAATTGTCAATTTCCTCCTTTATCCAATTGACCCAGATTTCATTAGAATGCCAATTAGAATGCCAATTAACTGTTAACTGAATTTAGGCCGAGCTAAGTAGGGTGAGTAATAACAAGGGGAGTGAGAAAGTTAAAGAACCTGCCTGTTGTAAACCCTCTGTACTATCCGCTCAACCTCTCACTCCCCGCGTTCAGTACCATCAGTCTAACCTCCTGGATTGGAGATACCAGTCCAATCCCCCCTTTTCCACTGGACCATCTTGGTCAATTAGCCAAAAGGACAGACGCAGATGCATACTTTGGGACCTCTTAGATCCTACCCATATGCACCCCACATCTCTCCTTCCTTCCGGGGATCATCTGGGGCACCACTCTCCTAAAATGAATTCCCTACCTCACCTTAGAGGATGAACCAATCCTCCCCAAAATGTCTCTCTAGGGTGAAACCCACTCCACCCTTTCCCATAAGGTACTGAACACCGCCACAACTGCGACAAAAACAAAGGCCCATAACCCACAACAGGACGTCTCAACAATGGAACAGTACTGTGAAGAAGTTGAGAACCCACCATAGGAACAAAATTCCTTCCTGATCCCACACTGAACTGGCGACCAGATTAAATCCACAGTACTAGTCCTGGGGTGGGCGGGCGGGCTTCCAACTGAAGAGCTGTGCAGCGCGCGTCAACTGCGTGACCTCCCACCAGCCAATGAGCGTGCCCGATTTTCGCGCTCAGATGCATCCCCCCAGGCTCTGCAAACAACCAATCCCAGCAGATTGCCATTTGCATAGCCAGTCAGCCGCGGCTCAACTCCCACTTGGCAGGAATCCCTCCAGGACCCTGTGCCTTCTTCCCAGAGCGGGGCAGGCACAAAGTCGCCCGCAGCGCACAAAGCGCCTAGCAGGGGGATTCTATAGTTCTATCTTTATGTGGCGCAGATATATAGATGATATTTTTACTATCTGGAGTGGAGATAAAAGATCATTAATAGACTTCAACAAATGGATAAACTGTCAACATGACACTATCAAATTCACCATGCAATCCAACAAATGAATTAATTTCCTAGATCTTTGGATCAATTTAACAGGTGGTAACATCAGTACTTCAACCTATATTAAACCTACTGATCAGAATACCTTTCTTTTTTACAGTAGCTATCACCCACGGCATTTGCTGCGGAATATTCCTAATAGTCAACTCCGCAGAATAAAAAGAAACTGTACTTTGGACTCCGATTTTCATAGAGAGGCAAAATTAATGACTGAGAACTTTATAGAAAGAGGATATCCTAAATGGGTTATCCAAAATAACTATGATAAAGTAAGCCATATATCTGGAACATCTATCCTCCAATCTGCTCATCACAAGAAAAATAAAGATTTAACCCAGCTAGTTTGTGTTACAACATTTAATAACTGCACCAGTCGGATTAGAAAGATCATTCTGAAATATTGGAACACTCAGAAGGCTGCCAGATGCCTATAGGAGGGGTAAAAATCTCACGACTATATTGTTAGAGCTAAGTTACCAGCCCTAACTCAGAGGACTCTTGACAATAAGACCATTCTAGGAAACTTCCCTTGTGGTCAGTGTATTAACTTTTCTTTCAGCTGCAAGATAAAAACATTTACAGACCACAGAGGGAGGAGTTTCGTTATTAAGGATTTCATTAACTGCAGTACCACAGGCATTATTTACGCCATCCGCTGCCCCGTGGGAAACTTTACATTAATTAAACTAGCAGGCAACTTAAAGTAAGGATTACAGAACGCTGCAGTAGATTGAAAACACGTACTCCTTCTACCCCATTAGTGGATCACTACAACCGCTTCCATAAGGAGATTAACTCCTTTTCCTTTTGGGGCGTTAAGAAACTAACTCCCCCAATTAACCCTAAGGTACTTTCTGAAAGGGAAAGCTTTTGGATTTTAACTCTAGACACAATTCAACCTCGAGGTCTTAATGATCTATTAGACTCCATTGTGTAATGTACATTTATTTGAATTACCAAAGGTAGCCTTCATATGGGCTGGATCAGAATGCCCTATACTAGCTACAAGTGTGAAATAAATTCTCTATAATGATATTATTAGTTAATATCAGACAGCTTAGTAGGGGATAGCCTCATTAGCATTTGCATTTTCACACAGCTACTTGCTACAATTGATCCCATTAACAAACCCTTATTGGATCAACATGGAGCGATCACGTGATTTTCAGAGAGCTTAAATACCACAGCTGAACCTACAGAAGCCTCTATACCCATTACCTGGGCATTTCAGCAGTTTAGAAATCTAAACAGAGGAGGCCGTTGCTAACTAGAGAAGCAGGACAAACCTCAAATTGTCTCTCTTTACACATTAATCAGGTCAGTTGATGACTTTGCCCTAAGGGATCTACTTTTTTGAGCCCTTACATTTAGACCCCCAAATGTTAATATCTATGTTTGATATGCTTCCAT
>QEPC01005117.1:9059750-9071852 GCA_003113815.1 Sphenodon punctatus
TGCCCTTGGTGTAAGCTCATCTGATAATATGCCAAAATTTGGTAGAATTCTTATTACGGGCTGCCAACTCAATTTCCCCCCAAAACTGACTATAGTACTCCAACTTCTTCTGGGCCAGAAGTCACCTATATGTGCTTCTACAGAGCACTTAAAGCGTCACAATTTCCAATGCCTCCCATTGTCTATGGTTTTTTAGCTAATTTAAATAGATTATAAAGGGTCATTTTGTGTTCCTGGCACTCTTGATTGAACCATCTAACCCTTTTCTGGCAATGGCCATTTAATGATGGTCTGAACGTCAAAAGTGCATCCACTTTTGAATACATGGTATTGTACATGGTAATAACATCCACCTTTCCTTCAATATTCCTTCAAAATTCCTTCAATATGTTCCTTCCTGAAGCACATTTCAGGGCTAAATTAAAATTCTGCCAATTTTGTTTTTGCAAGTTAACATCCCATTTATGATGACATTCACCAACCATAGTATTAACCATATCAGGTTGTTCCTCCAAGATTCTGTTGCCATTAGGTAACCTAAAAAGGTAATTTGGAGAGGCTGATGATCATCTCTGGACTATTACCAATTTAAAAATCTTGAAAGAAGGGAGACAAGGTGTAACCATATAGGATGTAATTAGTCAAAAACAGCTGATGTGAAGTTATAATTTTATAAAAATGAATTCTTGATTTGTTTAAGACAAGATCTTTGGATTTTCTGATACAATCTCCAACAAGCACTTCTTCTGAAAGATCAAGTTTCTCACAGAGAATTGTCTCATCCCCTCCCAACCTAGTGTTAAAAGCTCCCAGGACTACGAGTCAACAAAAAGGGTTATCAATCTTAAGCTGGCTCAAACATAGGTCCAGATCATTACAGATATCAGGGAGAAATATTTAGCCACTTTCGGAGGAATATAAACATTAACAAAGATGGTATGCCCCCTCTCAGTCCAGACAATTTTAATAACCTGAATGAATGGGGGCAAGCTACCAATATTTGAAGCTTTGACTCCCAAATTTATTTGATATAGCAAAGAACAGTCCCCCTCTATCTCTTACCTTTTGTTGCAGGAACAACAAAGGCAAATAACCCTTTAGCTCACTTCTCTGGGCCCAGGTTTCCTGAAAACTCAGGATCTGAAAGCCCAAAATAAAGTCTAAATAACCCTAAATACACCATTCAGCTGAACAAGGCAGATATAGCATCTGTTTTTCAACAACTTCCTGACAAGAATTCCTATATGAAATTATGTAGAATTAATAGAATTTAATAAAACTTCAGTGAAGTGAATAGACTCCATTGAGGTTCATAGAGCTTGATTGAGCTAATAGACTCTATTGAAGTGGGACAAAGACTAGGACCGGTAAAAGGTTACCATGGTTTTGGTTCATAGAAGTAAGGAGGGGTAAAGTCAAAATAACCAAGAAGAAGATACAGCTGTGGAGACATGGAAACCAAAAACATCTTTCTTTTACATCATCACTTGGCAGGAAGCAAACTTTATGCTTATTGGAGAAAAACCAGGTCACCCCTGACCTGCTGATCACTGATTGGAGGAACACATGACAGCAATATTAAAAGACTCTAAGAAATTCTATAAGACTGGCAGGATATTGTTGACAAAAAAAGAAGATCTTGCCTGCTATAGAGACTTGCTGAAAGGCAAAGGTCTGAATAGGCCTGAAGGGACTTAGTTTTTTCTGTCCCAACTCTCTCTTATTTTCCAATCTTTTCTTTTACTACTTTTTCCTAAGTCTTTAATTTTTCATTTTTAAAGCCACTTTTCATTTTTATGGCTACTTTAAGGCTACTTTACTCTTTTTCTCTAATCTTTATTTTTATTTTTACATTTTATTTTCATTTTAATTTACTTTCTCTCATTTTTCACTCTCTTCAAGCCATTTTAAACTTCATTTTTCTAACTTCAACTCTTTTTAACCCATTTTATTTTCATTTTTAAATTTCATTTTAACCTCATTTTTCTCATTTTTAAGGTATTTCTCTTTTTGCCTTACAGTTAATTAAAAAATAAAATCTTTCCACATTTTTCAAGGGTAATTCTTATCTTTAACGTCTTGTCTCCAGGTGCAGACTTTTCTTTTCTTTTAGAGAAGCACTGTATTAGTCTTAGATAAACCTGTTTCTTTTCCATTTTTTAACTCTGTTGGGTGAACAGAGTTCCCCGAAGTGCTTCTCTGTCTTTTCCCTCCCTTTTTGGAGCTTCCATGCTCCTCAACCTCTGAACAAATTTTGTTTTATATTTTTCTTTATCTTTTCTATCTTTTATTTTTACTATTTTTACTTTAATTCTTATCAAGTCTCCAGCATAGCAGTAACGTAACATCTTATCTTTCTCAGCAGGACCCCACCAACCTTGAACAATTTTTTTGGGGCCTGCGATATCTGTGTGGTGAGATATATTCTCCGAAAATATATATTTTGTAATCAATAACCTTTTTTGCGTGCATCCATAGTGCTTTTATAGTAGTGTGTAAGCCATTTTGGCAGAGCAATAAATTGTATTATTTTAGTAATAATATTTGTCTATTGTGATTTTTTGGTGAGGAAACAAGTTTTCGAATGGAGATCCCTGAGCCCATGGTAGAGCTAATTCCTGGGAGAATCTTGGGGTAACAGGTTATAACCTAACAGTTTCTCTTGGCTTCCAGAAATTTATATCGAGGGATATAGGCTTATTACATTTGAGAAGCTATTTAATCACTCATATATAATCTCCAAATTACTTCTCTCCAGGACCACTAGAACCCTTTCTCACTCATCCAGGTATCTCCTATTCAGCCATTCTCCAGCTGTATATAGCTGCCCTGTGTAATCATTTTTATTTCTATTCACATTTAACTCAGATCACCCATATAGGAGGAAACCAGGTACCTCTTTTGTTACCCCAAGTACAGTGAATAATTTGGGGAAAAGGGATGCTTTTGCTGCCACAGCTGTCCCACCCCTGGTGTGTGGGATTAGTCCTACCACTACGGGTGCTTTGCCTTTATCTAAGTTGGCCCATTGTGCTTCCAAGACTCTTCCAGAAGGTACAGGCATGCCCCTTCTCTTGGAGCCAGTTACTCAGGTCTCGTCAAGGTCCGAAGCCGTAAGCTCTATTGTAGATCAGCCCCCTTTAGCATGTTTATCCTCTAAAGTTTTTTCGTCCGGAATGCAATCGCTTCAGACCCAATGTCCCTTGGTGTTAAGCCCTGGGTTGGTTAAATATGGCTCTGCTTTAAGAAGGTTGGGATTTCCTTCCAGGGGAGCTTCAATTTTTGAAGAACTTACTGCGGTAGATGGTATATGTAGAGCTATGATCCAAGGTTCTGTTGGCTGACATTTATTGGTTATTTTTATTGCTGTACCTGGAAATTTTAGATAAAATGATATTTTAGGATTAGTTTAGATTTTGGAATTAGATTTAGTGGTAAGGTCCAGTAGATTTTTTTTTAGGGACTTGTATAATGGCGTATATCTACGTTATTTATGTTGTATGTCTAGCAATGGCCAAAGGCTAAGCTGTAATAAATCTATCTATCTATCACTTGGTCCTGACTACTGTTTATTTCAGTTTTGAGTACAACTATACAACTTTCCTTTATCTGTTCCGCTTTGGGTTCATTTTTACCCTCAGACAAAGGTATAGGATTAACAGGAGCAAGATCATCCTCTAATTCTTACTGTGTCATACAAGACCCTCCCAGATCCTACCTCCCATGTCCTGATGCCAGATTGTAACTCCACTCACCCTGCTCAATATATCTTTCAGGGAAGAGAACGTAGCTATAATTTCCTGCTGCTCAATAAACGGCAACCTAAAGTAGGAATCAATCAGTGCCTATTCCTCCTGTTGAACGGGTTCGTATCCATCTACCCCACAAAACTCCACCCTATCAACCTCTGCCCAGACATGAGCTGAAAGCTCGGTATATGATGGGTGACTATTTTTAAGAGGCACCCTCACATCGAATCTCATTCCTCCAAGATCCCTAGTATCTATCAGTATGCCTGCTGTAGAAGTTCGTTCCATATTACTATGAGAACAGCCACCCTCGACCGTGCAAGTCCTCTCCTTAATAGAGCACAAAGGCTGTATAGGACATGTATTTTTAAAACACCTCACCACCCCTATTCCTAACTTCAGATATTAGCTAGACTGGCTGACTCAAATCTTATCATTGCCCTAGCAGCTTTATAATTATAGAATAAATAATCAATTTGTTTAATGTCAGTGGTGTTGAACTCTCTCCCCCCCCCTCCCAACCCTTTCCTATTAATCATACAAAATGCATTTTATGGCTTTGTTGATTTTGAAAACCCCTAGGTTTGGGGTAGTTGGTAAAAAAGCCAACTGGTTTTGGATAAGAAGTAACTTACACGGAGGCTTTTGTTGCACATAAGAAGATTGCTTAGCTCTGGAGAGTACCGAACTTAACTCAATGTAATCCCAGGCCATCATCCTTACCCCCTTGCAGTGTGATTACAGGAACAAACTTGTCATCAATAGTTGTTTCACAAGTTCTCTTTTGGTCCTTCTTTCCCTTCTTCGGTAACCCTCACTCAAGAAGCTTAAATAGCATTTTAAAGCTCATTTTCTGGTAATTAGTTCCTTTTTTCTCCCCACCCTTAAAATTCCTTACTTTTTTTGCCCATACTCAATACCTTCTTTCTTCTCCCTTTTTTTCATTTCTCTTTCCTCCTAAGCTTGGGAGAGTGGGGCTGTTGTTTATTTGAAGGAGTGAGCATCACCACACTGCTGGTCAATTGCTAGAAGTTTACACTACTGTAGTTGGCAACAATTAGTCAAACCTCACTATAACAAACCCTGCTTATAATAATCCTCTGTTTACAACAGTCTAACTAAAAGAACGATTTCTATCAATTGTGTATTACCATGTTGTATTATAGTGAACATCTGAATATAGTGAACTTTTCCACATGTTCCATGGGGAGGTTGATTATACTGAATTTATATTGTTTATTCAGTAGGACTGTTTTCATGTCTAAAACAGTAAAACAATGTGCTTCAAATACCGTGGTTAAAAATAGACATGTGGGCAATGCCGCAGATCACCAGTACAGTCTGGTGTGGGAAACCACAGGTGACATGGCCCAGGTCAGGGAGGGTCACAGAACTAATCTGCTGATGACCAGAAAGCTGTCCCACTGCCCACAAGGCAGAGGCAGGGAGCACAACACATGTGTGGGCTGCTGGCTCCACTTGTGCCCTGGTCTTAGTGCCCTGACCCCACTATGACAGACAGCCATGGTGGCCAATGACGAGCCACCATGGTTACCTCTGACCCAGGGTAGATATGGCGGGGGCCACACAGATGTTAGTCCACATTGGCCCAAGTTGTTGTTAATTATTATTATAAGCATTTGTGTAGTGCCAGCTGCGTACCTGGCACTTTACAGAACAATAAGAATGACGCGGTCCCTGCCTACGGCTTACAATCTAATAGACATGGAGGGGGGATACACGGAGAGGGGGCATAGGGAGAGACAAGGGATAAATAACATTCAAGCGGATGCGAGGTCTCAGGTGCACGTGCTTGGCTTGTTTGCAGTTAGGCAGGAGTCTGCAGGGAGGGCAGACAGTAAAAACTGAAAGGAAAGTTCTAACAGGCGTCGGGAAAGGCGACGAGGAAGAGGTGGGTTTTGAGGAGGGATTTGAAAGTGTGGAGGGAGGGGGCAAGGCGGATGTGGGCAGGGAGGGATTTTCAGGCATGGGGGCAGTAAGGGAGAAGGGGCAAAGGTGGTTAGGGGAGACGAGGGAGAGCGAGGGAGGGGACAGAGGAGGAGCGGAGAGTGCATGCAGGAGTGTGTAAGGAGACTAGGGCTGAGAGGTAAGGGGGAGACAGGTTGTGAAGGCATTTATAAGTGAATACCAGGAGTTTGTGAAGGATGCATTTGGGAAGGGGGAGCCAGTGAAGAGAGGAGAGGAGAGGCTGCATGTCACGTGGTCGAAGCGACGTGCTGAGTGGATGACCCTAGCAGCGGAGTTTTGGATGGAGATAAGGGGGGACAGGTGAGAGTGGGGGAGGCCAGTAAGGAGGAGGTTGCAGTAGACAGACTGTGACCTTGGAGAATTTCCAAGGACACAGCCCGAGCTAGCTACCTACCCATCCCAGGGCAGAAGCAGACCAACAGTTGGTGATGCCAGTGCGTCCTGGGCCACAGCAGGTCACCGTCATGCCTGTTTTTACTCCATACTGCAACACTGGTTCATTACTGCCAGAAAGCTATGTACCAGGTAGAGAAAATATAGTACTGGCAGATTGATTTTCTTTAATATCTCCCTAAAAAGCATTAATGTTTAGTTTAATTTGAGATCTTAAGTAATGTGGTATGGTGTTGCTGCAAACTATTGTCTGCTAATATTTAAGCATCC
Organism: Sphenodon punctatus; assembly: GCA_003113815.1. NCBI lineage: Eukaryota > Metazoa > Chordata > Lepidosauria > Sphenodontia > Sphenodontidae > Sphenodon > Sphenodon punctatus. Next base: position 9,066,152 of record QEPC01005117.1, read on the forward strand.
ATTTATGATGGGAGCTTAAAGCCACTGAAAGCTAGAAACTGATCTCAACCCCCCTCTTTTAATAGTCTTAATAGAGATCATTCGTTATTCTTCACTTTTCACACATATTATTTCTTCCTAATATATATCTCTTTGCTACTTTCACCCTCTCTTTAATTGTTCAACCATATTGACCAAAAAATAAAGCTAGAAAGCTACTTAACATATGTTGTTCCAAGAACTTAAAATTGCCAGGAATCATCTAATGTCCAGCCAAATTATTTGTGCAGTTTGTTGAACTGGAAAAAAATACATGCAGCTGACACAAAAAATTAAGCAGCTTCTGTGTGCAGCCGATCTTGGAGGATTCTTAGCTGAAACCTGTGAGCTAATAGAACTACCACATGTGTTGGCTAGTGAATGCATCTTGTTACTTGTTGCTATGGCCATTGCTTTTGGAAACTTACTTTCCTGCCTAATGTTAAAACATGACACTTCTTGCTGTAAACAGAAGAAGAAGAACTGGAAAGTCCTTGCTAAGAGACATTATTATAGCCTTGGGATGTATATTAACAAAATGTGCTCGAACTTCACTTTCACTCATACATACAATATATTTTTAATTAGAAAATACCTCTTTCTTCTGTTATCACTTTTGCAACCCTTCATTTGTTTAACTTGTCTTTCAGTAGCATATTATAGTTTCCTATAAATACCGTGCTGACCTTATAAAGAAATTTTGATTGTAAGATCAATTCTTTGAATGATGCAGTGCATAGTGATTTGGATGTCCTGTTAAATTCTTATTAGCAGACTGGGAAGGAAAAACAACATTTTTAGAGGTTATCTGAGTATGCAGAAAAATGGAGAGAAATACAGGAACCGAACAAAAAGTGCCTTATTCTAACTTGTAGGTTTCCACACTGTGGGTTGACTGAGAACCCAGGAAAATCAGGCGATGTCATACCACTTTAGATGTACAAACTCTGAGGTCTGCAAAGAAGCTGGGGATATGGGGTGTGCTCAGAGTGGGAAAAGGAAGAGGAAGACTCAGATCATGGATTTTATGCCATGGCTCCATCCCCAATCCTTGTACTGTAGGCTCTCATCTCTGATCACTTATCTTGCGCTCATTCTTTTAGTGCTTGGGGACAGGAATTGGATACAAGGACCAGATCCAGGAACTGGAAAGGGGTCAAATGAAGACTAGCAGTAAGCCACATTTGGCTCCCGGGCATGAGGTTCCACACCCCTACTCTAAACCATTGTCTTTCAAATGTGGCTACTAAGGCTGCATGTAGCCACCTCTTGAATCAGTCTGGCCCTAGCAGGCGTCTAGCATCTTGTGTAAATGCTTTGCTTTGCAGAATGTGTTTTGATTCTGGTCTTTTTCTTTTTGTCTGCCAACAATAGACACCTAATCTTTACCTGTTTCCAGAGTAATTAAAACACCCTTGTAAGTAACTGATGTAAGCTTCCAGTTTGTTGTTAAAATGAACAGTATAATAAGTACTGGTGGCCACACATTGGAGTCACCAAAACAACCTTAGTTTAAGAATCTCTGCTGTATGGGAAAAAGTGGCCCAGTGTATCATTTTCCTGTGACTTGTGTAGTCACAGCAGTGCAAATTAGGCACATGGTGTTACAAGTAGTATCAATGCCTGAACTCACTTTACTGATGCAAATAATTATAGAAAGAGCAAGGCAACAAAGATCTAAGCCCAAGGAGCCCATAATGTTTATAATGGGTGTTTTCAGCCGTGACAGCACCCATCGCTCTCCTGGACTTACCTGGGGTGGGTGCTGTCACTCTGGTTGGGGTCAGGGACGGCTGCCAAACAAGTGTGATGGTGGGGAGATGCACAGATGTGCGTCTGCCTGGCCCAACCCCCATGCTGCATGTCGAGGCCCCCTCTCCCCCCGGCAGCCATGGCAGTCAATTATGACTGCTAAAGCGGGTTAAACCATACCACCATCACTTCTGAAAACACCCAATGATGCCTGATACCCTGCTAGAGCAGGATAGGCTTGTGCCTATGATTTTTGTACTAGCTGGATATCTTTTGGTTGGGTGGACAAATACTGGAGAATGAAGAATGTAGTAGTTTCTGCTTCTGTGTGCACTTCTCTAGTGTCTATAGAGATTGGCATTTACCACAGTTCTGTGTCCTGCTATGGATTTGCTGTATGGTCCTGGCCAAATTGTTTAATGTTTCTATGCCTCCATTTCTCTGCTTGTGGGGTATAGTGTGTGGATATAAATAAGCTTTGTGAAACACCTTGAAGCTATGGATCAAAATACTAAGTATTTTAAAAAAATTATTATTCAGTGATTGTCGGCCTATGTGATTTACAGGCAGGATGACCTTAGAACAGGATGGGAGCTTCTAAAACCCCTAGCTGGGGTAAAGCATTAAGGAGAGGTGCATCAGTGGCGGATATGGAAGTGTCATTCAAAATGAATGATAACAATTAGGAGATGCATAAAAACTAGTTATTAAAGAAGCATAAGGTTTTTCTGGTTTGGAATTGTTATAAAATCAAAACCTAGCTCATGTTCCCAGAAAACTGCTGAGTGACTGCATTTGGAGACTCTTGACCAAATTTCATCAAGTTTGGGCCATATTTCAAGCCAACCCGAGCCAGTCAAACCAAGACGAATGCAAGAGGTTGGGCAGAGACTAACTGAAACTTGGTTTTATTCTGACATCAGGCAGAATTTAGGAGTGGTTTTGGGTGAAATTCCTCTGGAGCATTATGTCCATACAAAAAGTTCACATGGACCATAACCACCAACCAGTTTTATCCAGAATTTTGGTTTGTTCTGTGTTATTAAAATTATCCTGTCCAGGGATTAGTTACAACACGAACTGACAAGATAAAAATGGTTCAGTTTTATATAATTGATGGCACCAAACTATGCTGCCCAAATTCCCACTTAACATAAGACTTTAATCCTAAGGTTTCTGCTACACCAAATTTAAACCCTCTTGATCCTACTGGTATGGACCAGAAGAAGCCCTTAATATGGCATAAATCCAAGATCTGATAATGAAAGCTAAAACCAGCCACGGAATTAAAAAAAAAAAAACTGTAACAAATATTACATTCGATGTTTTTTGTCGCCAGAAATTTTTTTTTCATCAGAGATCTGAAAGCAGTTCATGATTTTCTTCAACTTATTCATTATTCAGAACTCACCAAGTAATGTCTGCTAATAACTTGAGTCTCCCTGAAGAAGTGGAATTTAATTTTGCCCTCTGGTGATATTTATTATTGAGCCATATATCACAAATCATGGGCCAAATTCTCTCACCCATTATTATGCCTTTAATGAGGCTGTGAAGATTTAATTAATGATAGACTGCAGATCTAGTGTAATACATGCACTGATACCTAAAGTGAGACTTGGTAAATTAAGCCGAACAGTGAGATCACATTTTCGGCTGCCAGGCCATGCCTTTCAGAATAATTTCTGTGAAAAGCAGAAGTTCAATTTCTGACTGCTTCAGAGTGTAGGCAGTTTGTGCTTCAGTGTGTATTGAGTCTCATGGGGATTTCTAGGGACCCTTGTTATTAAATTGATAGGTTTTTTTTTGTGGTGGGGGTTGCCTACATCTTTGTCACCCAGCATTTTAAGCCAGATTTCTAGGGGGATACCATGCCTCCTTCAGTGTGTTACGAGGAGTACTCTTCTGCTTCTCTCCAGCATGCTATTTTAAATTCATTGAATACAGGAATAATGCCAACAACTGTTGAAAAATTCAAGGGCATGTTTGATTTTCCAAGGTAGCTTTTAAACACACCAACAAAAATTACAGACGAGGAGAAGGCATATTCTGCTCTAGAAACCTAGGGTGAAAACAGACATGATGGTAACTCCACTTTAATGCCATTTTAACATATTATATGCATGTTGCAGGGCTGCATTGGTGCCCTATGCAGTCCTGCAGCATGCATAAGAAATGCTAAAGCGGTGTTAAAGTGGAGTTAGCGTTATGTATGTTTTCAGCCCTAGTTAGGTGAACTGGATTTGATTCCAAAAGGTGACAATTAGAGTTTAAACAAATAACCACAAAAATGGGTATACCCAACATAAATACAGTACCCAACTGTCACATGGGGGCAACGTCTGAGCACAGAGAGCTGAAGGAGCAGGGAGAGGACAGGCCTGGGAGCCAGCGAGGGGGTTAGGAACAAAATAAGGGCAGGGCTGGCCTTACCACGGGGCGGACTGGTGCGGCTGCCCAGGGCCCTGCTCCCAGGGGGGCCCCGCACTGACCATCCTGCACCCGGTTCTGCTGGTGGTTGGCTCACCACCAGCCTGTCCGAGCCCCTGCCCTCGGCAGCAGCAGGCAGCCTGGGCGGTGGGGTGGTGCGGGAGGTTTTTACATGGAGAGTTAAGCCCAGGTTGAGAGACGTTATTTCAGATTTAGCGTCAGTGTAAAAACAGCCAGAGACAATAACTAGGAAGGCACAGAGACAGAGCGAAGGGGAGGGAGAGAGGGAATATTTTTAAACGGGATGTTACCCCATATGGTCATCCAGGAGCCACACATCCAACTGCCCATCTGAAGGTAGAATGAGGGGGATGCACGCGCCTGTGAACCATGGAGCACCCCCTCATGGCCACTCTCGTAGCCATTGTGAAGAAATCCAGAGTGCTCCATATTTATTTATGTCAGCATTTATAGCCCGCCTCCTCCTGCCCAATGGCAGCTCAGGGAGGTGTACAATAGCAATAAAACAGGAATTCATCACTATATAAAATGTCACTTCAGTCCCATGATGTTCCTGACATCTAGCCTAGGAAATAAGGGACTCAAAGGCAGCCCTGATGCCAGCTAGCAACTGAGCCACCTATTAAGGTTTTTTGTTTTTTTTAGATACAAGGCAAACTTTGGAAAAAAAATCAGGGATTTTTGAAATGAAGTGTACAAAAGTGCTGATTCACACTATTGTTTTCAACACTCTACAATCCATATAGATCTACTCTTTTTACCTGACCAATTTCCTTTTTTTATTAAGTTAAACTCAAATATCATAGTAGTGAAATGGTCAATATTTGACAATGCTGCAGTTCCAAATTTGAATAATAATGGAATATTAAAGATTTAGAGGTATTTGTATTTTTCCTTTTAGTAACTGCAAAATGTAATATTCTAAAATGTAAATAAACTAGTGATGTCTCCAGTAAAAAAAACAACAAACAAACAACAAAAAAAACCCCAACAAAACAGGCCGGATAAATGCCCCTTCCCCACCCCCAAAAACCGCAAAGTAAACCCTACTCACCCACTACCCGTCTCCCTCACCAAATGCCTGGTGAAACAGTCAGGTCTTACACTGGGTATTTTCAGACATTACATGATCACAGTGAATCAGTTGATTCAGGGTGGTGACTGTGATCACGGGCACGTCTGTTTGAGCCCCGCCAGTTGTTCACCACAGCTAATCTCTAGCGGGAGTCAAAGCTAATCATGGTTCTGGGGTTGAGGCTGGCCTCCAGCCCAGAACCATGGTTAGCTGAACCACAATCAGGAAAGGGGCAAAAGTAATGTGTGTTACCTTGCCCTGTTCCTGATCATGGTCTGGATTGTGCTTTGGGATTGGGCGTAGCGGCTGCGTTAGCCGTTGTGCCCGCCCATCTCCCTGAGGGAGGCTATAGGAGCGCAGGGGTCGGGGCCATGCGGCCGCACATTGCACTGCATGCCCCCCCCC
>QEPC01005117.1:9074773-9115490 GCA_003113815.1 Sphenodon punctatus
GCTGTGGGTGGGGGACATGGCCTTTGCAAGTCACAAGAACTGACCAGGAGTGCTGGAGCGCCTGGGTTCCCCAGTGCTGATGCCAGGGACATCATTTCAAAGTCCAGCCTGGCATATTTTCCCCTTCCCTATGGTCTGTGGCAGAGGAAGTGCACATCAATTTGCCTCTAGCTGGGGTAGCCACGCTGGGAGCTGCCTGTTTGAATCACTTCCCACGCACTCCACCTGTGTGGGTTCTCCATGGCAGTGCCACTCAGTAACCATGGACACACACACACCCATCACCCTGCTCGTTTAAAAACACCCACTGTTGCTCCACCCAGCTTCCTGTTGGTATGACCATGGCTTAAATACTGCTTGTACCCAATCAGGAAACTGGGAGGCCAGAGGGAAAGACAGGTAAAGGTGAGTTAGACACATTGTAAAAGGGAACATGGGGAGGAGAGGGACACAAGGGAAAACAGACCTGGGTACTGGTGCCAGAGACTGGGTCAAGGATCCAGGAAGCTAGAGTGTGGAGTTTGGAGGCCAGGGGCTTTACACCAACTTGATCAAGTATTAATCGTTACCCAATTCATTGAAATACTATTTCCAAATTCTTGGTTCACAACTTGATTTTCTAGTTTTCTGTTACCGATTTTCTGTTTCCACCATCTAATAAGGTAAGAACATAGGGGCCGATCCCATGCTCTGCGGATCCAGTGTGGACCACTGTGCATGTGTGCATGTGCGCAATTTCCACATAGCACAATGTGCCCGCAATGGAGGTGCGAGGAGTTTGTGTGTGCATGTATGTGGGATCTGTGGGTCATGGGATTGCCCCCAAAGTCAGGAACATCCAGAATAAACAAATCATAAATATTGAAACAGTAAGTCAGAATCAGTCATTAATATGGAAAATTGGTCAAAAAAAGTGAAATTGTAAGTTGGAATCAATTGGTAAACTGGAAATCAGTTAGTAAATTGGAACATCAGTAACTCGGCAACAGCAATACCCAATATTTCAGGTAATTGGGTGTCCGGTTCTGTAATCAGGTACCGATCAGGCACCCAACAGGCTACTCAAATGAACTTAGTTTTTTTCTGTGGATAGCAAATTAGTTACTTGTTTCAGCTTTATTACAATCTCTTGTTTTATTCTCATAGATTTTTCTCTTTGTCTCTAATATTTCCATGAGTCATAAGATTATTAACCAACCTGCTATATTTCAGACCTTATATTTTCTGCCTTTATGCCCTCTGCCATCTGTAGTATTACAAAAACACAGGTGGCTACTTATTACTGTCACGGGAGAAGGGGTGATGGAACCTATAACCAGAGGACACCTGTAGAAACAGCCCAGGGAACCCAGGTAGTGGAAACACCAGGAAGGGGAAACCTCTCAGCTGGTCTCTTGGGTGTTTTGAGACTCTCTCATTCTTACCAGCTGGGGAACCTGGCCTCAGAGTGCACAGCTCATCATTGAAGTTACAGAAGCAAGACAGAGAGGAACTCCAGAAGTGAAAGAGGGCAGAGGAGTTCTAAGAGCAACAAGAGGGGATACAGACTAGGGGGGAGCAAGGCAGCGACAGAGCCAGGGGAAAGGCAAAGCAAGGAGGGAACACAAGCTATAGGGGGATGAGGCAAGGCAAGGCTAAGGGAGAACATACGGCTATGGGGAGAACAAGACCAAGCAGAACTACAAGGAACCACAAAGCTATGGGGGGAGCGAGGCATGGCTACAGGGGAATACAGAGCTATGGGGAGAACAAGACCAAGCGGGGCTACAGGGGAACCACAAAGCTATGGGGGGAGCGAGGTATGCCTACAGGGGAATACAGAGCTTTGGGGAGAAGGAGATCAAGCAGGGCTATGGGGGAACACAAAGCTAACCACAGACACCACCAGCACAGACAACAGGGAAGACAGGACATAACAATACTAGGGCACTTATTAAGGGCTCCACACAGGGGAAGATGAGAACAATAGGTATGAACATACAACAAAGAAGGGAATCCATAATGCTCACACAACAGGGAATCAACAAGCACACAGGGAGGGGGAGAGAGAGTCCCAACAGCCACAAGGGGGAGAGGTAGGGTCCACAAGACATCTCACACCAACTTGTACACAGGGAGGTAAGAGCAGTTGCTCCCACAGCTTCCTGTGGTCACATTGCGGTTTAAATGCTACCTTGTGGCCAATCAGGAAGCTGGGAGACAAGGCTAGGGAGACAGGACACAGCTGGGGATGGGTGTGGCAACACAGGGGGCAGAGGCACGAAGGAATACACAGGAACAAGGACTTGGCTATTTAGCACAGCCCAAGGTGGCGCCAGTCCTTAAGGCAGCGCTCTCCAATCCTCCGGGGCTGGGGGTTCAAGACCCAGCCCTGACAATTACTAATTCCTGGACAGCAAGTGAGTTAGAGGGAGAAAGAGAAGACATGTAGGATAGTGATTAGCAGCTTGTTCTAATTCCTATGCATTTTTACCAAAGAATTCAGTGCCTAGTTATTTATTTAATTAATTTATTTTAAAAACTTTATACTCCGACCCTCCTCCACAGCAGCTTGGGGTGGCTTACAATCTAAAAAGTCATATTAAAATACAGATATAAAAACTTCTACAGGAAGGAAAAACAAAACCAAAACAATAAACCCTCCCTCCCTATCCCTCACCCTACCTATCTCCTTCACCAAAAGCCTGACGGAACAGCCAGGCCTTACAAAGTCACCTAAAAGAGGAAAGGTCCGGGTCACCCGGGCCTCTGCCGGGACTTCCACAGCCTTGGTGCAGCCACCAAGAATGCCTTCTCCATAGTGGCCTCCTCTCCAGTTGTGGCCTCCTCTCCGGCTGTCATCCATGCCTTCATCACCTCGAGGCTGGATTACTGCAACGCGCTCTACGTGGGGCTGCCCAAGAAACTGGTCTGGAGGTTACAGCTGGTGCAGAATGCCGCGGCCCGTCTCCTGACGGGGGCGGGCCGCAGGGAGCACATGACACCAGTGCTCCGGGCTCTGCACTGGCTGCCTATAAAGCACCAGGCCAGGTTCAAGGTGCTGGTTTTAACCTTTTAAAGCCCTTCACGGCCTAGGCCCTGCCTATCTGCGGGACCGCCTCACTCCCCATGTACCCGTGCGACCCTTGAGATCGTCCGTGGGAGCCTTTTTGGAGGTTCCCCGGGCGAGGTGGGTGGCCACTGATGTTAGAACTTTTTCGGTGGTCGCCCCTGTGCTGTGGAATTCGCTTCCGGAGGACGCTCGGCTGGCGCCCACTCTCCTGCTGTTTCGGCGTATATGTAAGACCTGGCTGTTCCGTCAGGCTTTTGGCGGGGGGTAGGGGTGGGGTGGGGCTGGGGATAGGGATGGGGGTTTTCCCCATGTAGGGTATTTTAAATTGTTTTAAAATTTTATTATTGTTTTAAATGAAATGTTGTTTGCCGCCCCGGGCTGCCCTGTGGGCAGGAGGGGCGGGATATAAATTTAAAAATAAATAAATAATTGGCAGAATGCTCTCCTCATCACAGTCCCCACCTGAGCATCCAGGTGGAGTTGGGAATTGAGGATCACTCCCACACTCCGAACCTGGGGAACCAATGGGGGTGAACCCCAACAGTGATGGGGGATGCCACACCCAACGCCTTCACCACTAGCATCACCTCCATCTTATTGCAGTTCAGCTTCAGTTGGCTTGCTCTCATCCAGTCCCCCACAGTCGGCAGACACTGGGTAAGCACTGATACTGCCGGGTCTGGGTCAGATGTAAAAGAGAGGTAAAAATGGGTGTCATCATCATATTGATGACACCGAATATTAAACCATCTCACGACCTTGCTCAGTGGCTGCATATACACATTGAACAGGAGAGGGGACAAGATGGAACCTTGTGGAACTCCACACGTTGAACCTTGCGGGACTCTTTTTATTCTGCTCATAAAATTAAAGGCCTGGTTCAGAACCTGTTGAAGTAAATGAAAAACCTCCCATTGATTTCACTGGCCTATGGATCTGGTCCTAATATGATAGTTAAAGGAGTAGATAAAGGTGGTATGTGAATGTGGAACCTTTCCATAATGGAGGCTGGTCAAACACTCTTGACATCTAATTTCTAGATGCTTATGTAAAGTGATTTAGGGGGGTATCTGCTGCATTTCTCTCTAAGTGGATGTCTACGCCAGAATTCCCAACTGTAACTGGGATTTTGGATGCCAAGGAATGAGTGGAAAAGGAGCTCATCCTGAATAGGATGAAAATTTAAATGTTACATAACAATGAAGTATCTCATAAAAAGGCTGGCCTGAGCCTGTCATGTTACAAATCTGAGTTGTTCCAGTCAACTCAATGGGGCTGTGATTATGGGATGTAGGTTATCAAGAGTATAAAATATTAGAGCTGGTAGGGACCTCAAGGATCATCAAGTCCAGCCACTTGCCCCAAGGCGGGATGCCCTCTATGCCTACATCATCACGGACAGATTCCTGTCAAGCTGGCTTCTGAAAACCTCCAAGGAAGGAGATTCTATGATCTCCCTAGGCAACCTATTCCATTGCCCAACTGTTCATACAGTTAGGAAGTCCCCCCCACCCCTTAATATTCAGCTGAAATCTACCAATTCCCTCTTGTTCTTTCTTCTGTGCCAGTGAAGAACAAATGTTCAGTTATTTTTTTTTCTCTCCCCTTGCTAGTTTGATTTTTGATTTATTTATTTCAGTTAATAAAGCACGCACAAGGCCTGTGGTACATTTCTTCTGTAATAGCGGAAGATGGGGTTGTGATCTTTGGCTGTCGGTGCAAGAGGCTTTCAGCTTTAGAAGTCCCTTTTGTCTGTTAGCTTTCAGGCCAGGCATTCTAGCCGTCTTAGACTTGAGCTTAGTGTTAATTTTGGGTTTGTCCCCAATGGATCATAACTTTTGAGTAATTTGACATTGCTCAAATTCCTATTTGTAACATTTATAGAAGCCCCTAGGTTTTCCAGCCTCCTGGTAAAGATGTTTGGCAGGATAAAGGAGAATGATTAGAGTAAGAGAAATCAGCTTTCTATTTGTTTCCAAGTTAGTAAACTTTTAATGAACTCTGGTTTTTGGAAAGTCAGTGAAAGTTATTTGCAGTAGAGTAAATGAAATGCTTTAGGTTGATTGTAGCATCTTAGACCCTCCTCAGTACACACTTTTGGGTTTGGCGATTGTTGCCAGCAGTAGTTGAAGTCTGAATTTTTGATGAATGTCAGTACAACTGTCGCATTGTGCCTCAGTTTCCTCAAAAGGAAAATGCGCTTAGTGGTCCAGGCCTGACATAATCTGGTCTGGATACAGGGTGACTATTTTTCAATATGTGAAAACTTAGGGATTGCACCATGCTTAAGAGCTAGACCAGCCCAGTATGGTATAGCAATGACAATCATTTGTAAGTAAGTTCATGAGACAAAGAATTTATAAATATAAAAAATAAATTTACTTAATTTCAAAAAATATAAACATAGTATGAAAGAGAAACAATTTCAGTTACAAATACGTAATTTAAAAAGACATTTCTGTTCAAAGAAACAGTTCTATTATAAGTCAAAAGATCTTAACATCTATAAGAAATAACATATTCTTTAATTATTGGCTCAAATGTTTCAAAAGAATATTTGTTCATATTCACACAGTCCTGTGTCCCATACTACCATAATGAAGGTGAGAAAACTCCAGGGAATGGAGAGCTTTCTGAAGAATTAATTTTCAAGAAAGCTTACAATGGGGTTTCTCAAAATAAGTTGTAAACAATCTGCTGATACATACTAAAAAGGCAGCTATCATCTGGGATAAGATTTAACAATGACCAAGATGTTAGGTTTCTTTAGATAAACAAGACCTTTTTCTGCTCTTGTATAGGGAGTCACATCCCTTGAAACTGGTAGTTATGTAATCCTTAAGAGACAGACTGATCATCTCTCTCTCCAAGATTACAGCTAAAAGGACATTATAACAAACTGGTCCTAAATGTTGGAACGCAGATTGCCAATAAAATATATGCTTTGTATATGGGAATACAGGACACAACAGATTCATCTCCACCCCCGTCCATCCATACAACTTAGGGAGACATACTTTTTACTTGGCTTAGAGACATCTGGATAAAGGAGATTCTACTATAACAGTAATGCAGCATGTTTGAAAGATGCATGGGGATGGGGGGTGGACGTAACGCATATCTGGAATTAGGAAAGATCCAGATTAGAGAAGTCAACAAAGTGGGTTTCTACTATATTTCACTGAGACAGGTTTTGTCTTATCTTCCAGATACATTAAGGGTTAATACATTTTAACGTATTATGTGTTTTGGATGTAAAGGTCTTGATGTCAACATTCATGCATGCCTATTTCCACAAAGAGGTACTTCACTTGTTGCCCTTGTCTCCTACTGGTTTCCTTTCCCATTGCCAAGAAACATATTTTATTCAAGTGGACCACTAATTCTTCTCCAACACAATTATTTTGTCTAGTGACATTTTTGGACCTTCTAAATAAGATGGAAATAAATTTTGGCATAGGTAATGCAGATACTGAATAAATTGCAAGGGCCTGTTTTTATGGGTTTTTTTTTTTAAAAGGAATTATTTCACAGACGTTTAAAGATAGGGACAGGACTTTTGATACAGATACTATTTTATGATCTGTGATACTGAATGGACAATGTGCAATGTGTGTACTTGTTTCTGTATCAGATGCAAATAGTTTTCCCTCCTTCATATGTGGTGTGAATCTGGCTTTGGTTTACTTCTTTTTGTTATGCAAGTCTATGTCCGAAGTGGCTGTGAAATATTCTTGAATATAAATTGAGTGAGAGCTTTCATTGTGTAATACCTTACTTTTAGTGGATCACTTGCAGTGCTGTGTGCTTGCTGTAACAAACATTAGGGGTGTGCACCAGGCCCCCTATGTAGTTTTCATTTTTCGTTTTCATTTTCGTTATTAAAAATGTCATTTTCGTTATAATTATTAATGACAATGTTATTTCGTTATTGGTATCAGTATTGTTTCACATGAAGATTTTATTTTAGGCATTGGTATCATTATCTGTATCATTATTGGTATCTATTCCCGTGAGCAAATATTTATACAATATGCCTATTCTGTAATCCTATATATATAAAACAGACTAACCTAAATATCTATATAATATCTAATCTCTCTATATATGTACACAACTAATATCTATCTAAATCTAAGGAAGACAGGGGAAGGAAAAAGGAAAACAATTATCTAAACAATTATCTATATAACTATTCTAATCTAATCTAATCTAATCTATATGTCTGTAATATATATCTATATCGAATCTATACTACCTATCTATATATAATGTACAGAGGAGAGAAGGGCAGGGGAAGAGAGAAGGTAAAATGTAGGGTATGAGGAAGGAAAGGTATTTGTAATACAATGAGGGCTAGTGAGGTTTTTGTGTGTGTAAGCACCACAGTTCTGTAAATGCAACCTGACAAGCAGAGCTCTCACAGAACAGAGAGAAAAAGCCTACCCCTCCCATTATAAAGGGTTGCAGTGCCCTCTGCCAGAGCCCCCCTGATTGGTTGTGGGAGGTAACAGGCATTGAGCAATCACAGAGTGCCATGAGACTGTTGGGGCCTGCTTGCGCTGCTCATAGGCCAGCGATACATTAATCAAATACTGCTGAACTGCTCGCCCCTCCCAACACAGGCACAGTTCAAGAGTACAACCCTGTTTAGGGCTCTGAGATGTCTTCTCCCTCCTCCCCGCTCCACATTTCCCCTCCAAAATCCAACTCTCACAGCACTAACAAAAACAACAACAATAATGAAATTGTCATTTTCGTTATCGTTATTCTCGGTGGTTGTTTTTGTTGGTGTAATAACGAAAATGACATACTGAGCCTTTTTCAATACTCCATCGAGGAGACAACCCTGATTAGCCTGCAAGAACTTCAGAATGAAATGGAGGTGGCTGGCTAATAACGTTGGTGGAATGTATCAACTCAGGGGATAGTAGGAGAAGGGTATTGTGGGACATACAGTGGATAGATTAAAACAAAAAATACCAAGAGTGGGCTTGTAGCAGGCTACAGTTTTTCTTGATCCAAGCATAGTAGGTCCAAATCTTTTCAGGCTTGTGCCACTTGTGGTGTCTCCCCTGGATCAATTCTTCAGCAAACGACACTTGGATACTTCATACACTTTGACACATTGTTTGCCTGCTGAGGTACAAGCATAACAACAACTTTATTGAGCTCCTGCCCTGTTCTCTAATCAAAACATTTCCGGGGAGAAACTGCCATCCAAATAATTCACAACTAAGTGGTAATGTGCAGTGAAACGGAAAACAGATTTCTGTTTTCCGTAAATCCATGCAGTCCATTCAGCATAATAACTTCATGGATTACACCACCTTTCTTGTCATAATTTAGACGACAATGCAAGACCTGGCTGTTCTGCCAGGCTTTAGAGAGATGGGTAATGGGTGGAGGGTTGGGGGGTGGAGTGGGCTTTTTCATTTTTGGTACCCCACCGTATAGTTTTATAGTGCTGTTTTTTTATTTATTGCATATTTATTTTACTGTATTATTTTATTTTATACATTTATTTTTATATTGTTAGTCACCCTGAGCTGCTATTAGCAGGATGGGTGGGGTATAAGTGTATAAAATAAATAATTGTCCCCCCCCATTATTTATTATTATTATTATTATTTATTTATTTATTTATTTATTTATTTATTTTATTTTAAATTTATAGGCCACCCTCTCCTGCCTCAGGCACCTTGGGTGGCTAACAACATTTAAAAAACATATTAAAATATACAACAATAAAACTACAATTAAAACAACCTAAAACAACCCATACCCACCCTAATCCAACCCAGTCCCCTTGGTAAAGGCCTGGCAGAACAGCCAGGTCTTACACTGACTGCGGAAAGAGGGGAGGTTGGTGGTCAAGTGGACCTCTGATGGGAGGGAGTTCCACAGCTGTGGCGCAGCCACAGAGAATGCCCTCCTCATGGTAGATACCCAGGAGACCTCGAGGAGGGCACCCTCGGCCGAACGCAGGGACTGATCCAGGATCTGGAGGGTGAGGTGGTCCTGCAGGTAGTTGGGGCCCAAGCCATTTAGGGTTTTAAAGGTCAACACCAACACCTTGAATTGGGCCCGGAAAACTATTGGCAGCCAGTGCAGAGCGCGAAGCATTGGTGTAATGTGCTCGCGTCAGCCTGTCCCAGACAGGAAACGGGCTGCCACATTCTGCACCAGCTACAGTCTCTGAACCAGCACCAAGGGTAGCCCCATGCAGAGCACATTACAGTAGTCCAGTCTCGAGGTAATAAAAGCATGGATGATTGTGACAAGATCCGCGTCCGAGACATTCAGCCTAAGCCAACGCACCAGATGTAACTGGCGAAATTCCCCCTTCGCTACAACTTCCACCTGGACATCCAGGTGGAGCTGCGGGTCCAGGAGCACCCCCAGACTCCGGACCTGAGAAACCAAGGAAGGACGGACCCCATCGATGATGGGGGCCATCACTCCCTAAGCTTTACCCACAACCATCACCTCCGTCTTGTCAGGATTTAATTTCAGGCAGCTCCGCCCTCATCCAGTCCCCCACAGCTGCCAAACACCGAGTATTAAGCACTGAGACTGCTGGGCCCAAGTCAGATGAAAATGAGAGATAGCTGGGTGTCATCAGCATATTGATGACACCTCACTCCAAACTCCCTGACCTCCCCCAAAGGCTGCATATACACATTGAATAAGAGAGGGAATAGAATGGAACCCTGGTGAACCCCACACGAGGCCCCGAGAAAGATGAAAACTCACCCAGCATCACACGTTGGGTTCTCCCAGTCAGGAAAGAGCAGAACCATTCAGGAACAGTCCCGCTAATCCCTACCTGGTCCTGCCACCGAGTCACCAACAACTCATGATCAACGGTATCAAATGCAGGTGAGAGGTCTAACAGGATCAACAGGGTCAAACAACCTTGCTCCAACTCACGGGAGAGGTTGTCGACCACTTATGCTGCAGGCAGAGTATGCCTGCTCCCCCTCCAGTCCCCAGTTAAAGCTTCAGACTGTGAGGAGCCCTGTATGCCACATCATCTGTTAACAAGTGTGACGGTGGCCCGCTTTGACCAGCGAGCCACTGGCATGTTTGTTATTGTTCCACCAGATGTTGGCCCAGGATTTCTCCCAGGTGTGGCAGAAGCAAGCCCAGGCTGTGATCCTGGAGACCTCTGGGTCATAGTCCAGGCTAGTCTACCCAATTGAGCCAAAGGGGGTTATCACGTGTGTTTTAGCCCACCATGACCTGGCCCAGATTGGGTCCACCATAGCGGCTTCATTGGCTGCAGTGCCAGCCAGCTGCACGTTAGTCATAGACATTATTTATTTAATTAATTAATTAATTAATTTAGATTTTTTATTTTTTTTTATCCCACCCTATCCCTTAGCCTCAGGGTGGCTTGCAATTCTTTAACGTATTGACTGTAACATTAACAGCTAACTAATTAACTCAACTCTTAATCCTCACAACAGCCCTGTGAGGTAGGTTAGGCTGAGATCTGTGACTGGCCCAAGGTCACCCAGTGAGTTCATTGCTAAGGTGAGACATGAGGGTGGCCAGATATGCAAATGTAATTAATTTATTTTTTTCTTCCTGTTTCTATGCTGCCTTTCCTGCAGAGGCTCAGGGTGGCTTACAATAATAAAAACAGAATTAAAAAGGCATTAAAATCAATTTAAAAAACCAACCTGATGACCTACCCAACCTACCCCAGTCCCTCCCACCTAATCCTGTCCCACTCTTTCCCTGCCTGCTAAATGCCTGGCCAAATAAAAAGGTCTTACATTGTTTCCAGAAGATGAGCAGGTTCGGCCTTAGGTGGACCTCCAAAGGGAGGGAGTTCCATAATCATGCAGCTACCAAGAACACCTCCCTGCACGCCCTAGTCGTAAAAACATCACAGGGAGATGGTACCTGCAAGATGGTGTCCCTGGTGACCCCTCAGGGGCCGTGAAGGAACATAAGGGAGGAGGCGACCCAGGCCATTTCGGGCTTTATAGGTTAAAACCAGCACCTTGAATTTTGTCCTGAAAGCTATCGGCAGCCAGTGCAGATTCTGGAGCACCGGTGTAATGTGTAATTCTTCGCTGTCACCACAGCTGCAGCATAGTCCTTTGAAAACAGTTTATGCTGCAGTCGGTCAACTTTAAGAACATAAGCAGCGCCACATTGAGTCAGACCAATGGTCCATCAAGCCCAGCATCCTGTCCTCTGATAGTGGTCAATCTGTCTCGATCGCATGGGAGAAGAACCAACAGTCGCAATGGGCAATCCATTCCCCGTTGTTCGCTCCCGACTGTAATAAGTTCATCCCGTAAGCTACTTGGTTAATAGCCATTAATGGACCTACTCTCTAAAAACTTATTTAGTCCTTTTTTAAACCCAGCTATACTACTGACCCTGACAACGTCCTCTGGCAATAAATTCCATAGGTTAATTATTCGTGAGTGAAAATGTACTTCTTTTAATTTGTTTTAAATCTGCTGGCAGCTAGTTTCATCAAGTGTCCCCTAGTTCTAGTACTAATTGAGAGGGTAATTAACCGTTCCCTATTTGCTCGTTCCACACCACTCAAGACTTTATAAACCTCTATCGTGTCCCCTCTCAGGCCGTTTTTAGATGAGCACGGCGGCGCCCGTGCTTGTTTTCAAAAGAGCCGGCAGTCCGTTCCACACGTGATGCTGCCGCTGAAAAAGCGCATGCGCGGGTGATGCGCATCCATTTCCGGCCGTGAACTGACCGGGTCGGCGATCAAGGCTGGTCATACGCGGCCGGAAATGGATGCGCATCGCCCGCGCATGCGCTTTTTCAGCGGCAGCGTCACGTGTGGAACGGACTGCCGGCTCTTTTGAAAACAAGCCCGGGCGCCGCCGCGCTCGTCTAAAAACGGCCTCAGTCTTCTCTTCTCTAAGCTGAAGAGACCCAGCTTGTCAAGCCTTTCTTTGTATGGAAGCCGTTCCATACCCTTTATAATTCTTGTTGCCCTTCTCTGTACCTTTTCTAGTTCAGCTATGTCTTTTTTGAGATGGGGCCACCAGAACTGCACACAATATTTCAGGTGTGGTCGTACCATTGATTTGTATAGCGGCATTATGACAGCCTTAGTTTTATTCTCTATCCCTTTGCGAATAATTCCTAACATTCTGTATGCTTTTTTGACTGCTGCTGCGCACTGCGATATGGATTTCAGTGTATTGTCCACAATTTATTTCTTTATTTACCACAACCCTCCTGCTCACAGAGCACACACAATCAAGCAATTCTTAATTAAAACATATTTACACAATTCACCTAATTCACAGTTTAAAATTCATAAAAATACTAAAACTATACTAAAAAGGGCAAAACCACCCCCCTCCCCTAACCCCAGATCCTTTTCCTGAGTGGTAACTCCTAGCTTAGTACCCAGCATTGTGTAATCATAGTTTGGGTTATTTTTCCCTATGTGCATCACTTTGCACTTGTCCACGTTAAATCTCATCTCCCATTTAGATGCCCACACACCTAAATGACAGCTCTGGTGCATGTTGAGCACCACCTGCACTCCAACTGTTTATCCTCTTGCTTTAGCAGCCTCAGGTCCTCCATATACTTGGGAGACCTGTGCTTCCACTGTGGAGGAAGCAGATGCCTGGGTGCCACCATGTCAATGGCCTGGGTCAAAATGCCATACTGCAAATCAGACAAGGCATCAACAGGGAGGCTGTCCAGGTCAGTGGGTAAATCCCACAGAGAGTTCTGGAATCCTATTGATTCCATTAGTATTCCGGGGTTGACCATCCAAACTGGACCACCACCCTGATGGGGCCATGGGAGGCAGGAATCTGGGCCTTTAGAAAGTAATAGTCCGACCATGACAATGGAGTCATAATGACATCCCCAATAACCAGAATTGCTGTGTCCAGGTCAGTACAGAACATAAGGTCCAACCTCGTGTGTTGGAGATGCATCACCATGAGCACATTACACCAGTGCTCCGTTCTTTGCACTGGCTGCTTACAATCTTCCAGGTCCGATTCAAGGTGTTGGTTTTGACCTATAAACAGCCTGGCCCCCGTCTGTCTGCAGGATCGCCTCACCCTTTGGGACCTGGATCGGACCCTGCGGTCATCGAAGTCCCTTGGGTATCCTGGGTGGCGACGATGAGGGGTGTGTGTTTCTTGGTAATCACACCTCGGCTGTGGACCTCCCTCCCGATGGAGACCTGTCTGACCCCAGACCTACCCTCTTTTCAAAGTCTCCTGCATGTTTGCTGTTACATCCTGACCTTTCTGTGTGTCTAAATCACTCACCCAGATCTTAAATATCTGGCTCTTTGAACTTCTGCATAGACCTTCTCCCAGACCCCTCCCTTCACTGGGGGGGTCATGGCACTCCCTCCCTCCTGACTCACCATTCTGCATCCCACTCCACTCCACCAAACCACCAAGTAAAAACAGTTTAAAAGTAAAACAAAGCTACCCCAGCTCGTAACCCCCAGCCACAAACAGCCTGCTAATGACAGCCGGAGCCAGTTGCCTGCAGGAGCCTGCAGCTCCTTAGCTTGGAAGGTGGTGGTGGGGCAAGCCCAGGTGTTGTAGTCCAGTCCTTCCCCCACAGAAACTCCTCTTCAGGCCCCCTTTCAGGAGCCTGCAGCTTCTTAGCTTGGCTCCAATGCAGCCCTGCAACCTGTATTTCTCATAAGTGCCTATAATATTTGCATATCAGGCCAAATTATCCTGATAAAAGTTAGAAATTATAAATAAAAAGCTCTTGCTTTATTTAAAGGGAGGATGCAACAACAGCGATCCATACTATTATGCAACAGAGTTATAGTCACTTTGTCTGACTTCCTGTTTCTCATCACACCAACCAACACATCATTGTGTGCCCACTGTCAGTTTGGTCAGATGATAACCACGACCAGCTGTTAAATGCTAGCAAGCCGATTGGAAGTGATCACTTGAAAGTGGCTGCACAGATTACTCTTGCCTGCCTTTTTTCCTCTCCTGCTAGCACATATACTCTGCTAAAACTCAATGCATCTCTCAACCATTACATAACTCAAGAAACATTCAACTAGTCAGACAGCCTTAACTCTGATATCTATAGTTAATGTAAACTACTATAAGAAATGATATATTTTATTAGACCAACTACAGTTGGTGAAGGTATGCAAGCTTTCAGACCTCATAGAGCATTTTTACACACACCTTAAAGTGCTGTTCTTTCAATCTTCTGGGTTTACAAGTTCACAAGTAAGTTCCAGATGCATTCTTCGCACACACTGCCCTGAGGCAGTCTAAAGTAGCCACAGCTGTAGAAGTGAGGGGCTGCCATGGAAACCACGTGACCACAGCTGCCTGGAGCAAAGCAGTTTACCAGGAGAACATTTTACACACAAAAGGTCTGGGAGAAGGTCTCTGCAGAAGTTCAAAGAGCCAGATATTTAAGATCTGGGTGAGTGATTTAGACACGCAGAAAGGTCAGGATGTAACAGCAAACATGCAGGAGAAATGTGTGCGTAAAAACACCCATACTGTCCTTGGGTGAGTCTGTTAGTTACAAGGGCCCTGTAAGATTCCAAAGTTTGCATGCTGCCACCAATTGGAGTTGGTCCAATAAAAGATATTACTGTTGTACTTTGTCTCTATGGCCTGTAGTTGGGACCAACATGGCAACCTTACTTTCTCTACACTGTAAGAAATGAGGCAGAGATAAGGCCCTACAGACGTAGCTGAACATTTCCTTCATGTCTATGTTTTCCTTGTCTGTCTGTCTGTCGAGAGATGAACATAAGGAGGTTTGGGGTTTTGTTGTTTTAGCTTTTTGTTGATTTTTTTTTTTTTCTCTTCTTCCCCTCAGCTCTTTCTTTGATCTGGAAGTAGGATGAAATATAACACACATGTTTAGAAGGGCCTAAACAAATGCACATGCTTAGCATCGAAAACAAAAGCTGCACATTATTATGTTGCCATCTCACTCGGATAATGCAAGTAATGTGGCAAGATGATCCTTCTTGTGGAATACTGAGACTCTGGGATCATTATTTTTCTTTGTTTTTAGCCAACACCTACAACTGTTTGCTCTGAAGTAAGCAAAGCAGAAGTCAAGGCCTAGGGCGTGCACTACTAAAATCTTATTTCAGTGCTTAAAAAGAGGTGTGATTTTTAAGAAGAGCTCTGCATGCAGCAATTCCTGCTGATGGGAGCTGCTAAATACTCCTCTACGCTTCTTAAAATCAGTACCCTTGTTTAGCTACCTAGATTAGGGGTGTGCGCCAGGCCCATGTCGTTTTCATTTTTCATTATCATTTTAGTTATTAAAAATGTTGTTTTCATTATTGTTATTAATGACAATGTCATTTTTGTTGTTGTTGCTATTGGTATTGGTACCGTTTCAAATGAAGATTTTATGTTTGGTATTGGTATCGATTCCGATAACATAATATAAAATATGTATATATATTATAACATATAATAAAACAGACTAGCCTAAATACCTATATAATATCTAATCTCTCTATATAGGTACACAAGTGATATCTATCTAAATCTAAGGGAGACGGGAAGGGAAAAGGAAAATTATCTACTATCTAATCAATTATCTATATAACTATTCTAATCTAATCTATATGTTTTTAACATATATCTATAGCTAATCTATACTCCCTATCTATATATAATTTACAGGGGGGAGAAGGGCAGGGAAAGGGAGATGGTAAAATGTAGGGTATAAGGAAGGAAAGGTATTGGTGGTAAAGGTAATACAATGATGGCTATGGAGGATTTTTTGTGTGCAAGCATCACAGGTCTGTAAAAGCAACCTGACAAGCAGAGCTCTCACAGAACACACAGAAAAAGCCTAGCAGTGCCCTCAACCAGAGCCCCCCTGGTTTGTTGTGGGAGGCAACAGGCATTGAGCATCACAGAGTGCCATGAGACTGCTGGGGCCTGCTTGCGCTGCTCATTGGCCAGTGAGACATCCATCAGATACTGCTGAGCTGCTCACCCCTCCTAACACAGGCACAGTTCAAGAGTTCAACCCTGTTTAGGGCTCTGAGATGTCTACGTTTTCCCTCCAAAACCCAACTGCCACAGCACTAATAATAACGATAACGACATTGTCGTTTTTGTTATCGTCATTATCAATTGTCGTTTTCGTTATTGTAATAAGGATAACAAAAATGACAATTGTTGTTGTTGTTATTGTAATAATGAAAATGACATGCACACCTGTAACGGAGGTTCTCAATCCTTTTCCAGTGATGAGAATTGCAATGATGTGACTACTTAGGAGCACTGTGTAATTTACATAAATGCATAAATTCAGTCTCCTCTCTGCAATTCAGAGCTGCAGGATCAACAGGCAGCCCAGCCCTTGTGTCATCTGGTCAAGGAAGCGTAGGTGCGGGCACCATGCAGAAGGGGGTCCCTGTCCCTGGCTGGAGGAGTGAAAATCGAGCGGGCAGGGAGAGGAACTGTGACGGTGATTTGCCCCTTCCTTCCCTTGAGATCCTATGTAATGGGGTATGGACTATTGCCCCAGAGACAGAACAACGGCAGGAGCTGGGAGTGAGTTCTAGAGACTGGAGAGGCTCGCCATGACTGTCACGGAGAAACATGGGATCACACATGTGTAACACGGGACTACATGTTTGGTAAATGTGTGGTGCCAAGGGTTTCACATGTATGTAATGTTACTATACATGTACACTATGTAATGTCAAAGGTTCCACATGTTTGTAATGTTGACCCCCAAACCCGTGACAATGACAGTTGTGTCTTATAAGGGGGTGGGGACTGGAGAGCGTGCGCCCCAAGCCACTAGCATTAAAGCCGGGTCCAGCCATCAGCCGTGCTGGTGGTACGTGCCGAAGGGGCACGGCCAAAGGGGCATGCCCTCTAGCTGTGCCCTTTGGCTGGGACCGGCGGCCAGGGCCAGGAAGGCCGGTTCATATTATCGATGTTTGGTGGCAAGGGGAGTTAAAGCGTCGGGGAATGCGAGTATTGGATGAGGGTCCTTTTCCTTCGTCCGATAGGATGAGGTTTTTTCCCCTTCGTCTGATGGTACTGGCTGTTCTTGAGAATGCCTTGATGGGGAGGAATTGCTGTTGTGTGAAGATTTATTGTTATGATTAAGTAAAGGGAGATTTCTGTGTTAGAAAATTTATTATATGAGGCTTGTATTATATTGTTGTACTGATATTGATTGTTTGGGGTTCTTATGTTATTGTATGCAGGATTGTTTTAGACAATGAGTGGCTCATAAGTACGCCTCCCTTGGTGAGAGCAAGTGGTATGGAGTGGATGGTTCCCCCCTGGGGGCAGCAGGAGGGGAGGAGTGGATGGTTCCACCTCTGGTGGCAGCAGGGTGGGTTTGGAAAGGTAAAGGATAGTTTTGTAGGCTATCAGATTGATAGGAATGATGTGTGGGAATTGGTGGATGGATTATTCATTGTCTAAGATGTAGGGGTATTGTTATTGGATTATTGTTACTGAATTGTTGGTCCAAGTGGACCTATTTTGTATTATTATGTTGGAAGCCGCCTTGAGCTGCCGAATGGCAGGAGAGTGCGGGGTATAAATAAACAATGAAATGAAAAAATGAAATGAAATTCAGCACTGGAAATTGAGATAATTAATGAATCCCTCACCCCCATTTTAACCCAGCTTCAGTTCAGTTACTCCACTTACAAGAGTGGCTTATGACTGGAGGCCTCACAGTGTGGAAGGAGGAGACCCCTACCCTGGCACGGTCAGTGATATCAGTGGTGGCATCCCCAGGTGGCCTTCAGCCCCATGCGGTCAGGCTTGGGTCAGGCTCTGCTCCCCCAGCAGGGGCAGCAGTGGTGGCAGGGCAGCAGCATGAAGCCCAGTGCCGCAGTAGCCATGGTGGTGGGTGGGCTCCAGCTGTGGCAGGCAGGCTGAGGGAAGAGTCCAAGCTCTGCTTCCGCAGTGGTGGGTGTTTTCAAACCTGAGGCTGGCTCATATGAGGCTGTTTTTAGATGAGACACAAACATGGAGGTCCACCCATCCCCCACGCATCCAAATGCCTGTCTGAAGGTGGTGTGGGTGGGCGCATGCTCCGATGACCTACGTGCTGCCCACTCATGCCCATGTATGGAGCATTGGGGAAAAATCTGGGATGCTCCGTGTGGGGGCAAGCCAAACCATGCGTGGGTAGGGCACACGCACACACCCATCCCTGGTCTGTTTTATTCCCTCTCCCCACTGACCAGATGTGCGTGGGTGTACACAGACCTGCCTTCCAGCCGTGCATGCTTAAAAACAGCCTGAGTCAATGCTTTCACCTAACTGTTGGTGGAAGGAATGGGGGAAAGGTGGGGGGTTTTTTGGGGGGGGGAGGGGAGGACAGTTCTAAATTAATGATTTAAGTTGCAAAACAAAAGGTTTTTGGGTGAGGAGATTCTGTCTCATTGGAACTTTAGAAAGAAGGAGGGAACACCTTCAGGGCAGATCTGGGCATCTCCCCCTGCTGAAAGACAGAGAAGAAAACTTTACCTTACTAACAACAGGACATTAAGGGTAATTCTCCATGCATTCAAGTCAATAGCCCAGCTCACATGAACTTTAATGGATGAAGGACTGTTTCAAAATGCTCCAAGCATTACTGTCAGTAGGCTTGGGGAGCACTTTCACACACTGCCCCAGCACTCTGGTGCTCCTGAGCACCAAGCTGAGAGTCCCTACCCCCTGGAGCCTCCCCAATACCTCCCCAGCATCAGGTGCTCATGTAGAGCACACTGCAGTAATATAACCTTGAGATAATGAAAGCATGGATGACAGTGGCCATGAAAGCTTTGTCCAATAAAAGTGATTTGAACTTCATCATCTCCATTTCTAAGAAGATGAGTCAGTTTCAGATAATGCCTGTGCAAATGACATATTTTCAGAACTTATCATCCATGTTCCTTTGTCAAGGACTGATTTCAGAACGAATTTTCACTGCTGTTGTACTAATAAATCAAGACAGTTTCCCCCCACTTTGATATAAAGATGAAAGGAAATTGTTTTCTAGACAAGTGTTTGTCTGTAGCGTAATATGAGCCAGGTCATCACTTGACTGTAAAGGTTTTTTTAATTAATTTGCCCCAAAATATCAGGAAATTATCATGCCCCTACAAAAGATACACAAAACTAACATGTGCATGTTTTTATTTAAAATACATGAGCATTTTTGAAATCCCAGCTAGAGATGCTTGTCAACTGTTGGCAAATGCCAATGTATAAATAATAACCAAATTTTGAGGAATAAACTACTGCTTTGCATGAATTGTGATCGTGAAATTTAAAGGAAGATGAAGGTTTTACCCACTGAGTCTGGGGGTCCACAAAATGTGTCCCATTTCAGGAAACCTTTCAGCAGATGCTGGGGAAATTCAGAATTTTGTGATAGGGTTTGGGAGAGAAAGAGGAAAGAAATTAGTTTGCAGAGTACTCTGGATTGCCTTAACCAGAAAGTTCACTTCACTTTAGACACAGTCCACATAATTTAAGAGTCTAGAGTTATGGCTGATCAAGCCGAGAAAGTTGTTGTGCAATCATTACAATCAATGCTGCTTAGCTTTAAGTTAAAGACGTGAAGCCATTTCATGGACTATCTTTTCTTTTGCCCTTGACAGAAGAGAGAAAACCACTCTCTTGTCAGTCCCATCAGATATTCAAATGGGAAACTCATGTTTACAGACAACTCTGTGAGAGTTTACCTTCTGGGTTCTTTGTATAAAAAGGGTTGGTCAGAAGGAGCATAACGTAATCATAAACAAGAAATCATTATGTGGAATATTATAGTCCACAAGTCCTTATTGAATTATACCTTTGGGAGAAAAGAGGCTTTAGCAGGGTTGAGCATGTGACTCTTCACTAGAGCTGAACATGTCAACTATAAAATAAACACCATAGTTTGATATAATATTTATGTCATAAGGAGAAGATGGATTTGATCTGAAAAAAACCCACAGACTGTCATGTTAGCAGCAACACAAGTAATATAATTTTGTTTTCCACACTAGAACTTAGTAAACAATATAATAATATGATTAAAATAAGAGGGAAAATCTTATTTTCAATGGACGGAATGTAGCAGTGGTAAGGGATGTTGATGTGAATGTGGAAGCATTCTTGGTAATTGCCATGTTACCAGTGTTTTTAAGTTATGCTTAAATGGGCACACTCTCATACCTCCCAACATTTAATTGGCCAAAGGGACATAAGTTCTGCTCTCTCAGTCAAACCCTGCCCTCTCATGCACTCCCACACACTTGCATGCAGATAGAATCATGTACCTGCATCCTCATTCCCATGCATATATGCTTTCACACATACATGCATATGCACAAACTTTCATGTGTGCATGTACGTGCGCATGCGCGCGCGCACACACACACACACACACACATATGCTTGGGTGTGTGACTTGAGCAACAGCTCTACTGGGTGAGACAGGGACAACTCCAGTGACAGCCCAACTGAGCGCAAGTGGGGGTGGGGGACATGAGCAGGGCTAGCCCTGCCAGTGGCAACCCTCAGGTACTGTGCGGGAGCCCTGACAGTGCTCACGTGCAGGCACTCCGGTGGGGGTGGGTGGGTGGGTGTGGAGGAAGGAAGAAGAAGGCAGGGCATGGTATAAAAAGTCTGAGGACCAATGGATTAGATAATATACCTGGGATATTTCCATTACTCTTGTCTAACTGACGCAGCATTCCTGGTTTTTTGTCTGTCTGTCTATACACATATTGTGTCTGTCTGTCTATACACATATTGGAATTAGGACTGAAAAACCAAATACTCAATAGTATTCACATGGTAACTTGAATATTAATGAATACACTGAATAGCCAAATTGTAGAAGGTTCAGAGAAAAAGAGGTTTTCAACAAAGAAATCAGAGTAACAACTGACCAGCTCTTCTAGTGGTGCAATCTCATTCCTGGAACTTGCGAGGCTGCAGTACTTTTTTAATGGACAGTTTAGTGCTCAAGTGATGGCAGCACCTCTTCTCCCGTCTAGAAGGTTCTGATGATATCCATTTAGTGCCTGATTCTTCACTGCTTCACTCCTTTTGTAGTCTTTCACATCTGCATAAAGTGGGAGTACAATGCTTACAATTTCCACAGGTAGCATGAGGTATTTCTACACGAGGTCTAAGGCAAAGGTGATACCCAGTGTCTTGCAGGCTATAAACAGTCAAAACACAGTAATTTCCCACAGAGCACTTGTACATTTCTGTGTAGCTATAAAAGAAAGAATTAACTACACTGGACTCAGAATATACTGTGGAGAGTATACACAACGTGCAGGTTAAAAAATCTTCTAGGGAAAATCATGGGGTAAAAGCCAGTTACCTCAGGTTAAAATATTTGATCTGAACTCACCATAGTGTTCCCATCCTGAATTTCTTTGCCCCAGATTCTGCATTTTTTATTTTATGACGTGTTTGTGCCATGTGCTAAACTTGGTACTAGTTAAAAGAACTAGTGAAGTGTTAAAATTCTGGCTTTGCTCAGTGATCATGGCCAAATCTCTCTCAGCTTTTGCTACCCATCAGTAAAATGGGGTCTCTGTGGCAGGCTGCTGGTTGATGTCGTGTGTGTGTGCGGTCACTGGTGAGTGTGCTCTGATGATACCGACTCCCAGCTGTGAGGATGACACATGTTTTGTTTTTGTTCTTTCTTGGTGGCACAGGGATGAGGATCAGGAGAAGATATTAAATTCCTATATGATATTTGCAAATATGTATATACATTTCATTAAACATATTGGCATTTGAAATGCAAGTGCTTTTTATCCATGCTTGAAAACAACACACAGGGTGAAAACAGATGTGACAGTAGCCCACATTAGGTTGGACTCACCTGCTTATATGTTCTGTCACTGCCAGATGTTTGCCCACATTTGCCTCGGGATGGGTGGCTGTCTGCTATGGGATGCATCGGCTGGAGAAGCTTGGTGACGCAGCCCAGGCTAAAGCCCACCTACCCGGGCTAAACTGGGTTAACGTGTGCCCAGGGCTAACATATGCCCTCCCATGTGTTTGGCTTGCCCAGCCCAGCCCCACCGCAAGGCGAGGTCTCTGGATCAGGCCTGGAGAAGTGCGCTCAACTGGCCCGCTGAACAGCTGATGGGGGGAGGGGATTTGAAGGAGTGCGTTTACCCTAGCTACTGAACAGCTGATGGGGGGGGGCTGGAGGAGTGTATTCACCCTTGCTGCTGAACAACTGTGTGTGTGTGCGGGGGGGGGGGGGCTGGACAGGTGTACTCAACCAGCCCACCAAGCAGCTGATGAGGGAGACCTGGAGGAGTGGGCTTCTCCAGGTTCGCCCATCAGTTGTTTGGTGTGCAGGGTGAGTGGGCTCCTCCAGGACCCCTCCTATCAGCTGTTCAGTGGGCTGGGTGACCGCACCAAACAGCTGATGGGGGACCCAAGGAGCGCCCCCCCATCAGCTGTTTAGTGGAAGCTCTTCCCGAGGTCCCAATCTTGCTGAGCAGCAGGGGTCTGGGAGTCCTGTGACATGTGGATAGCTCCTCAGACCGACCTGTGGTGTGGAGAGACCTGTGATGGCAGCCCCATGCCTTGGTGATGGGAGGAAGGGATGTTTGTGTAAACAGCTCTCCCTGATGACCCAAGTAGTGGTGGTCGCAGTGGCCCACCCCAGGGTCAGCTAGGAAGTAGGGTTGCCACTTATGCAAAATTTTAAGGAACACTTAAGAAAAATACATGTTGCAGGCCCTGCAACATGCATTTTTCATATGTGTTCCTTAAACATTTGCATAGGTGGCAATTGCACTAGGAAGGCACCTCGCTGCCATCACGTTTTTTTTCATCCACAGAGAATCTAACAGACATGCTGTAAAACAACTTTGCATATCAAAATAAAACCCAGTTTTGTCCTCTGAGGAGTTAAAAGCTGCTATTGAGAAAAATTGGATTTGAGATTGAATAACTTGGGGCCAAACTGAATTCAGTGCTTTTTAAAGGCAAAGGCATATATGACTGATGTGCTAAAAAAGATTTACTCCTTAAATAAAATCTAGAATGGTTGCCTGAGAAACAAGAGTAGCTAGGGTCAGTAAAAATCATGGTGCAATAGGGAATTTATTGGAAAATATTTGTAAGTGTTCAAGGCAATCCTAGTCTCCAATCCATATGGAGAATATATGTGTACGTTGGCTTAGAGGCAGTGTTGTTTCCATTGCCCTGCCACACAAGGTAACTCTTGAAAAGGCAAAACAATATTTGTGAAATGTCATTTTTTGGCACCAAAGCCCACAGTGCTTAGCTTATTGGCTCAACTAAACAATTTTCTGAAGCTATTTTATAGGATGAAAAGAAGACAACAGAATGTCTCAAAGTTCAGTTTATCATTTGCCTTTTCACAGGCACAAAATAATTTTAAAGTGCTCTAGGTTAAGGTATTAGAACAAGAGAAGAAGAGTTTGCTGATAATACTTTTTGTAACATGGGTGGCAGGAAAAATAATTAAGGAACAAAGAGCCCCATGTCGCTCCAAATCGGAGATAACTCCAATTCTGACTCTTGTATTCAAGCTCTAAGTCTTTCCTGGCAAGACACTGCTGGCTCTGTGGAAGCCATGCAATGTGGGCAAATGTGCAATGACATGAAGAATTAAATCACTAATGCCTTCCAATATGTCAGGGACACAGCAGACCCACAGTCTGAACTGAGGGTCAAGAATGGGCCAAGTCACAAGGTCACAGCTGGTAGCAAGGTCCGGATTTGGAACGCTGGGCTGGGACCTGGGTAATCGGAGTCAAGACAGAGGTTTCAAGTATAGTCTAGATCAAGAACATGTGCTGAGTCAGGATACAGGTAGTGATAGCTAAATCAGAGAGGACAGGAACAAGGCAAGGACCAAGGCAGGATCAGGCAGTGAGGATTGGGAGGAAGTGGCCAAGGGGGTTGGGTGCACACACATGGGTTGGGTCTAGCTGTTAAGTTGGCAAGCCACTGCATTGTTGTTGTTTTTTAAAAAGCAGCAAAACAACCAACCAAACAAATACCTTCCTGTTTCCTGTTGGAACCTTATATAGCCAAGGGCAGCTGAGGAAGAGTCTATGGGGCATAACCACATCACATAGGAGGGCATAGGTTTATCAAGAGATAGGGCCAGGCAGGCACCAGGACCTGGGTGGCTAAGTGAGTGGCCAAGAAGGAATACAGGAAAGACTATAATTGGCAAGTTAGGTGTAAAACCTTAATAAGGCAGGCCAAGAGGGAATTTGAAGAGTGACTTGCTAAAAATGCAAAAACTAATAATAATATTTTTTTTCGAGTACAGCAGAAGCAGGAAGCCTGCTAGCGAGTCAGTTGGGCCATTAGATGACCAGGAAATAAAAGGGGTGTTCAGGGAAGGCCATTGCAGAGAAGATAAATTAATTATTTGCATTGATCTTCACTGCAGAGGATGTTGAGTCAGGGGAGATACTTACACCAGAAGTATTCTTTGTAGGTAATGAATTTGAAGAACTGTCACAAATCAACATGATTGTAAAAGAGGTTTGCAGCAGGGAGTAGGCTATCTGAGCTGCAGGTAATTTTTTTTTTTTTTTTAAATTGTGTATTTTTATTGTCAGTTTCAGTTTTAAACACGTATTTATGTCACTTACAGCACTATGTTGTCATGCATTTTTTACAATAACAGCATACACATTAACCACATAAAAAAGAAAATACGAGATTTGTAGCTTGTGCGTGTGTTACAAAAGAGTGTTAGATGGCACATTTATCTTAACATATTGTTGAACCAGAGAATATACTGATATCTGATCATCCTCTGTTATTTAGAACTGTGTGTCAAAGAGCGTATTTATATTTTTTACCCAAGACAATTCTTTGTCCAATGCTTTGACTATGGGTGCCCATGTTTCTTTAAAACTGTTTAGCCTCCCTTGCAGACCTGCCTGTAGTTTTTCCATTGTAAACATGAATATCAGCCTTTGTAGCCATTCATCCATCTGGGGTTCTCTCTGATCCTTCCAATGCCTAAGAATTATATTGATGGTGGCTAGGAAGACCATCTTGCAGGCTTGGATCTTCCCCTTCAAAGCTTCCCTTTCCGGATATAAACCCAGTAGTGCCACCTCTGGTCTGAAGGGAACTAATGTTCCACTACTAGATGATTTATCACTTTCCACACCTTTCCCCAGAAGGCGTGCACCCTGCTGCAATACCACCAACAGTGCAGGTAGTCTCCCCATTCCCCGCACCCTCTCCAGCAAAGCGCTTTACCCTCTGGCACCGTATATCTCGTTCTGTCTGGCGTCAGATAAAATCTCATAGTCAATTTTATTTGGGCTTCTTTAACTTCTAAGGAGGAGGCACATTTGTGCATATGTTCCCAGATGATTTTAGCTTCTTGTTCTCCTAACTCTTTTTTTTAGATCCTTGCTCCATCTTTCGAGGTAGGTGTTCTTATTGCTGTAGAGTATAGATTTGAGTTCTTTATATAGTCTCCCCATTCTACAAGCCGTTTTACTTTTTTCAAATAACATTTTTTCAATTTTAAATGGGTCTCTACCATAATAGTCTCCCACTTGCTGTGCTGTACACAGATCTTTTAATTGTAAGTATTGGAGAGTCTCCACTTTTTGCTGTGTTAGTGTTTCCATTTTCTGTATGGGAATGAACTTCCCTTTGGAAAATAATTGGTTCATTCTAGATACTCCTCTTATTTTTAGGTTATTCCTCAAATCCGGAGCAAGCTGCAGCCGTTTGGCTTCTTTCATATCTATTGGGGTATAAGGAGATCTCCCTGGTATGATTTTTGCCCTTTTTTGTATTTTGATCCAATTTTTTATTACTGCACCTACAAAGGGATGTTGTTTTGCTATGCCTATTTGTCCCTTGTTCCGGTCCACTATTAAATTTTTAAGCGAATCCACTTGCAAAACCATCCTTTCTATCTCCACCCAGTCTTGAGCCTCCGGTTGCGTATACCAATCTGAAAGTGCACCCAAAACTGCCGCTTTGTAATATACTTCCAAATCTGGAAGGTTTATCCCTCCTTTATCCCTCGTCTTCATAAGGCTTATTTTTTTCATTCTTGGTTTTCTGCTGTTCCAGATTAAATTATTTAACATGTGGTCACATTTCTTAAAGAAGGTCTCTGGAAGTAGAATTGGGAGTGTGGTGAATCTGTATAATAGCTTAGGGAGTGTTATCATTTTGAATAAATTTATTTTCTCCAGCCATGTCACCATCAAATTTCTCCATGGCCTCATTTCTTCTTCTAATTTATTTAATAAGGGGGCATAGTTTTTTCCGTATAGATCTTTAATATTTCTGGGTAAAATTATTCCCAGGTATTTTAAACCTGCAGTGCTTACCGGGAAGGGCAAGGATTTTGCTAGGTGTTGTTCCTGTTGTTTGTCTTTGCCGAAAACCAAAGCGTATGACTTCCCTCTATTTATTTTATAGCCAGAAATTTCACCAAATTCCTTGAATACTTTTAATAGTTCTTTACATGAGGTTTCTGGCTCAGTCACATAGAGTAATAAATCATCCACAAAAAGGGAAAGTTTGTGTTCCTTCCCTCCAATTACCACCCCTTTAATTTTTTCGTTTTGGCGTATCGCATTTGCCAGTACTTCCATATTGAACAATAGCGGGGACAAGGGACAACCCTGCCTGGTCCCCCTTTGTAGCTCAAAGCTCTCGGAGAGTTCCCCATTGATTAAAATTTTTGATTGAGGTTTCTTATATATAGTTTTGACCCAATTCAGGAAGCTCCCTTCAAACCCCAATTTTTCCAGTGTGAGAAAAAGGCACTCCAATTCAACTAAATCAAAGGCCTTCTCAGCATCGACTGAGATTATAGAGGCTGGGGACTTGTTCAATTCTAAGTTGTATATTATGTTAATTGCCTTCCTTATATTATCTTTCCCCTGCCTCCCAGGGATAAAACCTGCCTGATTAATATGGATTATCACTCCAATTATTGATTTCAATCTGTTCGCCAGTATTTTCGCGAAAGGTTTATAGTCAGAATTCAATAGAGAGATTGGGCGATAACTCCCGCACAGTTCCACTGGCCTGCCTGGTTTGGGGATTAGAGTGATGGTTGCTTGGTAGAAATTTTGGGGCATAACCTCTTCTTTCAGGATATTATTGAATACACTGGATAAATGTGGGGCCAGTATCTCCTTAAAGGTTTGGTAAAATTCATTGGGGAAGCCATCTGGTCCGCACGCTTTATTTGCTTTAGAAGTGTTAATTGCCTCCATGACCTCCTGTACGGTTATTGTTGTGTTTAGGAAAGCCTTTTGGTTGTCATTAATCTGAGGCACCTTTATAGAGCTTAGGAAACTTATTATTTTTTCTTTTTGAGGGCAACATGATGTATATATTTTTTTTTTTAAGAAATCCAGGAAGGCTTCCTGGATTTGCTTAGATTTTCCTAAGTGTTCCCCCTATGTATTTTGTATCTTGGAAATAAAAGCCTTCCTTTGCTTGGACTTAACTAGGTTGACCAGTGCTTTACTAGCCTTGTTTCCAAATTCGTAATAGTGAAATCTGATTCTTTGCAATTGTGTTTTCACTTTCCCCAATTCTGCTATATTAATCAATTCCCTAGCTTTGAAGATTTCCTGTTGCAATTTGTCTGAGGGTTTTACTTTGTTTTGCGCTTCTAGTTTTAGCAATTTGCTATAGAGGTTCTTCGCTGTCTGTCTTTTCCTTTTATCTATCTGCGCCTGCAGTGAAATTATCTTCCCCCTAATTACTGCCTTGGCAGCTTCCCACAGTACTCCTGGTGATGAAACTGAGAACTCATTTATTTAAAAAAACTCCCTTATATCTTCCCAAATTTGCTCCCTCTTTTCTTTTGCATTTAAAATATATCTTCTTAATCTCCAATTCCCTGCAGCTTTTGTTGTTTCTTTGGGGTCTTTGAATATTGACACCATCGCATTGTGGTCTGAGAGTACTACAGGTAGGATAAAACATTTAAAACATCTCCCATTTCCATTTTTGAGCCCAGTACATGATCTATGCGGGAGTACATATTGTGCACAGCTGAGTAGAAGGAATATTCTCTTGCCTTCCCATTTATGTGCCTCCATAGATCTACCAGCCCCACCGCCTCAAGCAGCCCCGCTATCTTTTTTTGTTCTGCCCTGAGCTCCTCTCCCTTAGAGTGATCCAAGCTTGACAAGGTGGTATTTAAATCTCCTTGCAAGATGATCCATCCTTTAGCTTCTTCCGTCAATATAGCTGTATATTTTTTATAGAACTGCAATTTGCCTTCGTTTTGACCATACATGTTTACTAATGAGATGTGGATGTTCACCAACCTGTCAATCACACACAGAAATCTTCCCTCCTTGTCAGCAATAATCTTTTCTTCTTTAAAGTCTATATTTTTATCTATTCCGATCATGACTCCTGCTTTTTTTTTTAGTGCACAGGAGGAATATAATCTTCCTATCTTGGGGCTTGTCATCCTTATTACATCCTTTATCAACAAATGAGTCTCCTGCAAGAAGAAAATATTTGCTCTTTGTTCAGATATTAGATTTTTGACTCTTTTCCTTTTTTGGGGCGAATTTAGACCTCTAACATTTAGAGAAATTGTTTTAATATCACTCATAGAGCCTTTTTTCTCTTTTCTTCTGCCCCAATATGTTCCCTATCTTTCTTCTTTCTCTTTTGTCTAAATTGTTACTTCCCCTTCTTTGTTTTCCCTTATATAGGCTTCGTGACTGTGTACCGTCTCTTGTTTTTTCACACACATTTCTGCACATTTCATCTCTTAACAACATTTTTAACTTAACCCAACCAATAAACAAACCTCCCACAACCTCCCTCCCCATTCCCTCCCTTTTAAAAGCCTTACGTCTCTCCATGCTAGTTTGCATGGAGCTGACTCCTTGGTGGTCTTCTTTTCCTCTGCTTCTTGTCAGGACCTCCCTCCTTCCCCCCTTTGTAGTTCATACTTTATCTGCAAGCCAACTTTTTTGTTTAAACCTTGAAAGCCTTCTTCCCCCTTTGCTCAGAACCCCTTCAGTGTTTTGTGCCTCGAGGGCCACTTCTTTCCCTACATTCATTATTACACCCCTCTGGATGAATATCAAAACCCCCCTATTCCACCCCACCTTCGAACCATTGCTTTAACTTACGTAAATGTGAGCCCACCTACTTTCCACCTCTTCTTCTCTATTACTGATATCCCCTAGGTATTATTCTAGCTTAGCCACCTTCCCTGCCTCTATTTCCACTTCTCTAGTTGGGTGTCAAGACCCCCTTTTTCCACCTTGCCTTCAATCCTACCTTGGACTTGTCTGACAACTTAGCCCAGTTACTCCATTCAAGACCCCCCTCTTCCCTCCTACCTTACTTAAATTTTAAGTGAACATCTTTCCCTACCCCTCTTTCCCCAATCTAATTAGGTAACTACCCTCTCCAATTACTCTGCATTTATACCCCGGGGGCGCCTTTACAGTCCCTTCATTTCTCTGACTTCTTTTTGGTGAGCTCTTATATTGAATTGTTGAAAGAGTTCTAACGGTGAGGTCTCCTTGGATCTAAGTCAGTTCACTTCATTCTCCTGTGACCCCATTGTCACTTCTTGCCACTGCTGGTAGTGCGATTAAGAAGGCTTCCAGGTCTTCTGTGGCATCAAAGATTTTCCTTTTCCCTTTATGCATGATCATCATCTGCGCAGGGAAGATAATTCTGGGGCTAAGATTCTTTTCTATAATTGTTCCAAAGAACTTGTTCCATCTCATTCTTCTCTTAACAGTCTGTGCCGCATAGTCTGGTAGCAATCTAATTGGTTTCTGCTGGTATAACAGCTTTCTTTTATTTCTTGCTGCTTGTAGCAACTGTTCTTTAATGTTGTATGAAGTGAATTTCACAATGATAGGGCGAGGGGGCTCCGCTTCTCTCTGTCTTGGGCGTCCTACTCTGTGAGCCCTATCAATGCTTGGATTATGCAGGTTTCCCTTGTCTGGGAAGTTTTCCCTTATTATTGTCCATATAATTTCGTTAATGCATTCTGCTCCTTCACTTTCTTTTACCCCGTGTATTCTCATGTTCACCCTTCTTCCCCGGTTTTCCAAATCTTCACACTTCTGGTTTAAGGCATCTGTTTGACTCTTAAGTTGCTTTAATATCCCATCTGTCTCTAGAGTCTGATTTTCAAGGGATGATATTCTCCCCTCAGCTATCTCTGTTCTTTTTGTTAAGTTTTCCAGTTTTTTATTTACATCATCAATTGCCCCCTTTATTTTTTTCATTTCTCCCAATAGCTCTTTTCTCATTTGTAATATTAAATTTCTTATTGGGGCCCCTAGTTCTTCTGTGTCTGTGTTGGATTCCTCAGAGTCTGCCTCCCTCTCTAGCAGTTCTGGCACCCTTCTCTTGCTGACTGAGGCCTGCCCCCGCTCCCCGAAGGAAGGTGGTTTTTTTTGGCCTCTCATGGCTCTTTCTCCTGCTTCAGCCTCTTCCCCCCTATCCCTTCTGTTTGTTCTTTCAATTGGGCTTGATGGGGGGGATCCCTGATCTTCGCCATCATTCTCCCCAGCCTGGACAACGTTTTCGGGCATTGCCGGGGCTTCCCCTGTCTTGGGGAACTTTGGCGCCCTTTTCAAGCTGCCTGAGGCTTCACTTCGCTCCTTGGGCCCCGCGGCGTCCCTCCGCTGGCAGAATCTCTCCAGTAGGGCTGGGACCCCAGGGCAATTACCGGGTACCGGATTCCGGTTTCCAAAAAAACGGATTCCCGGATTAAATCCGGTATACCGGTACTGGATTTATTCCACTGATTTCAATGGGGCACTGTCCCCATTGAAATCAATGGAATAAAAAAATCCCTCCCCCCTCCCCCTCCCAGGCTGCGCGGGTGGAAGGGGGGACACCCTTCCTGCCCACCCTGGATTTAAACAAAAAAATTCCCCTGAGTGTCCCACTGCTGCTCCGGGCCGCTGCTGGCAACCCAGAGCCAGCCCCAGCGGCCGTCCCAGCAGTAGCTGGTAAGTATACTGTATGATCCCTGGGGGGGGGTTAACACACACCCCCGGGATCACCCTACTTCCAAGTTCCCGCACCCAGGGATCTCGTACCTTCATTGAGCTCCGGCGGTCCGGCGGCTTCAGGGCCAGCTGTGGCTGCCGGCTTCAGACGCTGGTAGGCCTTCCAGGGAAACCCGGAAATTCCCCGGATTTTCAAGATGCCCCTAGAGCTGCTGAGCCACTACCCATTCAATAACCTTCCCTAAAAAGGGAAGGTTAGAGACAGGCCGATAGCTGGCAGGGCAGTCAACGTCAAGCGATGGTTTCTTGAGCGGAGGCCGCACCACTGCCTCTTTGAGGCAGCCTGGCACTCTGCCCTCCCGTACGGAGGCACTGACCACGCCGCCCAGCAACGGCCCCATTGTCTCCCGGCAGTTCTTAACCAGCCAGGACGGGCATGGATCTAATTCACAAGAAGTGTCCTGAACTGCCCCAAGCATGCCCATCATTTCAGCAGGTGTCACCGACTGAAAGCGATCCCACAAAATTGTACAAGCCAGGGGTTTCTACAACCTCTAAATCCTCCACTGTATTAAATGCGGCATCGAGGTCTTGGTGAATACAAGCAATTTTCTCCATAAAATAATCCGCAAAAGGGTCACAGTGGGCAGATGATGACTCAACCCCAGGGTTGAGGGAGGCCAGACTGACCAGCCCCCGTACAACCCAGAACAGCTCCGCTGGACGGGATTTTGCAGACGCTATGAGGGCAGCAAAGAACTCCCTCTTTGCTGCCTGCATAGTCATGGCATAGGCTTGTAAACTAGATCTATGCCGCAATCTGTCAGCTTCAGCACGAGAACGATGCCACCATCGCTTCAACCGTTGCCTCAGTATCCCCAGCTCCTCAGAATACCAAGGAGGCCTTGGAGCCTCTGCCTAGGCAACGGATGCCTGGGAGCCTTTTGATCAATGGCCTCCGTCAGCATGATGTTCCATAGCTTGACGAGGTCATCGATGAGCTGGTCGTCAAGGTCAGAGGGTAACTCCCCCAGAGTGCCTAGAAACCACACTGGGTCCAACAGCCTCCGGGGGTAGACCATGCTAATAGGTTCCACACCCTTCTGGGGGCAGACATGTGCTAGAAGGGAGGTCTGCAGGAGGTAATGATCCATCCATGACAAGGGCACAGCTAATATCTCCCTCATTAACGGAGCACCCGCCTCAAGGCCACTGCAAAACATGAGGTCCAAGGTATGTCCTGCAAGATGTCGGGCCATTGACCCTCTGGGACAGGCCCATGGTTGCCATGGTGGCCATGAACTCATGTTCGGCTCCCCCAAGAACTGCGTTGGCGTGAATGTTGAGGTTCTCCAAGACTATCGTCTTTGGGGACTGCAACACCACCTCCGACACAGTCTCTGCTTAACACCTAACACCTGTGGGGTCACAAGACTGAGAGGAGGTTTAACTGAACTGCTCTCAGTCTGTGAGGAGGAAGTTTGATGAAAGGAGCTTTGGAAACAAAGTAGTTTGAATGATCTTTTATTGGACCAACTATTGTTGGTGGAAACGTGCACACTTTTGGACTTCACAGGATCCTTCCTTAGGCAAGTATAACTGAGGAAGGACCCTGTATGGTCCAAATGGTTGCACATTTACACCAACAAGTTAGTGCAATAAAAGATATCATTCAAACTACTTTGTCTCCATTTCTGTCACTTGGGACCAACATGGAAAACACACTCTCCTTGGAATGAGCTTTAGAAGAGAGCTCGGTGAGACAGGGTTGATAGAAACCTGAAAACATTGGGCAGAATCTAAGCCCAACTCTGCAGACTAGGAAATAGCAAAGCATATAGGAGGAAATTCTGGAGACTGGACAAATTCTTGCCACTGTCATCCATGCATTCGTCCCCTCAAAGCTAGACTACTGTAATGCACTCTGCATGGGGCTGTCCATGGTGACGGTGCAGAAGCTGCAACTGGTGCAAAATGTGGTGGCCCATCTCCTAACAGGGAGTGACAGACTGCAGGCAGCACATTCAACCAGTGCTCCAGACGTTGCACTGGTTGCCAATTGTTTTCTGGACCTGATTCAAGGTGTTGGTTTTAACTTACAAAGCCCTCTATGGCCTGGTTCCCATTTATCTGAGGGACCGCCTCACTCCCCGGGCCCTGAGGAGGCCCCTGCATCTGTCGGAGCGTGCCCTCCTGGAAGTCTTACATTTTCGGCGAGTCCAAACAGACAGAAGGGCATTCTTGGTGGCTGCTCCATCACTGTGGAATGCCCTTCTGGCAGAGCTCCACCTCAGCCTGGATCTCCCTACTTTCCGCTAGCATTGTAAGACCTGACTCTTCCGCCAGGTGTTTGGCAGGGGTGAGGAGGAGGGTGGGATCATGGGTTGATGGGTTTGCTGGGTTTTTAAAAAAAAATATTGTACAGACCTTATATATTACTTGGATTTTTATTACTCTATTTTTATTGTAATTAATCGTTTTTATTATTTTATTGTAAGCTGCCCCGAGTCACCATATGGTGAGAGGGGCAGGGTAAAAATATATTTATAAATGAATAAATAAATAAATCCATGGATTTCAGGTGGGATCTGTCTTTTGTATATGTACCCAGGAAGGGTCTGGAGAACAGAATGGATATTTTGAGGGACCCACAGTAGATGGGAGCAGCCCTCATCTCAGAGTACTGGTCTGGCCGTAGGGGAGGACTAGAGGCCAGACTTAAAACTCTGGTTTGTGCACTATATCTTTAGTGGAGTGCTTTCAGAGAGAGATCTGTGTTTGGGTGTGGTAGTAGTTGTGAGCTCAGTTTCTCCGAGAGAACTGGTCAGGTGGCACTCTTCAAGGAGGAATGATCCTGCTACTGCCATACATGGCCATTTAGATTTATAGGGACCAGGCTGTTTAGGACTTTATAGGTCAAAACTACCACCTTGAATTATGCCTGGAATGTGTTTCTGGGCAGGCCCCAAATAGTCTTCAATGGCATCCCCACACAGAGCTCATTGCAGTAATCTAGCCTTGAGGTAATGAAGGCATGGATAACTGTGCTCAGGCCTGTATCTGAAATAAAGGGTTGTAGCCTTCCCACTAGGTGGAGTTGATGGAAAAGCACCCCTGGCCACCTCCGTGACCTCATATCTGCATCTCTAAACCTGAATAACCAGGGGAGGCTGTATTCCATCAAAGATGGAGTCCACCTCCAAAGATCACAGGGCTTGTCAACCAACATCACTTCAATCTTATCTGGATTCAGCTTCAAGTAGCTTGGCTGCCTCCAGTTCCCAGTGACAGCCAGGTGTCACATTGTGCCTTAGTTTCCAAAGGGAAAATGCGCTTAGTGGTCCAGGCCTGACATGATCTGGTCTGGATATAGGGCAATCTTTTCCAATATGTGGAAACTCATATTACACTTTGCTAATAAGTCAGCCAGTTCAGCTAAGTAACATAAAGACAATTTATTTATAAATAAAACTATGAGACTTAAGAATATTATAAATATAAAGCAATAGTTTACTTAAATTCAAATAAAGACATAGTACAAAAGAAACAGTGTCAGTTAAAAACACATGGTTTAAGAGGACAATTCTGTTCAAGGAACAGTTCTGTTACAAGTTCAAGGATCTTAACATCTATAAAATATAACATATGCTCTAAGTATTGCTATAGTTGACTCAATGCATCATAAAGGATATACATTCATATTACCCAGTCCTTTGTCCCATACTGCCATATGGATATGAGAAAAGCTCCAAGGAGGGAACTGTTTCTGAAAAATCCATTTCTCCTCTACCTTCTTCTAGAATGAAATTTGCTTGGAAGTCAGCTAAAAATTATGTCAGGTCAAAACCGCAGACAGGGAGGGTTTTCTCAGAGTACATAGTAAGAAGCCTGTTAATACATCCTAAAACAGGTTGCTATCATCTAAGATAGAATTAACAATGAGTAAACTCCAAACAAACAAGACCTCTTCCTGCCCTGCTTGGGAGTCACGTCTCTTGACTCTAGTCAACAGTGAATGTTGATTTCTTTAGTCAGTCAAAGAAATGAAATTTTGGTCTATAACTTCCATGCGCATTTGCTTGGTATGTTTTAATGACATATTGATTAAAAGTTTGGTAAGAAGTATCCTTAGGACAAAGGATACTTGGGACAGAGAGAGACACTAAAATATAATTGCCGCAGCAAAAGGTCAGTTGGGCCTTTGGGCTTTGCTTGGCTGCACTAAATTTAGTTTACAGACAGAAGCCATAAAACTTTGTTACTCTGTTTTCATCCATAATAGTATCTAGACTCATTTCTATCAATTGTTTCATTAATGGTCCATTTTTAAAGCTGCCTGTTCTCCCTATAAAATGAGGTTAGAAACCCTAGGCCTGGCCTGTCAGCCAAATCTGACCTGGAGCTGGGTTTTATTTGGCCCCTTTCCAGTTCCTGAATTGATCCATGAATCCAGGCTCAAACAGTGAAGGAGTACGCTCACGGGGAAGAATGCTGAGATGGGGATATGCACCTGAGGACAGGGAATGGATCCAGGGCATAGATCCTTGATCTAGAAGCTCCCCTTTTTATGTACACCCCTAAAGTGCACTCTCCTGTACACCCCTAAAGTGCCAGTTTCCTGTTACATGTGGAGATGAACTCCAAGCCATGAATTGTATGCAGATGTCTACGAAGCTTTATTGGCAGGAGTGGGGCATTTTTTCCCCTCCTGTGGGCCACACTGAAATGCGTACAAACTGTGTCGACTAGCTAGTAATCAGGGATGAGGATGCTTAAGGGTTGTGTTTAGGATGAGGGAAAAGAGAGAAGCTGCAACTCATGGATCCATCCCCTATCCTTAAGTGCATTTCTATTCCCTGCCCCGAAGCTCACAATTCTGGTGCTTGAAGGGAGGGGCAGATTTAGCTCACAGGCTGGGGATTCCCCACCTCTGTATTAGGAGATGTTTAGATCACTCCTGCTGATATGGGCTTGAAATAAGATGTTCACATGATGAGCCAGACATCCTGTATGTTTTAATGATCAAGTACTGCAGTTTCACATACAAAATGCAAGCTCTTTATATAATACAATGCTGGCCAATTTATCATTTGTAAGAATACATTGCCCTCTGGTGTGCAAAAGTTTTACTTGAAGATTTCAGTCATTGCTGAGCAGCATATTTCCTATGCTTGACTCTGTCTTTTTTATGACTTCTCTAACATACAATTGCTTACCCTGTGGAGCAGGTCCTCTTAGGCCTTGTGAATTCCATCTGAACAACAACAATAAACTAAGCAGAGTTCTTGGCTGCATGGGAGGGTCTATCTGGCTTTAAGCTACTTGTTACCTTTTCTGTAATCTGTCTTTGGAGGATATGAATATACAGGATGGCAGAGGAGGCTGCAATGGTCTCTGAAGAATGGCATAAGTAGTCAGAACAATGATATTGGTGTTGGACTTGCCATGAGATGGCATAGGTAGCAAAGAGCTTGTTTGGTATTGCCATATCTCTGCACTTAATTAATTAAAAATAGGCTAGATCCTCAGTAGGTGCCAGGTGAGCCCATAAAATCAGAAGCATCAGGCTGAGTTACACCAGCTCAGACTCTGACTCATCGTATCTGATTTTTTTTAAATAGATGCAAATACATTAGGGGCCAAAGTGGTCCAGTGGATAGTAACATGCTAGACTTGGATTTCTGAGAGAATCTTGGTCTCGCTGGTGTCATCTTTCTCAGCCTTGGTTCCCAAACTCTAAAATGGGTGTCCTAGCAACAGGCCTGTCCTGCTAGTTGGTACAATGTGGGTCTTTCCTATGTGCTTCAGGTGCTGCTGGCCCTCTGCTCCTGGGGATAAGGCAGAGGAGGAGACACATACAACATATTGCTGAGCAGCATTGGTCTCGGGGGATCTCAACATTCACACCGACGCTGGCCTTATGAGTGCGGAGCGTGAGTTCATGGCCGCTATGGCAACCATGGGCCTGTCTCAGATGGTATGGGGCCCTACGCATGAGGGGGGACATATGCTCGACTTGGTGTTCTGCTCCGACCTTGAGGGGGGTGATCTGGTGGTGGGGGAAGTGAGTTCTATGCCCTTGTCATGGACGGATCATTACCTCCTGCAGACCAGACTCCTAGCGCATGACAGCCCCCAGAAAGGGGGGGGGACCTATTAA
This sequence comes from Sphenodon punctatus, assembly GCA_003113815.1. Taxonomy (NCBI): domain Eukaryota; kingdom Metazoa; phylum Chordata; class Lepidosauria; order Sphenodontia; family Sphenodontidae; genus Sphenodon; species Sphenodon punctatus. The sequence goes on from QEPC01005117.1 coordinate 9,111,974, forward strand.
GTTGGTCCACCCCCGGAGGCTGATGTAACCTCAGCGGTTCCAAGAAGCCCTGGGGGAAGTGTCCTTACACCTTGATGGCCGCTCATCTGATGATCTCATCCTAACTTGGAATCCCTTGCTGAAGGAGACCATCGATTGGGTGACTCCCAGGCATCTGCTGCCACTGCTTCACCACCAAAAGACCCCTTGCTTTACTGACGGGCTGAGGCATATGAATTGGGAGCGGCACATCTAGAGCATCACTGGTGCCACTCTTGTGTTGAATCTGATCGGCTATGGCATCGGGTCCATTTGCGGTCCTATGCTGTGGCCATGAGGAGGGCAAAGAAGGAATTCTTTGCCACCCTCATAGCTGCTGAGAAGTCGCGCCCAGCGAAGCTCTTCTGGGTGGTGAGGGAGCTGGTCAGATGGCACTGGAGTTGCTGGGCAACCACCCGTTCAATAAACTCCCTCCACCTGGAGGGGGAGGTTTTCCAAGCCTGCTGTGAGGAATTTGTGAACTACTTTGCAGATAAGATCGCTCGGATCCAGCATGATTTTAGGGTCGGTGATGCAGTAGAGGGAGAACTGGGGGTTATGGATGCCCCATCTGGTCCATCTTTGTGGAATCAGTTTCAGGAAGTGATGCCGGCCGATGCTGAGGGGGTGCTGGGGTCTGTTAGGACCACCTTTTGTGAATTAGATCCTTGCCCGTCCTGGTTGGTGAAAGCCGCTAGGGAGATGTTGGGGCCGGTGCTGGCAGGTGTGATCAATGCCTCCCTTCGGGGCATTGTGTCGGGATGCCTCAAGGAGACGGTGGTGTGGCCTCTGCTTAAGAAACCATCTTTGGATGTTGACACACTCGCTAGCTATTGACCTGTCTCTAACCTCTCCTTTTTAGGGAAGTTTATTGAATGGGTGATGGCCCAGCAACTCCAGTGCCATCTGGATGGCATCTGTTTCCTGGATCCTTTTCAATCAGGATTTCGACCAGGATATGGCACCAAGACTGTGCTGGTGGCTTTGGTGGACGACCTCCGCCGAGAGATGGGTTTGAGACGATCAACGTTACCTGTCCTGATGGATCTCTCAGCAGCATTTTATACAGGTGACCATGGGTTGCTGTTGAGGTGGCAGAGGGCCCTCGGTGGGGGGGTTGGTGGGACTGTCCTAGGATGGTTACACTCATTCCTCTCGGGGAGAAACCAGCGGGTGGTGCTGGGGGAAGAAACATCTAGCCCCTGGGATCTCGCTTGTGGCATACTGCAAGGTTCCATTCTGTCTCCATTGTTGTTTAGTATCTACATGCAACCCCTGGGTGAGGTTGTGAGATGGTTTGGTGTGGGTTGTCACCAGTATACTGATGACACTCAGCTATACATCTCTTTTTCAGTAGACCCAGGTCCTGCAGTCTCAGTGCCTGACAGCAGTGAGCGACTGGATGAGCCTGAGAAGACTGAGGCTAAACCCTGATAAGATGGAGGTTGTGATGGTGGCTAGGGCGCTGAGGCAATGGCCCCACTTGTGGAGGGAATCTGCCTCCCGCTGGACCCACAGGTGCAGAATTTGGGGGTCCTGCTGGACTCTGCCTTCCGCCTGGATTGTCAGGTGGAGGCGGTGGCAAAGGGAGCCTTTAGCTAACTACATCTTGTGTGGAGGTTCCAGCCATATGTCTCAAACTCTGACCTGGTCACTCTCATCCATATGTTCATCACCTCTAGGTTGGATTACTGCAACACACTCTACATGGGGCTGCTCTTGGTGACAGTTCAGAAGCTGCAGCTGGTACAGAATGCTGTGGCCCACCTCCTGATGGGGACGGGCCGTAGGGAGCACATTACACTAGTGCTCCGGACTCTGCACTGCCTGCCATGCCTATAGTGTTCCGGGTCCGATCCAGGCCCTGGAGCGATCTCTGCGATCCGCTGAGGGCGCCTTCTTGGAGGTCCCCCGGGTAAACCGGGGAGCCACGATGGAGCGGGTGTTCTCGGTGATCGCACCATGGCTGTGGAACTCCCTCCCAGAGGAGGCTCACCTGGCCTCCAGCTTGTTGGTCTTCTGCTGGGCCTGTAAGACCTGGCTATTCATCCAGGCCTTTGGGGGAGGGGGGTAAAGGGATAGGGGGTGGGATTTTTTTAGCCAGTGGGTCTTACCTCTTTTATTGTATTTAATGTTTTTGTAACACCCCCCCCCTTTTATATATCTTTATATATTTGTATTTGTTTTAACTTCTGTAAGGTGTCCTGATCTGCCGTGAGGCTGGATGGGGTGGGGTATAATTAATTAATTAAATAAATAAATATTACTAACGTCTGCTGTTTTATATTAGTTATTTCCCCCCCACACTGTGTCCATTGTGTGTGAGGCTGGAAGGGCACTTATGATCATATATTTATTTATTTATTTATTTATTTATTTATTATTTTTTATTTTATCAATTTATACCCCACCCCTCCTGTAAAACAGCTTGGGGTGGCTAACAATTTAAAAAGAATTTAAAAATACAATAATATAAATTTAAACAGTCATAATGATATAAACAATTAGAACAGGGCTAGGACAAAATCAACAATAGATAAGGGTAGGATGGAGATAGAAACCCTAACCCCCCCATTCCCCCTCCCCAAAGGCCTGGGCAAACAGCCAAGTTTTACAAACTCGCCAGAATGTTAAAAGGCTTGGTGCCAGGCAAGCTTCCTCTGGGAGGGAATTCCAAAGATGCGGTCCTGCCACCGAGAATGCCCTCTCCATTGTGGCCCCCCGCTTAACACGGGGGAGCTCCAAGAAGGCACCCCCAGTAGACTGATGGAGCCGCTCTGGGGCATGGAGGGTAAGGCGGTCCCTGAGGTACGAGGGGCCCAGATATATATATCAGAGGTGGACATGTGGGAGCCACATGTGGCTTTTGGGCACCTCTTCTGCAGCTCTTGGGAGAAGTGGCTGCCTAAGGGCATGCCCATGAAGATCTCATGGCTGCAAGAGAAACTGAGAAGCCACTTCCACTGCCAGAGCCTCTGGGGGTCATGGGAGCAGGGTAAGCATCCCATTTACCATTATTGCTATTGCCCAAACCCACCAGACCACCTGGGAGCCAGGGCTTTGATGTGAGGAGATCGGGGGAAGCTATGATTTATGTAATGTGGCCTGTAGCTCTTGACAAAAGAGTTCCACAACCCAGGAGAGGCTGGTGGGTTTTGAGTTTGGAGGGGCAGTAGGGCCTGCTGGCCGGCGAGCCGGTGGGCGGAGCCAGGGCAATGGTAGGCAGAGCCAGGGCAACAGTAGGCGGAGCCTGGGCTACAGTAGGCCAGTGGCATGGCATAACCAGCAGCAAGGAGTTCCCAGGGTTAACACTGGATGGAAGAAAACACAGTCTACATGCACATCAAGCTTAAAATAAATAATGTATAAACCCCAAACACAGGGGCAAAACACAGCAGCAAGGAGTTCCCAGGGTTAACAGTGGATGGAAGAAAACACAGTCTACATGCACATCAAGCTTGTAGAAGTGGGTGCGGGGTGGGGGGGAACAGCCTAGGGG
>QEPC01005117.1:9115961-9128637 GCA_003113815.1 Sphenodon punctatus
GCGGGGTGGTGGGTGGGGGGGAACAGCCTAGGGTTGGGATACAGGGTGGGGGGGTACAGTCTAGGGGTGGGAATCTTGCAAGGGGAAGGACCTATGAGGGCAAGAGCTTTTGGAAACTCCCATCTTTCTCCCTCCCAAGCCGGTGAAGGATGGAGAGCTATAGAGGCTGGTAGTGACTGGCGAGGGGTTGCTTGACAGCATGGGTGGGAGCAGCAGGAAGCAGGCAGTGTGGGAGTGGCAAGCAGTGGGAATTGGCTGATATGGTGGAGTGCTGAGGAGCATGAGTTGGTTGGCATTGTGAGTGTGATCTGGCAGTGGACTGGTAAGGAAGGGAGTTGACAGGATCCAGGAGCTCTGATTAGGTTAGGAGCTGCAAACAACCCCTGGGGGTGAGGACCAGAGCTGGCAGGAGTGGGAGGGAGGTGGTGAGTAAGCTGGAAGGTGTGGGGGAGGACAGATCAGCCCAGGAGGTGTTTGTGTGTGGAGAGGTGGAGCTGAGCAGGTTGGGATCTAGGGTGGAGCTGGCTGGCTGTCTCTGGCAAGCAGGCAGGGAATAGAGTGGAGGGGCCTGCAAGACTGGTAGATCACCATGGGTAGACCCCACAGAGAAATAGATCACATGCATCATAAGCCTGGCCACCCCTACTTTAAATAAATTCAACACAGCTATACAACTAACGGAGCCACTTCCTGCCAATGCTGATGTGGTGTCTCCTGTCTTGGAGTCTTGAGTGCCTCCTTTTTTCTTCTCAGGATTTTTGACTAGCAAACACATAGGGTTACAGGGTCAGCCTGATAGACACTGATTTGTTTAATTCTGCTGTCATGATTTGTTTGATGTTACATAATTACTTCCTTGCTTATCCATGGAAACTTAATGGGCTACTTTTGCTGTGACCCCTTTTGGTAATGGTAGACAAATTTCCAGTGATTGCTAAGTGCTTTAATCTGGTGTGGGCCATAATATACAAGACAATTTTATGATTAAATGCTAATTTGAAAGATTCCAGTGACTGTTAAAAATAATTACCTCCTCAGCCTCCCTGTAATTCAGCGAGGCTCCCTTGAAGCCTTAAAGGTCTGTGTGTACTGTCTAGCATAAAAGTTATAATCGGGCATCTACAATGTTTGGGAGACGCTTTCCCCATGTCTTTCCTCCCTAACGTTTCCCACGGTGGCAACTATTAGTGCTGTTTCACTAAGCATGAGAGACATGCTTGCAACAGTTCTAGCCCTGAAATGGTTGGTCGTGAAACTTGGCAACAAAGCAATCCTCAATAAAGATAAAATAGTTTTGAGAAGAAAACATCTGTACTGAGTGTTCCCAGAGGATTTTTGAAAATTTGAATACGTAGTAATTTGGTAATTATGTCATATTTCTATGCAAATAATGACTGTGCTTCACATGGATAAATGAAACTTTCCTGCCCAACCTGACCTTGTTGGGTGACTCCAAAATCCTAACCATGTGTACATTTTCTTAAGTTTTGCAGCACGTCTGGTGCCTAGGGTAAGTGCTGCTGTTGAACAGCTAATACAGAATAAAACCACTGGCTTGGAGGTACTTGAGACTAGGAAAAGAGTGGCCATGGCTGGCCCACTGTGAGCAAATCTACAGACTAAACTCAACCAAACCAGCTCATTTTCCACATACAGAAGAAAAAGGTCCATCCTGATGTCAGTGATCTAAACCAGGCATGTGGAACCTCAGCCCAGGGGGCCAAATGCACCCCATGGCTAGTTTTTATCTGGCCCCTTTCCAGTTCCTGGATCTGTCACCTGGATCCAGTTCCTATCTGCAAGTACTAAAGAGAGCAGAGATGAGGGCATGCACACAAGGGTAGGGGCACAGATCCATGATCTGGACCCCCTTTTCCCTGACATACCCCTGCACCCAACTTCTTTGTGGTTCTCAGAGCTTGTACTAAATTTCCAAAGTTTCCCCACCCCTGCTCTAAACAATCTGAACTAGAGGACAGAGCATGTAGAGAGAAGTGTAAGTAAGTACTAAAATGTATTGATATAGCAAAAAGTCTTCTCAGTAGAGAGAAGTGAGGAATCATTGTACATAGGGGAGATTTTTAGAGAGCTAGGGGAATGTGAGACCGTGGGGTTCTCCCAATGGAGTATAGGAAAGATTTGGTCCTGTTTAGCTTACGTTTTCTGTATTTAAAACTAAAACCAGGTTACTCCTGTGGGTGGGGCAGGATGGCCAACCACGCAAACCCCAGCTGGAGTAGGTCGGTGGATGGAAACTTAACTTTCCTTGGAATAACGAGCGGCTGTCCCGTTCCGCCCCTGCATTGTGACTGGTACCCTGCCCCCCACCATGATGGGCAGTCATGGCTGGCTGTCATGGTAACACCCCACACTAGGCCATGTGCTCAGCCAGTTCGCCAGTACTCTGGCCCACCTGGGCAGTTTTCAGGGTAGGACCATGAACCCGGTTCGTTCTGGGCCCACGCTTCCAACCTGGCTGCCAAACCCACTGGGGTTTGAACTGGGCCCACATCTGACGGGCCTGGAACAAATGCGCAGAGTTCAGCACTGGCCCAGGCAGGCAGAGTGGGTGAACTGGGCCAGCATTCTGTCTGTTAACACCCTATGTCTGAGACAGGATTCTTAACAATTGGGGCTAGCTTTTCAGCTGACAAATTAGAATAGTTGTATTAATTTCAGTGGAGCTACGAACATTTTAGAGAAGCTGGGTGCAGCCACATGAGCTCGGGTGGGCCTCATTCCCGTGTGCCCAATGGTGGCCAGTCGCAGAGACCACACTTCAGGGCCAACATGGATAGCAGGGCAGACAGTCTACCCGCATGGGGAAAATAGTTGGGCAGGCTGCTGCAGGAGGTTCCATCATGTCCTGGAGCAGGCCAATGCACCAGCCACATGCCTGAGTGCCCAGCCCTGCTCTACCCACCCTCCCCTGGCCTCTATCCTGCCCCTGGCCATGATGTGGCTGCATATGACTGGTGGGACTGGGTGGGGATCAGGCCCACAAGCGGCAGTGCGGAACCACGTGTTGGGCAACCTCACCCCACTTTGGGTATGGCTACTACACACTGCATCCTTGGCCTTTTTTGGAGACCGCAGAGTGTAGCAGAAGCTGCCCACCCTTCCCCGGGGTGGAGTGAACATCTGGCAGCAACCAGGCATATGTTGCACTGCATCACATGGCAAGGCTGCCCAACATGGGTTGACACTGCCCAAAGCATCTTAGCGCCTTGTGTGGCTGTTCCCGTTCAGGCTTCAGTCTAAAATCTTTGGCTCCCAGTGCTTGATTCTATTTCACTTATTTTCTTCCCCTATTTCTTCACTCTGGCACACATACATTATAGCCACTAGACGCATTGGCTGAGAAAGTTATTAAGGACTGGATCCTGTATTGGTAATGGTAATAAATGCAGCACTGGGACCTAAGTTAGCATAAATCTCTCTGTCTTGCCCCTCCTTTACCCTTCTTATTTTCTGTAAGTTTAGCTGTACAGTATAAATAACCTAACACGGAATCTCCCATGTTTGAAATATTTTGTTCCTTTTCTAGTATACTATTTACCACCCAGATTTTTTTCACACAGCCCAGGTAGGTAATAACAAGTAGCCATTTTTCAAAGAGAGAGGGTAACTGGAGACATCTGCTAGGATATCTGTGGGGAATACTCACCTGATGTTAACCCCACTTGAAACACGGGCTGCTCCGCAGAGGAGCAGCTGTGACATATACAGTGACAGAAAGACAAAAGTTCAGAAATGACAGTTTCAAGTGTTTGTCTTGTCTCTGTTTCAGGATTAGATCGGGTTCAGCAGATGGTCAACAGACCGGCAGAGTTCAAGCCAGTGAAAGAATGGATAAGACTGGGACTGCTGCCATCAAATGCAAGCCCAAACGACACAAGCGTTTTTTTATAAGTCAATGCTAATGAGTTTAGGGAAGGTGTTTGTTTAGTCTACCTTCGCTTGCTTAGGTTTTAGGTCAGTATTCATACCATACTTCACTCGTAACAAACAGGAAAATTAAGAATAGCTTTGAGCCTAGCAAACCAGCAAATCAAACTGTCAGCTGATTGTATGCCAATTGTATGACACCGCACCACAGAGAAGGTGTACAAAGAATTAAAGAAATAAGCATCTGGCAATGTTAATCTAGAAATCAAATATTTTTCATGAGTCTGCTTCTCCATTCAATGATAGTGGAAATCCATGTTAGTGGCAAAGACCAATTTTATGAAGCAGGGAATGCCATTTGTTTACCTAATGACCAATTGCCAGCAACGTCTCTAAACCCTTGTTTGACTGGGAAGAGCATCATTCAACAAGTAAAGGTGCACAGGGCCCTGCACTAGGAGCTCCCCCTTCCCTGGCTCTTCTCAGTGTACTGACTCACAAATGGTCCTATGCTAGGAGGGTCCCCACCAGAGTATTTGCACAGGTCCCTTCAGGGGCCTTTAATTCCTAAAAGCAAATGTCAACCTTCTAAATATAAGAGATCTATGATCTGGACCCTCCTTTTCTTGACTGTATCCCTTATGCACACTCGCCTCCAACTTTTATGAGGTCCTTGGCGCTTGTACTAGTTTTCAAAGTGGCCCCTGGGAGCGAAAAGGTTACTCACCCCTAATGTATAGGGTTCCCAGCCAGCCAGCAACCTGGACAGCACCTTCTTTCCCCCTCTTGCTGTACAAGAACAGAGAGGGATGATGGGCAAACAGTTAACTGATAGCATATACTGTGTGGGGCTTTGACAAGGCAAGCAGAGTGGGGCAAGAACTAGGTGGCCATCTTGTAAAGTATATGCCTTTCCAGGGGGTGACTGCCCCTGGCCCTGCTCGTTTTTCTATTTTCAGGGGCCCTGTAGTTGCCCCTGATTTCACCAGGACAATGTGGGGGCCCCACTTCCTCACCAGGACCCCCACTTCCTCCCAGCGGGGTGCTAAACATGACTACCTCTAGGGTCCCACAGAGGGTGCCCCAAGAGGGTAGGGAGACAGGGAAGGGGCCATTTTATCTTCAGCCTGGGCCCCACAAATTCTAAGACTGGCCTTGACCCTAGGTGGCCACTCTTCCCTCTTTGCTTTAGGTCTGGTCCTGGTTAGATCAATATTGAATAGAGCTTGCAACAATGAAAACAATTTATTAATTTCTTTGTAAAGAAATCATCAATTTTTTAGGCTGAAATCTTTGGGGATTTGGCAAACCACATATTGAGTATGGGGAGTTGTAAAAATACATATAGACCAGCATGGACATTAAAAAAATATCTATCTTTCCAAAACACACACTTACTTTAAAGGATATTATCCTGCAAAACCAGCTTCCCACTAGATGGCAGAAGATGCTTAGGAAAAGCGTACTCCAGTGGAAAATATTATTGGATTTAGTTGCTGTTTCACTCCAACAATGCACAAGGATTCCATTGTCAACAGTACTCCAGGCTATTAGTTACTTCAGTATTAAAACAGTCTGGTTGTGAATCTTTGCTGGAGCCAGTCCACGAAGTACTCTATTTGCAGCTTCTTCCAACATCAAGTGCTTTTAATTTTCCATATAAAGCATATAATTCCTCAAGGTCACTCTTGATATCTGCCAGCTCTCTTTGCCTCACCTGTGCTCTACCTGGCACTCCCTGCCTGTATCTTGCTTGGCCGGCTGCCTAGCCAATCTACTCCAACGAAGACTCTGATGCTACGGGAGCCCTGGGCCAAGCTGAGCCCTTCCTGTCTCTGATGGTCCTCTTCCTGGCTATCTAACTCAAGGTTTTAGCCACACCCTTTTCCTTCCAGCTGGCCAGGAGCTGCCTCCCCTGTGCCAGCTGGGAAGAATTAGCCCTCCTAGGTAGCTGGCAAACATCCTTCTGTGGCAGGTCTAGGCCCAACCTTACAAATACTCAGAGCCAAGCTGTTACAAGTGCCTTTGGGTATGTAGCCTTCACATTAGAGACCTGCAATCCAAACCAAGCCTGATGGGACCCAACTGGTCCCCAACTCAGTTTGCGTCCTTGACACAAGACTTCTCTGGTTCAGACTAGCTCAGATACTGCAGCTGCAGGAGGCCCTGCCCTAACAGAGCCCTGTGATATTGTTCATGGTGCATAGCTGTGGTGGAAAGGGGTATGAAAATGCCTTAGCTTTGCCCTTTGTGGAACACTGTGATGACACAGCAGGGCAGGGTTACCTCTGAAAAGGGATATGTTTAGCTCTTCCCTTTCCAACATAGCCATGCCCTCCATAGAGCACCATGATATCATAGCACTGTGGGGGAGGGGGTATTCAGATAGATTAGACCAGAGCTTGGTCAGACTCAGTGCAGTCAGATTCAGACAGGCTTAGGCCCAAATTTCTGGCCCAAGGCACTCCACATATTCTGCTTTACTGTGTATTCTTTAAAGAGAAATGCAAAGACTCTAACTATTAGGGCACATGTGCAAAGTCTGATTATCCTTTAAAGAATTATTGAAAACCGAGGCCAAAGAATGGGTAAGTAGGAACGCAACAGATATGAAGAAAAGTGCCCACAAGATACAAAATCTTACCTTTTGAAAGGACTTTCTGAGATAATGGGTGTTTTACACACACATTTCTCCTGCATGTTTGCTGTTACATCCTGTACTTTCTGTGTGTCTAAATCACTCACCCAAATCTTAAACATCTGGCTCTCTGAACTTCTGCGTAGAACTTCTCTCAGAACTTTTGTGTGTAAAAAGTTCTCCTGGTAAACTGCTTTGCTCCAGGCAGCTGTGGTCACTTGGTTTCCATGACAGCCCCTCATGTCTACAGCTGCGGCTACTTTAGGCTGCCTCAGGGCAGTGTTTGTGTGAAGAATGCATCCAGGAACTACCTCAGGGCTCTGTGTGTGTGTGTGTGTGTGTGTGTGTGTGTGTGTGTGTGTGTGAAAAATGCATCCGGAACTTACTTGTGGACTTGTAAACCCAGAAGATTGAAAAATCCGGAACTTTAAGGCGTGTGTAAAAATACCCAATGTATATCTTGAATCTTCCAAATTGGGTGACATAGGGCTCAATCCAAAGTACGTGCACGTACTAAATGCACATTTCATGAGCACCAAGTCGAGGATGTGTGCATGCACATCATGTGAGTACTATGCACAATGCAAGCATTTCATGTACTTGGTATGCACACATCCTGTGTTTAGTGCTCACACGGTGTGCATTTGGTGTATGCAATGGATGTGTGCATTTGGGGCGTGTGCAATTGTGCATACCTTGGATTGGCCCCATAGTCATTTGTTACATTTATCTTCATTTCCTCTAATAAATGCTTAGCTGTGGTGGATAAGCATGCATCTTAATTGTTTTATTTTTTAGGGTTTCTTCCCCCCAACCCCATTTTCCCGCTTTAAATTCTTCATTTCTATTCTTTTTGCCACAGTCCCTCTTTGGCCCAGATGGCACAGCAACACTCCATTGATTTCCCCACACCAGTCTGGCGCACCAAGCAGTCTGCAGGTATGTTTTGTCAAATGTACTCTGCCCATGGCATGTTTTAGAAGGAATTCACTTAATTTATATTTTTATTATAAAATAGATATGTAATTGGTCTGTGGATTGCTATTTCATTCAATGTACAATTAACTGTGGAAGCTGTTGCCTGGAGATGTTATGAAGGTCCATCCCATATGTCAAAAAAATGATTAGCTAAGTTCTTAAAGGATAGGTCCACAAATAGCTATTAGTCAAGTTGGTCAGGGCAAGACTTCTGACTGTCAGGGGCTAGGAGTGAATAAGAGGAAATGGATCACACCATTGTGATCTGTTGTGCACTTCTCCCAAGTACTGACTTGGCCCCTGTCAGAGTCAGGATGCTGGGCTAGATGGACCATTGGTTTGCCCCCATATGGCACTTCCAATGTTTTAATGATTTAGGGTGTTGGTTTCACTAAATATAGTGTAATCCATAAGGCAGTGGTTCCTACCATATGGGTGATGGACCCAAATGGGGTTATGCTATCTGCAGATTTGATCATAATCCCAACTGATATGTGATACATCTTGCATGTCTTCATTGTTGTTTGAGGTTGCAGGATAATGGGGTCTTAAGCAGGATCACGCGGGGAAAAGTTTGGGAACTACTGCCATTAACTATTCCTTCAGTTCTTACTGACATTCATTTTCAGTGACATTTTTGCCTGTGTAAGGACTGCATGTCAACAGCAGTGCAAAAACACTAGGGGTGGTCATTCGGACTTGGATTTGATCCATAACTGCTCATAATGTGCCATTACAGATCAATTGTACTGAGACTGCTGGGTCTGGGTCTGCAGAAAAAGAGATGTAGAGTTGTGTGTCATTTGTGTACTGATGACAACGCATGCCAAACCCTCTCACAACCTCGCCCAAAGGCTGCATTTACACGTTGAACAGGAGGGGGGACAGAATAGAACCCTGTGGGTCTCCAGACATGAGGTCCCAGGGAGATGAAGTACATTCCCCGAGAATCACACACCAAGTTCTCCCAGCTAGGAATGAGCAGAACCATTCAAGAACAATTCCTCCCACCCCGGCCCGGTCCCACAGCCGAGCCACCAACATCTCATGTTCAGCGGTATCAAATGCAGCCAACAGATCTAATAAAATTAACATAGAAGATCTGTCCCAATCTAATTCACGGTGCAGGTCGTCAACCAAAGCCACAAGTGCAGTCTCCGTCCCAAACCCAGGACGAAAACTGGACTGTGAGAGATAAAGAAAACTGACCCGATCCAGATGCCTGCGAAGCTGCTGAGCCACCACCCATTCAGTAACCTTCCCTAAAAAGGGAAGGTTAGAAACTGGCTAACAGCTGGCCAGGGAGCCAATGTCAAGAGATGGTTTCTTGAGCAGGGGCCGTACCACCGCATCTTTGAGGTGGCTCGGCACCCTCCCCTCCTTAAGGGAGGCATTCACAACCCCCACCAGCAATGGCCCTAATGTCTCCCGGCAGGCCTTAACCAGACAGGACAGGCACGGATCTAATTCACAACAGGTGACCTTACAGCCCCAAGGACATCAGCCGCATTAGTGGGTGACACCCACTGAAATTAATCCATGAAATCAGACAAGGCGGATTCTCCACTACCTCAGGTTCTCCCGCTGTTATAAGCGCAGCATCGAAGTCACGGTGAATCCAAGTGATTTTATCCACAGAAAAATCAACAAACATGTCACAGCGGGCACTGGAAGATTCCAGTTCCAGGCAGAGAGAGACCGGACTGACCAGCCGCTGAACCACCCGGAAAACCTTTGCTGGACGTGACTTTGCAGATGCTATGAGGGCAGTAATGAACTTTATGCTGCCTGCACCACTACAGTATAAGCTTTTAAACTAACTTTATGCAGCAATCGGTCTGCTTCAGCACAAGTCCGGCGCCAACGGCGCTCCAACTGCCGTCCTTCCTGCTTCATCCAGCACAGATCCTCTGTAAACCAAGGGGACCTGCATCATCTGCATTCCAGAAGTGGATGCCTGGGAGCCATTCGGTTAATGGCTTCAGTCAACAAGTTGGTCCAGAAGACAATGAGGTCATCGAGCGAACAGTCATTGAGATCGGGAGGTAAAAACACCAAAATCTGCGTTTTTCAGCCATTCAGATTAGAAAGTGTTTATTGCAAATTATTCATTTTTGGTGACAATTTGATGCACTGGTTGTCACTGCTACTCGAATAACAAAATGAAACAATGTCCCACACCAGCCAGCCTCAGCATGTAGCCCAAGTCAGGGGAGGGGACACTTGCCCACCCACAGTGGATTGTCTTTTGTTTTTTGGAGGCATATTAAACCCTTCTAAATCAGAAAATGTGCCTAGCCCGTTCTGGGGCTTACATACAACAAAACTTAGTCCCTGAGCACAGGCAACAGCAGTGCCTAATTCTTCACAGGAGTTGCTAACAAACAAATTTAGCCTCTAAAAATACAAACAACAATAAATCTAGCCCTTTCCGGGGCTTATCAGTGACAAAACGTGGCCCCAGAGACTAAACAATAAAAAAGCCTGGTTCTTCACAGTGTTTGCTTCCGGTGAGGCTTAACTCCAAAATATAAAAAAACCCAGTGCCCAGCTCTTCATGGGGCTCGCTTTCAACAAAGCTTGACCCCTAGTGATAAAACAGTTTGGCTCTTTGCAGAGCTTACTGGTAACAGAACTTAACCCCTGAAAGAAAACAGCAGTCCCTAGCTCTTCACAGAGCTTGCTTGCGGCAGAGCTTGGCCCCTGATGACAAAAGGGTCTAACCCTTCTCAGGGCTTGCCAACAACAAAGCCTGGCTCCTGGGGATATCTGCAGCAACGCCTAGCTCTTCACAGAGCTTCCTTGCGGCAAAGCTTGGCCCCTGGAGAAAGAAACTTAAGTTTGCTCATGCCACAAAAGCGTATCACAGTCTTATCAGGCTGGCCCTGATAAAGTTCCAGAGGATCGTACACTGTGAAGTCCATCCAACAGACTAGTTCTTAACAGCCCAAAGTATTGTGAGGCAGGCACCCAACCGGCACCGCAGGCTGCGTTTTCAGCCTAAAGGGGCCAGCACTGGAAGTGCAGAGGCATCCCCAGCTGGTCACTCTGAACAACAGGACAACAGGCCCACCTACAAAATCCACAAGCCTCAGTAGTTTATGGCCCAGCAGGGGCAGTGGGGCAATCATCAAGAAGGGCTCTCCTCCGGCAGCGGCACCATCAAGGACCCAGCCACCCGGTCCTTCTCTCTGCCGCCCTTCTTACCAATACAAATACAAAACAATCCTAAAATATAAATTTTCAGAAAATTAAAACCAAATTAGAACAATATACAGTTTCAGGGGCTCTTTATCCTGGGCAGCAGTGCTGACAAAGCTGCTCTCACGTCTATCTACTTCTCTGTCCAACCAAAAGTAATAAAAAAGCCTCAGGCTTCTGGGGTCCCAGAAGTTTAGTGAGGATATGCTCAGCTCTCTAATTCCCCTTACAAACTCATTTGCAACCCTGAGGAGGATGGGCCATCAGACTCCCTTTTGGCAAACATTGAGTGCCCTGATTCCTCCCAATTTTCATGTAAGGAATCATCCCAGGCCCTAGGAAGTCATTTGGGAAATTTATTTATTTATTTAGAAATTTTTTTATCCCGCTCTTCCTGCCATAGGCAGCCTGGGGTGGCTAACAACAATAAATATATAAAAATATAATAAAATAATTAAAATATTTTCACTAAATAACAATAATAAAAAACACAAAAACCCCACTCCACCCTCCCCAATCCCCCACCCCCATCCACCTCATCATCCCATTCCCTCACCAGATGCTTAACGGAACAGCCAGGTCTTACAATTCCTACGAAAAGTCGGGAGGTCTGGGACCAGATGGGCCCCCACCGGGAGGGAATTCCAGAGGTACGGCACAGCCACCGAGAATGCCCTATGCTGCGTGCCCCCCCCCGGGAAACCCGAGGGACCTCCAACAATGTGCCCCCGGATGACTGTAGGGGCCGGTCTAGAACCTGGGGAGTGAGGCGATCTTACATATTAAACCCTTCTAAATAGGCAGGGCCCAAGTCGTGTAGGGCTTTATAGGTCAAGAGCAACACTTTGAATCGAGCCCGGAAGACTATAGGCAGCCATTGCAGAGATTGGAGCACTGGTGCAATGTGCTCCCAGTGACCCAGCCCCACCAAGAGCCGGGCCGCCGCATTCTGCACCAGCTGCAGCTTCCGAGCCATCACCAAAGGTAGCCCCACGTATAGCGCAATACAGTAGTCTAACCGAGAGGTAATAAAAGCATGGATGATCGTGGCCAGGTCTGGAACCGAAATCAGTGGCCGAAGCTGCCACACCAGATGTAACTGGCGGAAGGTACTCCTCGCCACAGCCTCCACCTGGAGATCCAGGCGGAGTTGTGCATTGAGGAGCACCCCCAGGTTCCGCACCTGTGAAGTCAGTGGGGGACAGATCCCATCAATCGAGGAAGCCATCACATCCACCGACTTACCCATTAACATCACCTCTGTCTTGTCAGGATTCAGTCTCAGTCGATTAGCCCTCATCCAGTCCCTCACAGCTGCCAAACACCGGGTAAGCACCGAGACAGCCGGGCCTGGGTAGGTTAAAAATGAGAGGTACAGTTGGGTGTCATCCGCATACTGATGATACCGAACCCCCTGATCACCTCACTGAGCAGCTGCATATACACGCTGAATAGAAGAGGGGACAAGACAGAACCCTGTGGAATCCCACATGAGAGGTCTCGGTATGATGAAAAACAGTCACCGAGTACCACCTGCTGAGTTCTCCTGGTCAGGAATGAGCGGAACCATTCAAGAACAATCCTGCCCACCCCTGCACTGTCTCACAGGCGCGTCACCAACATATCATGGTCAATGGTATCAAATGCTGCTGAGAGATCTAATAGGACCAATAGGGTCGAGCGACCCCACAGGGGCGTAGCTACCGTGGCGCGGGGGGGCGCATTTGAGCCCGGGCCCTGCTCTGGGGGGGGGGGGGCCCGCAAGCCATGGGGCCCGAAAAGAAAAAGTCCCATCTGAGTTGTTTTGTTTGTGTTTTTTTGCCGCGGCTCCACCTGGGCCCCCCTGCCAGCGGCAGGGGGGCCCAGGTAGAGCCGCGGCAAAAAACCAACAAATCAGCTGTGCATATCTCAGGTCGGGACTCGGGAGCCCCCTCTCCACGGGACCAGATGCCTCCGGCCGGCTCCTCCCTG
>QEPC01005117.1:9192293-9247978 GCA_003113815.1 Sphenodon punctatus
TCCACCCTTGGCTCCGGACCCTGACCTCGATGATGAGTCGCGTACCTTCTTAGCCCAGGGTGCCTGGTAATGCTGCTGAGTACCTAATCTCTCGGGTGCAAGAGAGCGACTGAGAGGTTTCAGAGGGTCGCCTTGGGGCCACCCTTTCCCCCCCTGTGCCTGGGCCTAGATTCCTCCCTCTTTGTTTCCCTCTCCCCAGTTCCGTCCCCTGGAACCTGGTAATCCTGGCCTTCCTTCTCCCTCCTTGTTCCCTCCCTAGCTCCGTACCCCGGAGCCTGACAAGCGGGCCTCTCAGCTGAGAAGCAGGGGGAGAGACTGCAGGGAAATATGGGCAGGGAACTGCCCATTCGTTAGGTTGGGGCTACACAGACTGATCATGGAAATCCAGCAAGCTATTGTCTCATTTTATTTCACCAAAACTCACCTTAAACTCTTCTCTTCTTCTTCCGATGAGTATAGTCACTGTAAATCTGACTCACAAAGGAAGCCGACAGAATTTTTCGTTTTACTCTTCTCTGCTCACAAAATTTCTGTGCATTTAATATAGACTTTGCAGTGAAGTGTTATACACCCTTATCTGGATTTTCAGTGCCTCTGCTATGATAGAACGTATGAGGACACAGCATTTAAAAAACCAACAATATATTGTACTATAATTGAAGTTGTCAGTCATCTAATTTTTTATAGTAACAACTAGAGCTGAAACAAGTACCAGTAAAAGCTGGTAAATCTGTCAAATTTTCAGTAGTCAACTCAACCCAACCCAACCCACCACTTTGGGTATTAATTGGTACAGACTTGGTAAAGACTTAGTACAGACCTAAGACCAATTACAGACATTTTAAATTGGTATCAGCCTTAGCAGCAGTTTTGTCTGCATTTTCCTTTCCTTATAGGCCTGTCAAACTGGCAGTCTCACTGCACTTCTGTGTCAAATAACCCATCCATGGGGACTCATACTCACTGTGTTTGCCACAGTGGTGGCAATGGAGAAAATGCAATAAACATGGGCAAAGACACAAATACAAACAAACTGAAATACCAGAATACAGATGCAAATACTTGACCCTGTGCACAGCCCTAATTCTTTATAACACAGCTTAATGGAAAGCTGACCAGCCTTAGTCCTAAATGAAAAGTGTTTGGGGTCTGGGACTTAGTAGGTTCCCCCCTTGCCCATAAACCGAAGACACTTTTCAACCCTCATGTCCAGCTTTGGGCCATCTCTGGTTCTGCGAAACTGCCCCCACATTGGACTTGTGCCCTGGACAGCTATCCCTTTTGATCGACTCCTAGTTAGAGCACTGTGTACTTGCTGCTGTCCTGACATTCCCTATTTGAGAGTATTATAGTCAGTCACGACAGTACAGTATTTTAATACTGTACATAATAGTACAAATTATTTTTCTGCTTTTTCAATATTTGTAAATGTGCTATCTATGTAAACAATATCTACTGCTTCTTAGAACATGCATTGCCCCATTAAATGTGCTATCTATGTAAACAATAGCGATGTGCGAACAGGCCGTGGTTTGGGTTCAGCTGTTCGGTTCGGTCGCTGAGTTCGGTTTGGTCATTCAGTTCGATCGCCGAGTTTGGGTTCGGTCGTTCATTTTGGCCACCGAGTTCGCGTTCGGCTGTTTGGTTTTGGCCAAAACCGAAACCGCTTGATCGCACGATCAGGTCAGAAGCCGGAAACAGGAAGTTCAAATGCGTGCGACCTTGTGAGTGTGTGTGTGTGTGCGCTGTGGCTGGCTGATGTGTGTTTGGGTTGGCAGGTGTGTGTTTGATGGTTGGGTGCTTGCTTGTGACCGTGTGGTGGGTGTATTTTTGAAAGAAAGAAAATGGAGAGGGAGATAATTTTAAAAAGGGGCTGGCGGCCAAAGAAGATGGTGGCGGAGGAAGAGCATGCTACCGGTGCTGGACCATTGGGGGTGGTGCTGGTGGTCACCCGGTCGGGCTCATCAGGTGCTGCTGCTGCAAGGTTTGTAAAGTTTATTTTTGTTTATTGTTCTATAGAACAATATAGCAGGTTGCAGCCTTGCAGAAAAGGTTCCTCGAGCTGGCTCTGCACATTAACAACTCTCAGGATCTGAAACTATATTGTTCTATAGAATACTTTCCCTTAGAGCAAGCTCACTGGCATGCGGGTGGGTGGGGTGGTGGTGGGCACTGGCAGTCAGGCACAAACAGTGGGCATCAGCGGGTGACTGCTGGCAGTGGATGTCTGCCACAGAGAGACAGTGTGTGTGTGCACTTCCAGCAGTCAGGCATGAGCCAAAGGAAGCACCCACCCAAACACATGCTAGGCTGCAAGCCATCCCTATCAAGGGTCCCCTGGAAGAGCAGCATTTCTTTGCACGTGCTGTGCCAGCAGCCAGGATCTACTATTAGTCCAAAAAAGGGGAGGATTGGCAAGTGCCAGAGCCAACATCCCTCCTCCTAGCAGGGGTCTCCCTCCCTCCAGAAGCTGCCCTCCCTACCCACGAGCGCTCCTACAAGGGCAGGGTTTGCAAGTGTCATCCAGGGACCCCAAGGAGGGAGGACTAGAGGCATCATCATAAATGCATGATATTATGTGGTGGTGTTTTGTGTTCTGCTTTCAGAGAGGGTGCTGATGAAGGTGGCCCCACCACTTCTGCCCGGACCAGGGCCAGAAGTTGGTAGAGGTTGGAGCCGGTGGTGAGAGACACCACAAGTCCAGCGGTGGAGGTGGAGGAGGTTGGCTCCTTGGTGCCAGAGGAGCCAGAGCAGGGTGCCACTGCTGCTCCCAGGTTTATTTTTGTTTATTTTCCCCTAGAATTTGAAGACAAGAAGAATACTATCCTTTAGAGCGAGCACACTGACATGCGGGTGGGTGGGTGGGGGTGGTGGTGGGCACTGGCAGTCAGGCACAAACAGTGGGCATCAGCGGGTGACTGGCAGTGGATGTCTTCCACAGAGAGAGAGAGAGGGTGTGTGGGGCTGGGCTCTTCCAGAAGTCAGGCACGAACGAAGGAAGCACCCACCCAAACACGTGCCTGGCTGCCATCCATCCCTAGCAAGGGTCTCCCTCCCTCCATTTGCCATCCCTAGACACGAGCATCCACCGGAAGGGCAGGATTTGCACGTGCCAGTCATCCAGGGTCACTGCCTCCCGTTGCCATCCCTAGCACCCCAAGGGAGGACTAGAGGGCAAGGCATCATCATAAATGCATGATATTACTTATGTGCTGTTTATATGTTCCTGTTTCAGAGAGGATGAGAACTCGGAGGACTCCAATTCCGGTGTTGGTGCCAGTGACAGCACCAGCACGTGCAGGACACAGAGGCAGGGTCACCAGTGCCACCCCCAGACAGCAGGCGTACACAGTCTGATGTCTGGCAGTATTATGAGAAGGAGGACTGGCGATACGCCATCTGCAAGGTAAGGCATGGGGGCTGTAACAACAGGGAATGGATTTCCCTATGACCTGTTGGGAACGGAGGTCCCCTGCAGAGAGATTGGCCACCCACCCACTTGTGGAGACAGAATGCAGGCAGGGCTTTACAGACCATTGGTCTGACACAGTATGGCACTTCTTGTGTTCCTATCTTTTTATGTTCTTTAGACATGCTCCAAAAGATTTACAAGGGCCAGAGAGCGGACCACATCAGGGCTCATTGCCCATGTTGAAAAAAAACATCGGAATAAAGTGAGGTGGCAGCAGGACTCTGGCGTGACGCCTGTGGAACATCAGAGATGCCAGAAGAGACTTTGTCAAAGGCCTTCCCCCTCCTCCATCTCCGCGGAGGAATCCAAGAAGGAGTCCTCTGGACTAAGGACCTTTATGGCCCAATTTGAGAGGCCCAACAGGGCTTTTATGGAGACTGTTCCTGATACAAGCAGCTGGAGGTACGGGAACGCCAGGTAAAGGCGTATTCCTGTTACCTCCAGACAAAAATAGACAGTGTCGAGCTCCAGCACAAATCGGTGGTGAAGTGGCAGGAGGCCGTGGCAGGGGCTGTAGATTTTGCTACTGCAAGGGGCTACAAAATGTCAAAGGTTGTGGCCGCCCCTACGGCCGATGAACCTGTTCTGCCTTTACCCCATGTTCCGGGGGACAGGCCCACATAGATCTTTGTTAAGATTACTTTGTTTTTTTATATATATAAATGTTCTGTTCTCCTTTTATAAAGTTGTTTGTTGTTGTTGTTTTTTACCATGTTTTTATTAAAGTTATATTTTCTTGTTGTTACAAGCTTTGTTTGCCCTCTCCAGTCTTTTATCCCTCTGTGCTGAAGTTCTGGCTGGCAGGTGGCAGAATCTCATACAGGTTGTTGATCCCTACCAGCAGCACCTGGCTGGCACCACATGTAGTGTAGTTAAGGAACCCAAAGATGTGCCAGGCAGCAGTAGGGTCTCTCAACTTGAAGACAGCCCCCCAGGAGGGGCAGGGCTTGTGTCTGTGTGGGTGTGCCAGAGAGAAAGAGAGACAGGCTCCTTGGCAGCAGTCATGGACAGGCAGCTTGAGCTGAATACACCTCTCCCCCTCCACCCCCATCTTTCTAGCGGGGAGCCTCTCTCTCTCTCTCTGGACATATAGTGCAGGTGACAGCATGGTTGAGGTCGTGTCTTTCTCTCCTTCTAGCACCGGGGAGACTTTCTCTCTGTCTCTTATTTATCTCTCGCTATCTTGCTTTCAGCATGAACTGCAGGTTGCTAACTCGTAAAGAAAAGGTGGAATGACAGCACCCCGTGAGCAGAATGACAGGGCACAAGAACCCTGAGGGTGGGTCCTGGCCTGGGGCTAGAATGCAAGCTTCCAGATATTTAACACAGCCCTCCCTGCCAGTAACATAGGGTCCAGAACCCTGACGGCAGATCCCAGGGCTGGAGGAGTGCCTTTTTCATGATGCCATGGAATTACGTCCCCATAACCATTGGCACTCGCAGCAGCAGGAGACAGTGGGTTGCCGCCAGGGTACAGAACCCTTGGCACAGACACAATGTAGGTGTAGGTAGGTGACATTGGCAGCAGCAGCAGAAGACATTGGTTGCTGGGGCAGGCAGGCAGGCAG
Source organism: Sphenodon punctatus (assembly GCA_003113815.1). Taxonomy (NCBI): domain Eukaryota; kingdom Metazoa; phylum Chordata; class Lepidosauria; order Sphenodontia; family Sphenodontidae; genus Sphenodon; species Sphenodon punctatus. Next base: position 9,197,334 of record QEPC01005117.1, read on the forward strand.
CGTGGCATGAGAGGCAGGAAGGCAGGCTGAGGCAGGCTTTGAGCTAGGCAACCTGAGCGGGCAGACAGGCAGCGTGGCATGAGAGGCAGGCAGGCGGGCTGGGGCAGGCTTCGAGCTTGGTGGCAGCAACCTAGGAGTGCAGACAGCATGGCATGAGAGGCGGGCAGGTGGGCTGGGGCAGGCTTTGAGCTTGGCGGCAGCAACCTGGGTGGGCAGACAGCATGGCATGAGAGGCATTAGGGAAGGCAGGCTGGGACTTTGACAGGGCACTCACAGATAGGCTGGCGAAGACTGTAGCACAAGAGAGAGCCAGTCAGATAGGCGGGCTGAGATCGTCTAGCCAGAGGCCAGCTGGCAGGCTTACAGTTTCCCAATGCCACCCTGCAGCATGCAGTCAGATAGGTCAGCCGAGGCCATGTAGTATGAAAGAGAGAGAGAGAGGGAGGGGGGCAGGGAGGGTGCCACTGAAGCAGTGGGAGGGAGGGACAGCACCTCAGCACAGAAGCAGCAGCCCTTATCGATGAGGAACCCCTTCCCAAGACTGTCCCTGGCATGGAATGGTGTGTGTGCTACTCCACCATCACTCCTTGTCCAGGGGCAGCTCGGGGAATCCCAGCAGCGGAAGGTTGACCTTCAAGAAGAGCAACTGCTCCACCAACTTGGCCTCCAGTCTCAGACGATCCTGCCCCTCCGACACGGATTCCCGAAGTGCCGGCTTTACGCTGCACTTCCTGGTTCCGTGAGCGAGTGCGCATGCGCAGAAGGGCGCGCATGTTCACTCGCACTCTGTGCCGTGTCTGATCAGCAGACACGGCATGCAGAGACGGCGCGGGGGGAAAAGCCGGCATTTAGCGATCCCACTTGTAAGCAGGATCGTCTATAAACGCCCTAGGTCCTCCCACCAGTGCACCGTCACTGCCAGGTACGCATGTCAGGCGTTCCGGCTGGACCACAGGTCGGTTGTGAAATGGATAGTGGCACCCCCAGTCCCTGCCACTGCCAGCTGCTCCTTAACCCTCTCTTTCAAAGCCCTGTACAGGTCTGGCACCACCGTATGGCTGAGGGTGGTGCGGCACAACATCTTAAATTGGGGGGGGGGGCAGGAACCCCATCATCCGCTTAAACCCGGTGTCCCCAACAATGGAGAAGGGCTGGCCTTCGACAGCGATCATCTCACCCAACAGGCACGTCGCCCTCCAGCTGCCGATGGCCTTGTCAGCTGCCCCCACACTAGCTCCTCCATGGTCCGTGGAGCAGGACGGTTGCCCGATGAAGGAGGATGAGTGGCCGCTTGGATCGGGAACCCGCTAGCGTCCGCTGACCCAGTCTGCCTGCTTAGCAGAGCAGCACTGTGGCATGTGCCTGGACATGGTGGAAGTTCCTAGGTTGGTGAGCACCTGCCCACGCTTCACCTCCTTGCTGCACAAAGTGTACTGCACCTCCCGGGGATCATCCGCCCGCACCACCTTAAAATGGTCCCAGGCCCATGATTTTCTGCCCCCCGCTGCCTTCTGGCCCGCACCAAGTGATGCACTACTGGGAGGGGCAGGAGTCCAACATGGTGGCAGTTGCAGTTGCAGTGCTGACACACCTTGAGCCACCACCTCATCAGCACCAGATACTACGGAGTCCTCCTCCACGGAAAGCTCTGCCTCACTATCCCCATCCCCAAACAAACTGATGGAGGCTGCTGGACTTGCCATGCTGCTGCCACTCTGAGCAGCACTCTCCTATACCTTCTGTTGCTGCTGCTGCTATGCTCCCTGATGAATCCCTGATGGATCGGGCCCTGCCTCTAGCAGCCGGGCTGAGATAGATCTCTACAATGGGGGAGTCGGGGGACAATGCTGGCCCCTGGGATACTTCGTCCCCTGAATCGCTGCAGCCGCAGATGAGACAGCTACCACAGCCTCTTCCACTGCCAGAAGGCGATGCCCAACCCCCTGGCCCTTAGTGCCACTGGGAGCACTAGTACCACTAGTGCTGGGAGAGCGAGACCCGACATTAGGCCTTCGCAGTTTGGGGCGTGGTGATGTGCTTGGGCTGCTGCTTCTGCCCACTGCTGGCACTCTGATGGCATGGCCCCTGCCATGTGCCTCATTGTCGACGCACCCCCAATTCTTGTGGGGGGGGGGGTTCGTCCTCTCTGTCCCACTTTCTGCCCCCTGGGGTTCTTCCCCGCTCCTGGCCTGATTCTGTCGGGCCTCCGCGGCCTTCTTCTTCGCTCTGGATGCTGCTCCCTTCCTCCGTCCCATTGTTTTTTGCCCCCCAAGGACTCAGTAAGGCACGTGGGTCAGCAGCAAGTCTCCTGTGCTGCTGACTCTTCGCCTAAACCTGACCGACTGGCGCCTCAAGAGCCTGCCCTTCCTAAAAGGGGCGGGGCTCCAATTCCCACGCAGCAGCGTCTTGCCGCTGCGTCCAGGGACGGTTGCCAGGCAACCACAACATGCACGAGGAAGCCTTCTAACAGGCTTCCTCGTAGTGGCCTTCTCCTGCGCCCCCCCAGCTTGTCTGGTGAAAGGGGTGGGGGGAGGCGCGACAATCATCCCTTCGCTGCCATTCGGCGGTGAAGGGGACTTGGCTGCCTTATGGGCAGCAGAGCGTCCTCGTCCTCTCATACCTTCCTTCTCCATTTCTCCAAACCAAGGAATACAAACAAGTATATTAAATTATTTTTTTTTAATTTTATTTTTTTACAATTTGTATCACATATTCTATCTATCTATCTATCTATCTATCTATACTACACTAAATCTAATTGCTATTTAACTATCTAATAACTATTATAAAACCAATAGAACTAAATAATGGAATATAAAAAACACACTAAAACTAGATCACTGGATCTCTATAAACTAAGTTAACTTAACTGTAATAGCTAACTATAATCCTACCTAACAAGTACTATAATATCTCTCTCTCTCTCTCTCTCTCTGTCCCCAATATTACACAGGGATGGGGGGGGGGGACACAGACAGCTCAAAACAACACAGGGAGGGGTACAGAAACTGAAATAAAACCTAAATCAATCTAATCCTACTCTAATAAACCAAAAATCAGGGGAAGGGAATGAGGGATGGAATATGGAGGGAGAGGGAATGGAATGGATTAAATGGAGGGTAGGGAGATAGAACACAGGGAGGGGTACAAAATAAAAATAACAGCTAAATCTATCTAATATAATCTAACTAAATGATAATAGGGAGGTAAATCTGTTGGATGGGTGAAATAGGAGGAGGCTTGGGAATGGATGAGGGAAGCACACTGCTGGGAGTCGGGGAGCCTTCTGTAAACGCTGCTGAAATGATCAGTGGCTGGCTCAGAAGGTGTTGGAAGGGGGGCAGGGCAAAGAGTTTTGTTACTTGCTGCTCCTGCCTTACTGCAAGCCCGATTGGCTCTGTGCAGCCTAGCCCCTGGCCAATCGCAGACTGTGAAACCAGTGTTCTTAGTCATAAAGGAAAGATGATTGGACAGGCTGGCTGCTACTCCAAGCCTCTCCACCCCTGGTACCAGGAAGTCTGCTCCTCAGCTGTCCCCCCACCCCCCCGGGCCTTCCAGTTACGTTTTTCCTGCCTGAACTCAACCGAACGTGGACAAACACGAACAAACTGTTTGGTTGGTTTGTAGTTCGGTTCAGTCAGCTCAGGTTCGGTTCAGAAGTTTGGTTCGGTCAGCCCAAGTTCGGTCCAAACTTTTGAACCGCATTCACACATCCCTAGTAAACAGGGCATATGAGGGTGTGTGTGTGTGTGTCCCTTTTCCCAGGAGACTTTGCCCGTTCGATCATTTGGCAGTTGAGACCACTGACCATTTAATTCTTGACTGCCACCTGTATGATGAGTCTAGGAACACCTATTTGGCTGCCTATATTAGGAACCTTCCGGGGAGAACTAACCAGGTGCTTCTTGACTATCTATTGAGCAACTCAAACCCTGAGTTTGTCGAAGTTCTTAATTGCGTCTGTCTACATTAGGGATAGATTTATATCTTCTATGCCCATAGTTTCTATGTCATTAGATTGCCCCGGGGTTGTATAGCTCCTCCTGGAGGGATTGGACTATAGACCTGGTGTATTTTATTCACTGCTATTACTGTTCCTTGTCTAATTTTTAGTTAAATCTTGCTTGTATTATTGCTCCTTTAGTACTTACCTGGAGGGTGGGAAGGGTCTTGGCATTTTATATTATATTGTTATGCACTAACTAGTGCTAGTTGCACTGTTGTTTTCATTTCATGATTTAATCATGATTTTGTGTTTTAATTTTGATTAGTAGTCTTGGTATTCTTCCCTTGTTAAGTTTTAAGTTTTATTACCAATTGGACATTTTGTTTTTGTGTGTATTAGGATGAGTTCGTCCACGCTGAACATTTACCTCTTTTGAGGTCTTATGACCACGCTAATAAAGATTTATTCTATTCTAACTGTTTGGTTGGTTTGTAGTTCGGTTCGAGTTCGGTTTGGTCGGTTCGGGTTTGGTTCGGAAGTTCGGTCCGAACTCCGAACTTCCGAACCGTGTTTGCACATCCCTAGTAAACAATATCTGCTGCTTCTTACAACATGCATTGCCTGATTAAATGTGCTATGTATGTAAACAATATCTGCTGCTTCTTGTAACATGCGTTGCCCGATACATCACCTCCTTGCAAATATATTCACTTAATTTTATCAATCTGGTATGGACCTGTTTGATTATTATTTTCTGGAAGATTTTGAAATACTGTAGAGAAGTGTAAGCATCTGCAGCCAAAAGGTTATTAGATGAAAAGTTCAGAACACTGCACTTTTTGCTAAAGTGTAGGGAAGTACAGTGACAACAAGCAAGTTGTTTGAAAATAAGTTGGACAGCAGGCTTTAATTATTAGAACATACAATGGGTAAATACACCATACGCTGCTACTGCTGGAATTGAAAACAAAGGTGAACACTTTCATTGAAGAAGTCACAAAATAATGCTATGTGCAATGCAAATTATCTTTAAAACCAAAAGGTGGCAGTATTCTACGCAGTATTCACAAGGCACAGCTATTTATACTACCAGCTCTTAGTACAAAGTACAGGTATTTAGTACAAACTTTATACTCCATATGTACTAGCAAAAGCACAATTGTGAATTCCATTTGAATGTAAATGGAATTGTGAAAGAGATGTGGGCATTGCAGTGAAAGTGAAAGCATCCCTTCTATCCTGCCGAGTGGACATTGTGCCTCTGAAATAGATACTAACCATACAGTAGTCAGTGTCGGGTAGTAGAGTCGAAATAGGTAGATTTATTATTTGCAGATTTTATTCACACTTTTGGGTAATCCTCCAAAAATATCTGAATAATGTCTATGACTGAAACAAGTATTTGTGCATCTGTTTTTCTGGGCACTCCATTTTGGCTATGTTGGTTTTTGGGTTTGGTTAGTTCATTTTTGGTGACCAGTATTTTGGTTTAGTCGTTTTCAGTGATTTCAGATGTACAAAGGTGCTAACATCGCTCAAGTGATGTAACCAAAATACAAAAATTGATGATCTAATGATCTATTAAACCAAAATATCTCATCCAGAAAAACCTGGAGCCACCGCCAATGCAAAAGAAAGGGAGAGTTTGATGGAGAGGAAACGGGCAGCGGTTATTATCCACTTCACCATTTGCATTTCTGGTAGGGTTAACTTGATGAGGGGTTTGCTCGTTTTTTGAACATTCATTTCATTTCTAGTTAACAGGATTTCTGTATGCCTTCCTTGCAAACTAACTTGAAAGATGGTCCCTGAACAACATGCTTACAATCATTTATAGTAAAATGATTTGTTTTTCTTCATAAGATTTGCATTGTACCAGACAAGACCAGTATTTGCATAGTGAAGAACAAGATTGGGGTGGCCAGACTTATGGTGCATGTGATCACGTGATCCAGGCATAAACCTGCATCTACCAGGACCCACCCCCTGGCTCCAGTGCTCCAGGCTGGGACCCTTACCACTGGCTCCCAACTCTAAGGTACCCCAGCAACTGGTCTCAGGAGGAGTGCAGAGAAGCACTGCCCTTTAGTTGGAGTCTTCTCTGCCACACTGGAGGAGCTCTCCTAGCCTGTCTCCTTCCTGGCCAACCTCTCTGGGGCACTGGTCCCACTCTCTTCCCACAGAGGCAATTTCTGGGGGGCTGGTGCCCAGCCCTAACCCATGCTGTAATCTACAGTAGATTAGGTTGTGATCTAGTAATAGATCATGATCTAGCTGTTGGCCACCCCTGAACTATGCTATTTAAAGATTGAAACTGCAATTGTTTTCTAGTCACATATGAGCAGAATGAAAAACTCCACTGAAGGTAATAATGGACTACTGGAAGTTACTAAAGGACAGCTGATAATAAGCTAGAAAATATACCCAACAACACTAAATTTGATTAAGATATTTAACCAGGGAAGACCACTGAGGGGGAGAGTTTCTTTTACAAGAGTGTCCTGGCAAGAAGAGCAGCACAACAGTCAATTATTACAAACAAAATCCAGGTTTCTTAATTAAAATACAAAATGCTGCCTCTGCGACATAGCCTGTAATAAGTTATGCCTTGAGAAGACTGTAATTATACTGGCGCCTGCCAGTGCCGCCATAGTTAAGCTTGTCACCGTTTCCATTATAAACTACCTTTTTAAGCAATTTGTAATTCATCTGTAAAAATTCATTCTGGACTGAGTAGAGAAGGTTTTGGACTAAGAAGCTGTAATATATATATATATATATATATATATATATATATATATATATATATATATATATATATATAAAGTAAATGATCAGTTTGATTAGCTTTATGTGTTAGGAGTGCACAAAACAAACCATAGGTTTTCTTGCCATCACATTCGTAAAGGCAGATTCTTCTTTAAAGGGAAACTAGGGCTGAATAGAGTAGTAAAAAAATAATTATGAGTATCCACCCAAGTTCCGAGGACCGGCCCTGAATGCTCGGACCAGTCCAAGAACCCTCAGTGAATACTCACAAGTAGTTTCTGAGGAAGGAAATAGAGGGAGCCTGGTGTGGGGGAGGGATTGGGAATGGACCAGGGAGGAGGCGGTGGAAGCCTAGTAGGGGCTGAGGGGGTAGAGTACTCACCCTCCAGAGGGCTCTGGGGTTGTGTGGCTTCCTCCAGACCGGGTAAGTTTAAAAAAAAGAAAAAAGAAAAAAACGTTGCACATGCTCAGAAGGGCCGAATGGTCCCTTCTGAGCATGCTCAGACCTTTCCAAGGTGGTACCTGCAGCGTGCTGACACTGCCAGTGTCATATTGGAAAGGTCTGAGCATGCTCAGAAGGGGCCATTTGGCCTGTCTGAGAAAGCCCAGCTTTGCTTTTTTTTAAAAACTTACCAGCTCTGGAGGAAGCCACACGTCGCCAGAACCCCTCTGAAGGTGAGTACTCTATCCCCTCAGCCCCCTGCTAAGCCCCCACCCGCTTAGCACCCCACCCCTGAGTCCCCACTAGGCCCCCTGCACTACCCCTTTTCTGTTCCCCACTGGCCTATTCTCTCCCTGGTCGGGGGGGGGGGCGGGGAAGGGGGAGCAGGGGCCTAGCACCAGACCCCTTCCCTGTACTCAGCTGAGGATCTTCTGAGTTCCAAAGTTTCAGGGGCCATTCCTCAAAACTTCAGAACTCAGAAACTCAAGATGAGTATCTTGATCCATGTCGCTTTCCAAAGAAAACCAAGAACCAAGTTTCAGCACTAAGGGATCTAAAGCTAAATGGACCTAGTGTGTCTTACTGTTTTCAAGGGTGGTACTTACTATTTATGTGTAGTACTTAGCTGTTTCTGAGGAGTATTGTGAGGCTGCTCTTGGTGTAGCCTTTCTAAGTGTAACGATTATAGTTTAGGTTTGTGGAAAATGGAACAAAGCAATATTAATCAGCACAAGACCACATAGCAAGTCACCATAAAAGTTTGGATTAGAACTTGAGTACCTATCTCCCAGTCACTATGCCACTTCATACAGAACCCAGAAACTGTGGGTGAAAATAAACATGCAGCCAGCATGCCGGCTACACACTCTGCGATGAGGGCCCAGCCCTGGCAGGGTCAGGTCAGGTTGGGACACCCCCTAGGCGAGCCCTGCCCTCGCCATGACTAACAGCCATGGTGGTCAGTCACAGGCCACCATGATGGCCCCTGATCCCCGGCAGAGTATGGGACCGTAAACAGACGTGTGGGATGTTGACATACATGGGTGGCCCTTGGTCAGAGCTGTGAACCCAGGATGTTCCAGAGGATTACATCTGGGCAGGCTGCCTGCAGGGCAGCAGCAAGCCCACATCTGGAGGTCCAGAAATAGATATGATGGTGAGTTTCTGGCCCAGGCAGACTATTGCAGGACCCCATCACGTCTATTATCACCCAAAGTTGCTTCGCTTAAGGTGTTAACAAACATGGCAGTAGCATGGTTAGGCCCGTAGGCTGCCAGCACATTTGTTGTCACACCGCCAGATGTTGGCCTGGGATTGCTCCTGTGCATGTCACCAGTGAGTCCATACTGTGATCCCAGAGACCTCCGGGATCACAGACCAGGCTATGGTCTGTCCATAAATATAAATTAAAGCCCGGAGCAGGCTACAGTGGGCTACTCGTGTGATGTATCCCACCATTTCCAGGTCCAGATTGTGTCCACCATGGCCAGCCGCCATGGCGGGGGACTGTGTGCAGTGCGTGGCTGGTGCAGTGCATAGCCATTTGTGCAGCTCCCCGTCCTCCCAGCAGCCTTGTTCTGTGGCTAGAATGTTGACAACATGTTCCTGAGCTGCGTTGGGTCAGACCACCTCCCTCCTGGCATCATGTGTAACAGCACCCTTAGATTCCAATGTATATGTGACTGAGTGACTTTGGTGCCTACATGACCATTTTCAACAGGGGTTTAAGATAAACATTTCAAAAGGGCCTACATAATCTCAAGGTCTTTCTAAAGAGACTTCAGCATTTAGAGGTAGATTGTCAAAGGCAAAAGGGTATTTAGGTGTTTTATATCAATTGACTTTCAATGGTATGAAATTGAAAATATGAAATTCTACCCTATGGAAGTCAATTGGATTTAAGCTACTAAGCACATATAGGGAAGGACATAAACACTGTCATACAGTCAGACCAACAGTCCCTCCAACACAGCATCCTGTCTCTGAAAGTGGCTAGTACCAGATATTTTGAGGAAATGTACAAAAACAAAGCATATATGAAGTTAACTATTCACAATTGTTTATTTTCAGCTTTTGACACTTATACTGCATTCACACCTTACCGCAGGCAGCGGCGGCACTCCCGTGAGAAGACACAGTGGGGGAAGGAGGCCAATGTCACAATTTTTGGTGCGAATGGGGTTCTACCGCAACAATACTCGTGAGTGACAGGGCTCAAAATCCAGCCCTGTCACTCGCGAGTATTGTTGCAGTAGAACCCTGTTCGCACCAGAAGTTGTGACGGCACCGGCCTCCTTCCCCCACTGCGTCTTCTCCTCGTGGGAGTGCTGCTGCAAGGTGTGAATGCGGCCTCAGAGATTGCAGCCCCCATCAGTTTAACTAATAGCCATTGATAGACCTACCCTACATAAAGTTATTTTGCTTTTTTTTTAAACTAAGCCATGACATTGGCCACCACATGATCCCATGGCAGTCAGTTCCGCAGGTTAATAGAAAAGAAAAGGATTCAGGCCTTTTGATTTAGAGTCCTGTGCTTTAAAATCCGGTCTAACTAGTTTGTTCTGCCTCAGAATCCAATGACTGAAGTAACAGTAGCACAGTTTTTAGCCACATCAGCCTGACAATGTTGAAATACAATCGCCTGTGATAAATTGCTATGGACCGCCAGTATAAAGATACTGTGCTCTGTGAGTCAGTGATGTCCAGTGGAAAGGGGCACCAGAGAGGTGGATTCTTTTTCCAGCTTTGTCATTGATTTGCTGTGTGATTCTGAGCATGTCACTTCTCTATTTTGTCCCTCAGTTTCCTTGTATAATGTCATCTGTCTTACCCATTGAAATTGTAATCATCAAGGGAGGGACTTTGTTGTTGTTAGTTTGTACAATGGGGCTTTGATTTGGGTTGGTGCCTGCAGGCACAATTACAATACTACTATTACAAATTATAATCAAGCCCCACAATCTTGGGCCATATACTATTCTGCAGGCCCATTGAAAAAATTGGGGGCCTGGTACATCCTGGTAGCTGGGATACCCACAAGTTCCACATCCCTCATCGTACGTTTTGAAATCAGTTTCTGGAGACGAAACTGGTAGTTTATTTACTTTCAATTATTTAAAAATTATATTTTAACATATATTAATAAAGAAAATGTATGTAGCTTTTTGGGGGGAGGGTGCTGAGTGTGGGGGTCCAAAGCAATTTACCTCCATTCCTTCTCTTTTGACAGACCTGCTGCTTGGCCTACAGAGCACTTACTATAATACTATTTGGCATTTCATATCATTTCATACATCACTGTTCCTTCTTCGGTGATGCCATCGTGTTTTGTTTTTCTTGCAAATGATATAGGGTTCAGAGTTTTATAGCATTTTGTGCTGTGGTTCTTCATGCTAAATTGGAAATTGAATTGCAACTTATGAACTTGCCTGATGAAACTCGGCAAAAGGATCAGTCAGCATAGTCAAGAACTCTTACAGTGCATATGTTCCATGCATATTATGCATATGGAAAAGACACCTATTTTTCAGCAGTCTGCTTTGAGACCAGTGGGCCGTTACTGGGTGTGTTGCCCATGGCAGTACAAGCCAATTAGAAATACTGAAGCAACAACTGCTCCTATGGCCAAAGGAATATTTTACTGTTTCAACAGAAGAGAAAAGTCACGCTACACATAAGAAAAGGGAAGTTAAAAACTAGAAAGTTACATTTCCCTACCGAAATCTGAGGCAGGAGAGAATGGGGAACATTATGGGGAAAGGGGGGGGAGGGAGGAATGGCATGTTGTAATAGGGAAGGCAACAGTGCAATACTTCAGAGAGGAAAATAACATAATGGGAGGAGATGTAAGGAGAAAAGTGAGAGGTAGAAAAAGGAATGAAGCTGAAAGGGATAAAACCAAGTATTTAACAACTAAACTTCTGGAGCTGTCTTCAAAAGGGTGGATTGATGTGCAAGGTCCATCCCCAAGATTCTTTGGCTACAAAAGGGACCATGTCGTTTCCCCTGCAGATGCATTTATTGCTATGAAATTTTCGGTCCCTGCTTATCTTCAGTTCTCTACCAAATTTTGTTAAAATCTGCATGGGAGATCAAAAGTTATTCAAGAGTGGGCCAAACACATACAGATAGGGTGATTGTGTGAGCCTTCCTTCTCTACAAAATCCAATCCAAATGTTGGAAGATTGTTAGAGCAAAACATGTCCTGTGGGAGTGCTAAAGCCATAGGCCGCATTCACATCTGTGGCAGTGAGAACTGCGAGGGAAGACATGGCAGTGGGGAGCAGCTGGAGAGCAGAAGAGCCGGTACGAATATGGATACGCCACGGCTTCCCTCTGGTGCAAACGTGGATGTGCTGTGGCTTCCCTTGCACATGTCAGGGTGCAAAATCCTGCCCTGACGTGTGAGGGAAGCTGCAACACATCCCCATTTGCACCAGCTCTTCTTCTGCTCTCCGGTTCCTCCCTGCTGCCGTGTCTTCCCATCATGGGTCTCGCCGCCGCAGTTGTGAATGCAGTCTATGTTACAGCTCTCAGACAGAATGTAGTGGAAGGGGAAAAAAACAATCCTATAATTTCAAAAAGAAGGAAGCAAAGAATTTGGAGGGCAGATTAATAGTGTGATGCAGGCATTTAGTAGAAGGAAGCAAGATGCTACCATTCATAAATGCTGCTCTCCAGTGTATTGTAAAGGATGAAAGAAGAAAGCAAAGCAGACAGAAGAAGCAGAGGAGGACTTGCTGACAGGGAAATGAGGACAGCAGTGGAGCAACAGATGTGCTTAAGGAAATCCTGTAGCCAGGCAAGAATGAGTCTAACAGGTACCACTTTGCAGTCAGAGCACAATAAAACTTTTTAGTGGTTAAGTCAAGCGTAGTAATGTTAAAAAATGCTATGCACTGCTACTTACAAATGATTTCCATGACCAAATGTTTTGCATTTGCCACTGTGCAATGCTTGTACTAATTACGGCCTTGTTATAAACCAAAAGGGATAACTGACGCTTCCTTGATGTGTAAAATATACAACTGGCAATGGGACAATGATGGATCATTTGTCCTGAAGGCTGGAGTCTTGCAAAGAATAGTTGGAAAAGATGCTTCTGATTTTCTTTTCAACTTCTTGCCCCCAGGCATTAAACTCAAAAAAGAATCATGTTATACATTGCAAATTGGATTTCCCACCCTTCTTCCCCTAAAACTTTAGAACTATTTTAATGCATTTTCTTATGGTGAGGCACATGTAATGCTGATAGTTTTGCAGCATAATGCATGGTGCTTCCCATTGAACTAACTTTACAAATGATTATAGTTAAAGCTAGAAATCCTTCTTTCCACGTGGATTGAATGAAACAGGGAAGAAAAAAGAATCATTCTGTTAAACTTAAAATGCCTGAAGACATACCACCTAGAGCTTTGAGCTTATCTGATCTTTCTAGCATTTGAATGAGACACTCATATGGAAACGCAGGGTCTTGAATTCATTCAGACGACTTTGTAGGTGGCATTTTGCTTAGAGTTAGTACTATTTATTTACTATCTGCCTCTTTACTGTGGACTCTGCAGTGTAGTGCATTCTGAATGAAACATGAAACTAAGGTCATGTCTACTTGTAGCCAAAATAGCCAGTGATACCTTCTGTAAGAGCAGGGATATAGCAGCTGTATTCTGGTAAAATTCCAAACTTAGACCTTTACCATCGCTGGTCATTTTAAAGTCCACATTGTATTATTCTATACCTGTTGCAAATCGAGATTTCACTGCTGTTCCACTCCAGAAGAGGCTGCATTTCAAAGATGTGTGAAGTAACCCCTGTCCTGTATATGTCATTACAAATGATCCCTCTCCCTTGTCCATCCTTATTGATGGGGTCACTATCAGTCCCGTTCCCCAAGCCCATAGATTGGGCTTCATTTTCGATTCTCACCTTTCCTTTAAACCTTACATGGACTCTGTTGCCAAGTCCTGCTGCTTTACCCTCCACAACATTGCTTGGATTTGCCCCTTTCTCTCTGTCTCCTCAGCCAAAACCCTTGTTCACGCCATGGCCATCTCTCGCTTTGACTACTGCAACCTCCTCCTTGTTGGCCTCGCCCGCTCTCACCTGTCCCCCCTTATCTCCATCCAAAACTCCGCTGCTAGGGTCATCCACTCAGCATGTTGCTTCGACCACGTGCAGCCTCTCCTCTCCTCGCTTCACTGGCTCCCCCTTTCCCAACGCATCCTTCGCAAACTCCTGGTGTTCACCTACAAATCCCTTCATAACCTGGCTCCCCCTTACCTCTCAGCCCTAATCTCCAGTCCTTACACACTCCTGCCCGCACTCTCCGCTTCTCCTTCACCCCCTCCCTTACTCTACCTCGTCTCCCCTGCTCCCTTAACCACCTTCGTCCCTTCTCCCTTGCTGCCCCCCATGCCTGGAACTCCCTCCCTGTGCCCACATCCGCCTTGCCCCCTCCCTCCACATCGTCAAATCCCTCCTCAAAACCCACCTCTTCCTCACCGCCTTTCCCGACGCCTGTTAGAACTTTCCCTGCAATATTTACTGTCTGCCTTCCCTACAGACTCCTGCCAACTGCAACCAAGCCAAGCACGTTCACCTGTGACTTCGCATCCGCTTGAATGTTATTTATCCCTTCTCTCCCTATGTCCCCTCTCCTTGTCTTTCCCCTCTGTGTCTATTAGATTGTAAGCTGTAGGCAGGGACCGCGTCTAGCTTGTTGTTCTGTAAAGCGCCAGACACACAGCTCGTGCTTTACAGTCACTCTGGGTCCCACTATTTTCTCTACTTCCAGGGGTCCCACAATGGCCCCCATTTTTACCATGGATCCCCCACACCCTCTCAACAGGGCACCAAATTAAAAATGACAACCTCTATGGCCCTGTGGAAGGTGCCCCTGAGAGGGCAGGACAGGGACTACAAGGCGGTGGATGGGACCACCAGGGGACCCACATGTTATCTTCAACTTGAGCCCCACAAATTCAAAGGCTGACACTGGCTACTTATCACTAAATAGCAGCTTCCCATGTCCCCAGGCACAGCCTGTGCCACTGAGGTTTACGCTGCTGCAAGCACATTTCCTGATGACCCAGAGCAATGCCAGCCCCAACCTCAGCTGGGGAGAGACACCCACAGTTAAGGACACTTCCTATTCTGGGCATTTTGGATAACCCCCACTGTGTCAGTATTTATTTTTTTATTTTTTTATACCCTTTCCTTCCTGTAAGGCTCAAGGCGGTCTACAATATATACGATACATAAAAAAAAGCATTAAAAACACTTAAGAGCCCACCTGAACCCTAACCTCCTCCCTCAACAAACCTATCCCTGCCTGCGAAATGACTGGCAAAACAAAAAGGTCTTACACCACTTCCAGAAGATGAACAGACTCAGGCTTAAACAGGTCTCTAAAGGAAGGAAGTTTCATAATTGTGGGTTAGCCACTGAGAACGCTTCTCTGTGTGCCATTGTAGAAACTTGCTGGGCGGATGGCACTTGCAAAAGGGTGCTCCCGGCTGACCTTAGGGTCATGATGGGACATGAGGGATAAGGCAATTCTACAGATATTAGGGACCCAAGCTGTTTAGGGCTTTATAGGTCGAAAACCAGCACCGTGAATTGTGTCCTGAATGCTATTGGCAGTCAATGAAGACATCTGGAGCACCAGTGTAATGTGCTCCCAGCAACCCACCCCTGACAAAAGGCAGGCCACCATGTTCTGCACCAGCTGAAGCCTCCAAACAGCCACTAAGGCAGCCCCATCTGGAGTGCATTGCAGTAGTCCAGCTCTGAGGTTACAAATGGCTGTACAAATGACTGTATGTGGAATGTTCTTGCCACACTCTGAATGTGGTAGACATATTGTTGTTGGAACTGTTGCCCATTTCCTTCCATGATCTTGGGAACTTCACTGTCCTCCTATATGGCTCCAGTTGTTCTCTTTTCATTAAAGTCACTCCATTAAGGAGTTATTTCTCCATGAGCCTTAACAAACACAACAAGACAACCTCTGCACCTTGAAGCTTTGCAATGATGGCACTGAGGTGGGAGAAGCAGTGGCAACAGCTGGAGTTGGGTGGGAGAGGTGCCCCCTTCAACTTGTCACCCTAGGTGGCCTTTCCCCCAATTCAGCATGGAGTTTAGTGGTGGTGGCAGCAGGACTTGAAGGCAGGAGAGGCAGCGGTGGAAGGTGGACCAGGGGTGGAGCCACGTAGGAGACATTTCTTCCATCCCCATGCTATTGTAACTTTATTATATGGTTTTTTGTGCATCATACAGGGCAAACACAATAGTGGTTCTCTATAAATAATTATGGTAAATTTTTATTGAGCTGATGTGAGCCAGAGAATCTAGTAAAATGCTCCATTGAGTGTCCAGCTGTTGTATCTATAGTACCTCTCAGCAGGTGATGGTGTCCTCACCATAAAAATTATGGCACATCCTGAATCATTGTATGGTTAAGATAGTACTATTATTAGTATTATATTTAAAAAAAATTAAAATGCCAAAGTCAAATGTCATGACTATGTGAATAGTGATTTGCTTAGCTGATTATTCCTGAACTCTTGTCATCTAAAGTAGCAGTATCAAATTGTTGCTGGTGTGTCTGTTTTGTAACACCAAGAAAAATATGGCTTATAAACCTTTCTCTGCAGATTACAAGCTGAACACTG
This sequence comes from Sphenodon punctatus, assembly GCA_003113815.1. NCBI lineage: Eukaryota > Metazoa > Chordata > Lepidosauria > Sphenodontia > Sphenodontidae > Sphenodon > Sphenodon punctatus. The sequence goes on from QEPC01005117.1 coordinate 9,213,163, forward strand.
GGGAATGGACCTTGGGGAGCATTTATATCTTCATGTTTTAAAGGAGGGGTGGGTAAACCCCTGGCCTACAAACCACATCAAGCCTGCTCCCCCTTTGATCTGAGTAGTGAAGGGACCATTAGCCCCACCGCTTCAAACTGTCGTGAAGTCACGTTTGGAAAGGGGCATGTTCGGTTCAGAAAGGAGAAGGGCGAAGCAACTGTCTTCCCCCCTCACCCCACCCACGAATATAATTCTGCCAGTGCCGTGGCTACTTACAGAGAATGGGACTTGTGCCAACAGTATGCTTACAGGATTGCAGTCATGGTGAAAGGCCCACACAAGGAAGGCCTGACTGTATAATATGATCCTATGCACCATTACTGCACTGTGAGAGGGACAAATGGGAGCTCAATCATAAGTAGAAACCCAGATTTACTTTACAGTGACCATAACTTGTGGGAGGTGAGGTTAGAATGAGAAAAATATATGGGGAAAGAAAGCATACATACTTTAATTGGACTCATTTTATAAGACCAATTTAACCCATTTCTCAGAGAAACCAATGGAAAGTATCTATTTCATGGAAGTTAGATTGGGCCTTAAGGGCAGAATATGGGACAGAGTGTTTAAAAATAACAACAACAACAAAAAGCTTGTTTGTATCCAGTGTAATTGTTCAAGACTGGTTCATCAGCATGAGAACGTGATCTTGTCATGCTACCAAGACTGAGAACCATATGGATCACCTGATCCGGTGATGGTAACACGGACGAAAGCTGCCAGAAAGCAACTTGTGTACCTGATTTTCTAGAGATGCCGGCTAGCTTAGATACATCTTAACTTGCCCAACTTTTTCCTTTCCGAATTTCCCCCCCACTTTTTCTTTGTTCTTAGCAAAGGAAATTTCTCTAAGACTTAAACCAAACTTTACTAGCGTGACCTAGTGGAAAAAGTGTTGGACTTGGATTTGGGAGACCAGAATTCAAATCCTATTTTAGCTGTGAACTTGAAAACAATGGGAATTGCAGTGAGTAGGTGGAATGAAAACACAAGACGTAATTGGAGTAAATGGGGCTGTAGTTTATTGTCAGTAAATTAACATCAACAACATGGACATTCCTTTCAACAGTCCCACTCAGCTATCTCAGAGCTACAGTAAACCCATCCCCTCTGGGGTATATGATGTGTTCTGTGCGTCTGACCACAGGCACGGTGCCCACCGCAGCACATCTGCCCTGGTCAGTCAGCTCCCACACCTGTCAGGTTATCTTGATGGCAGAGGTGCCACCTAGCCTCTCACACAATGGGCATGTTCCTCACCCCACTGGGTTGTGACCGGAAGGGGCATCAGTTTGCAGGAAGTTACCACCCACTGGCTGGGCAGCATAATGAGCCAACCTCCCACCTGCCCAGCATTAAGGCAACGAGGAACCCCATGCCAGGCAAGAATGAGGCCGTTGTTAACTCATTCACTGATGTTAAACAGATGCCTTCCCTTGCCCTATGGCTCACCCAAGCCCTCCTCATTGGATAGTTGAGACAGGATACTGCCATAGGTGGAACCAGCCTTGCTTGATTACCTCCACCCCACTCCAAAAGGAATGCCCAGAAAACTACATAGTGCAATCCTGATATCCTCTAGAACCAAATCAGCCCCCAAATCTGATAAATGTACCCCATCCTCCAAGTACAACTCGGGGTAACAACTTGAAATCCTACTATGCTCAGTAATCAATCCACTAACCCATTTCCCTACTTCCTTATTCAATTTTTCCTTGTCCTATCCACCCTTATATAGGGCCCCTGGCATCTCTCCATACCCTTCTTTCAAGCATCTCTGACCAAACTAAAACCACCCCTGAGCATAACTCCAAAATCTGCCCAAAATCTTGCTTAATGACTATGACCCACCCAAGACGCTTTCTCTACACTAAATCATTTCCTTCCAAATGAAATACCACTATATCCTGTGCCTCTCCTTGCCTCAAAAAAACACTGGCACAAACTGTGCCCAACGCATTCCTCATCTCCCAAACCATTCATCTTAGGACATGTTTCCCAGGCCAAGCTGTGACCCTTTTGGTATAGCTGCTGCCCTCTTGAGCACCCCATAAACAACGCTATGGCCACAGATGAACACTCTCAGCCTGAGCCCGGCAGCCAGCTTTCCTGTAGTAAAACTACATAAATGCTTGCTAATAATAATAATGAATAAAACAAAATAATGCAATTCGAAACCCGTACTCCCCCCACCCCGACTAACCTTATGTAATGTCTATAAGCCCCTGTGATGGGATTGGGACCTCTCTGCTCCACTCTGGGCTGGTTGTGACTCAGTTTCCCCACTTACAGTACCTACTGCACCAGCTCTCTCCAGAACTGTTCCAGTCCGTAAGGGATTAACTCTCTCTGTCACCTTTATCTTAGAGCTTCCCAACCACAGAAATGATATACAAGGTTCACCTGAGGCTGCTTGTCCACATGCATATTCAGTGAGAATCAGGGCTCTTTTAGATGAGCAGGTCGCCGTCATGTGATATTTCAAAATCCTGCAACACGGGATTACACAAGACGGCCATCGGGGATCACGCGCATGGAAGGTGGTTGCTCATTATTTGCCGACCGTGAATTAAATACCTCACAATCGAGGTATTTAATTCACGGTCGGCAAACAATGCGCAAACGCCTTTCATGCATGTGATCCCCAATGGCTGTCTCGTCGTGTAATCCTGCATCGTGGGATTTTGAAGTATCTCTTGAGCGGGTTGCACAACGGTGACCCGCTCGTCTAAAAGCAGCCTCAAAATATCCTGAGCTTTGTGGTGGGCTATATGCACGCGTACTTGAAAATAACGAATCCATGCCCGTGTTATTTCCTCCCTCCCATCGGGCTGGGCTGGGTGGGGTGGGGGCTGCCAAGAAAGGTTCCCCTCCCCTCCTTCCAGCCCAGAGCTCACCCAAGGGTGGAAGCAGTGGCAGCAGCAACAACAGCAGGGATTTCTCCAGCCTCCTCTCTCCAGAGCTTCCTCCTGGTGCTTCCAGCCCCTCCTGATGGGGCCTTCCAGGCCCAGCCGCAGCTGTCTGATAAGACCCCATTGGGAGGGGCTGGAATCACCAGGAGGAAGCTCTGGAGAGATATGGCTGGAGAAATCCCTGCTGCTGTTGCTGCCGCCCCCAGGTGAGTTGCTGCAAAGGGGAATCTCACTGTATGTTTATCTTATGGTGAAATTCCCCTGTACACTTGAAAATCACACATGTGTTTAAACTCACGTGAGTGACAGGGCTGGATTTTCAGCCCTGTCAATCGTGGGATAAAATACATGTGTGATTTCATCCTGCATGAGGAAGGGGGGTTACCCACATCACCCAATCTCACGTTTGATCGAAACAAACGTTAGATTGGGTAACGTGGTCATGCAACCTGAGTCTCTAACTCAGAAATTCCCTTCCCTGAGTCACTCCAATGTAAGGAACCTCACATAAGCACACCAGCCTTAGTTAAAAGACTTTTAATTTGTGAATCAAGAATAAAATACAGTGCAAGATTATATTGAGAGTGTAATAATACCCCCATTGTTGTTCTAACTGTGCCAGACAGGATGTCTGGGCTCCCATTCTGGGTTTTGGATTTATTCCTGTTACATAGCTTTATAATATATGTACTGTCATTCCATAGGGTTTTTCCTATGATGTTTCCTCAAGTTTACATTCCTGTCTTAATTCTGAGCAGTATGACACCAACATGCAGTTCTCATATCACATACATGTATGTTTCATGTGTGTTGTAGATCTTGGTTTCCTGATCTTTACCACAAGCCCCATATCTCCATCTCCCAATAGCTTGAATGGCCTCTTCATCCATGCCTGCTTCAGCAGCAGCTGTTGCCAAAGAGTGAGAGCCAAACTGCACTTTTCAAACCAAGCGCTGACAAACACCCTCCGAAGTACTGCAATAAACTGAAACTCTGTGAGTCATGAACCATCTCCATGCACCAACAGTGCCCCCTCCCCCCCGCCTCCACCATGATTCAATTCCAAATAACTCCACACTGCCAATACTGGGTCACCTGACAACTGGAGACCAACTTACTCCCCCTTTCCATGTTGATCCGTTTGGAACAAACAAATGGTATAAGTTAATGGTGAACTCTAATATCAAATCGTAAAACTCTAAAGCCCTCCAGGAGTGATCCACCTTCAATTTGGGCACTAACTCACTTACATTCATCCACCGCCCCGCCAAAGCTATAAAAATGCAATTTCTCTTCAAATCCTCCCCTACTAATAAAATACATTTTACTACAGTAAAATAAATACAAGCCCTCTTAAAATTGATAAAGTAATGGACTGTCTCAAATCCTGTCTACTCCCAAGCTGCCTCAACCATCCTTCCAGTGCCTTCCTTAGTAAAAAAAAACCTGCACAAGGATTAGGAAACTCAGCCACCTTACTGCAAAAGGTAATACCCGAGAGCTTGCCTGCTATTGCTGATAGAAGCAGACCCTGCTCGCTTAATGTCACCATATATTTAAGAAGAGAGTTCTCAGGTATTGGCCAAAGAAATGGGCCCACCTGCTCCGCCATGAATGCTTGAAAATCCTCAAATGCCTGAACGTCAGCGGGGCAACTGCACCTTCACCCCAGCTAGTATACTCAGCAACCAAGACTCCAAAGCTCCACGGGCATCTGCTCTGGCTCCTTGTTGGCTCCAGGGGCCAAAGTATGAAACCTCTCGACCTGGAAACAGAAAGAGCATCTGCAGTGCAATTATTCATTCCAGATACATGCCTAGCCTGAAGGCTGGTGTTATTAACAAGACATTGCATCTCAAACACCCTAACCAACACCATGACAGAGCCTTCGACTTTGCATATTGCATATTAACTATCTGCACACCTGCCATGTTGTCATACCAGAAGCAAACTCTCTAGGGATGGGCAAATGCGGTTTGGATGTTCGGAGTTTAGACTGAACTCGGTCTGTTCGGACGCCCGAACCGAACATCCAAACCGAACTCTCAAATGATCGAATAGTTCGGTCGTGTTCGGATGAGTTTGGATGTGTTCGGGGGCAGGAAAAACATATTTTCAGGGCAAAAAACTAGGTTTCGTTTTCGGTTTTGTTTTGGTTTCGATAGCGCTATTTTTGACTGTTCAGCCAAGTTCGGCCAACCCGAACTCGACTCAACCAGACCATTGAACCCGAACTCGGGTTTCGAACCGAATGACCAAATATCTGAACATTCGAACCGCATTCTGTTCGCCCATCCCTAAAACTCTCTAATCGCTAAACATGTCTACCCAGATGTTCAATGCCACCAATATGGGAAAAATATTCTAGGGAAGTGATGTCCCTAATCCACCCATTCCTCTGCCACTCTTCTGACCAGTGCTCAGCACACCACTTGCCTCGAAAATGCAGCCCCAAACAAATTCCTCCTACTGCATCTAAGTTAACCTGAAAATACACTTCCAGCAAAAGCCTAGACTGCCGGATCGACACTCTGTTATAATTCTGAAGAAATACTTTCCACACTTCCAAATTGTTCTTCATTCCCTTTGACACACTAATATGGTGATGGGGTTTTGTTAAGCCAACTGTGGCACTTGTCAACCTAGAACAGAATGCCTAGGAGCTACCACCTGACACACGAAATTCAAGCGACCAATAACAGAGACTGCAGCTCCCACAGAACTACATTCTTCCTCAAATGAATGACCACTAGTAGCTCCCTCAATTTCAACAACTTATCATCTAAAAGCTGACAAACTCCTGCAACAGTGTCTATTTCAATCCTGAGATATGTCAACCTCTGCGCAGGACCCTCAGTTTTTTCCTCTACCAAAGGCACCCCCAAGCGACCAGCTATGTCCCTGAAGACTTCCAACAACACCGGACATTCTCCTATGCCAGCTCTGCCAATAAAAGATAGTCATTGAGGAATTTCATCATGAATTACGATCCTGTCTGCTCACTCAAGCAACAAACTGAATTGCTTGAATTTCCTTGAGGGCTGAAATGAAACTGAATTGCTTGAGGGCTGAACTGAAATGGAGCATTCCAAAGCTATTGCCTAGTCAAAGGAAAAGGCTTCCTCAAATTGAAAGCCCACCAAGTCAAAATCTATGGGGTGAACTGGGAGCAACCTAAAAGCTGACTTCACATCGCTCTTGGCTAGCATGGCACCACGTCCTCCAGCCCAGCCCCTGACAAGTTCCACTGCTGAGTCAAAAGATGTGTATTGAACCAAGCACTAATCCAGATCAATGCCATCATTGATGGAGCTTCCTCTTGGAGATGAGAGATGATGAATCAGTATAAACTCACCTGGGGCTTTCTTGGGCACTATCCCAAGTGGAGATATCCTCAAATTTGGCATCGGAAAGTCCTGAAACAGGCCTGCCATCCTACCAACGTCCACCTCTTTCTTGATATTGTCCCTTGCCACACCTTCAAGACCCCTCACTGACCTCGAATTATTCGACACTGTATGAACATTCTCACCCTCAAAAGGAATTAAAAAACCCCATTTAAAACCATTCAGCAAATATGCCCATTTTGGAATAAAAGGGTTATCAACTAACAAGTCCTGTAAAAAATTCAAATGAATTGGGGATGGTGTCTTATGCCACTTTCCTGACTCCAGCTCCTCCCTTTACCCTCCTTTCCTTTCTGACTCATACAGCTAAACTCCCTGTGCTGACCCCGCGCTGCTTGCACTCGTGCCTGTATTAACAATTGCCATGAAAACACCTCTCATCATGAAATCCCCAACACACCCCTTTTGCCGCATTCTGCCACCAAGTGGCAATGAAGGGGAGAAATTGCCCACTATTCATCCTCAGTCTGGCCAAAGACCAAGCCGGAGACACAAATTCAAGCCAAAGCTCCTGGGCAACCACTTTGCACGTGGCCCTAAATTCCTCAAATTTTTTGCCCTGTGTATAATGTCCTGGTATTTCATCAGGAAAGACACTCTCCGAGGGCCTGCATCTACCACTGTCCCCATAAAGATATAGTAGGCAGAGAGTCAGTTGTCCCAACCTCTAACCACCTTCGGCTTCCTATGGCCTTTCTCTTTCTCTCCTTTTTCTTCCTTCTCCAATGTCTCCTTCACAATTTCCCTGTTAAGTAGGGAAAATATGTCTATGTATTCACCCTTAAGGATCTTCTCTACTACTAATCATTTCTGTAGTGCTACTAGGTGTATGCAGCGCTTTACAATCACAGATTTTCAGAGACCGCTCCCTGTCCAGTGGGCTTCCACTCTGTCAGTGACCACTTTGCGGCTGTGGAACTCCCTCCCGTTGGAGGTCTGCCTGGCTGTAGACCTCCCCTCTTTCCGTAGACAGTGTAAGACCTGGCTGTTCTGCCGGGCCTTTGCTGAGGGAGACGGGATGGGTGAGTTGGGTTAGGATGGGGTTTTTATTGTTGGATTATTTTAATGTGTGGGTTAAATGTTGACTTTTAAATTTTGTATGTGTTTTAAAATGCTGTTAGCCACCCTGAGATGCTTGTGCAGGCGGGGGCAGCCTATAAATGCAAGGAAATAAATAAAACAATATGGACACAGGTGAGGAGAACACATGGACAGACAGACACACACACACACATATTTTTTTTATAGATGGGGAAGTGAGGCTGAGTGATTGTGACTTGTCCAAGGCCACTCAGTGAGTTCATGACTAGGGTGGTATTTGGACCCTAGCTTCCCAGGTCCAAGTCCAGCACCTTCTCCAGTACACCACATTGGATTCTAGGCTGAGAGGTTGCTACTTGTCCAAGGCCACCCAGTGAGTTCATGACTAGGGTGGAATTTGAACCCTCCCAGGTCCAAGTCCAGCACCTTATCCACTACACCACACTGGCTCGCTCCCTAGTAGCCAGAAAGAGGTGAGGCGCTAATGGCCTTGACACACTAGCATACGGCTGCCTAACCTGACTAGAGGACTCATCACCCAGCCTGCCTGTCCAGCCCTGGGTATCACCAGCTGGCCCACCAAAAGTGACCCCTCAGATCCCTTGATCTATCCCACCGATTAAGTTTCACTGCACCCTACCATCTGACCCCAATCCTGTAGGAGATTTCGCCCACTGGAAAGCTGCAGTTCTCAATACAATCCCCCTATCACCTTACCTGCTAGTGCATTGCCAGATGCTGCAGCAGAATTCCCTGTGGACACAGGGGACTGCCGTGGAGCCTCAACTCCCAAAACTAGCAACTGATTTGGACCTAGGGATGGGTGAATGCGATTCGGAAGTTCAGAGTTCGGACCGAACTCAACCAGTTCGGTTACCGAACCGAACTTGATTTTTGAACCGAACTGAACCGAATTTCTGAACTCGACTCTGTTCGCCCATCCCTAAAAGATAATATTCCATTTAGTTCAATGGGGTTTAAATTTCTGAACTTTGTTCGGAAGTTCGGAGTTTGGACCGAACTCGAATAGTTCGGTCGACTGAACCGAATTTCCAAACTTGGTTCTGTTCGCCCATCCCTATTTGGACCCGCTTGACCAGAAAGCTGAGAGGAAACTGAAATTCTGCTGGAGGGTTCAGAGACAGTATTCCCTGTAGGCACAGGCCTCTGCTGAGACATCCTCACTCCCAATGGTCGCAATGGCAAGTTGGCAACTGACCCCGAACTGCTGGCACCAGAATCTGTGGTGAGACTAAAGAAGGGGGTGGTGTATAAGGAACATAGCTCCTAGAAGGGGGAGCAGAGCTTCCAAAGGGGATGGGGGAGAGCATTGCTGTCCCCTGCTGTGGATTTGAATGCAAAGTGATCAGTGCTCCCTGCTGGACATTAAACTGAAAAAGACTGGGCAACTGAGAAGCAGGCACAGAAGCCTGTTGCAAGGCCTGACTTCCCACTTCCACTTGGCCCGGCCCAGGGAGAGCAGGCAACTGAGAGGAGGCAGATGCCATGGCCCTCCTCAGAGAAATCCTGACCCACAGTTGGGGGGGAGGCAGAGGGCCCAACGACCCACCTCCCTAACCAAGCTAGGCCCTGCCACTGCCTGCTACGGCACAGCCAAGGGATCTTCCCCAGAGGTGGCCTGCAACATAGTTTGCCTCCTCCAAAGGGCCAGGTCCAGTCCGCCAACCTGTGGATGGCACTGAAAATCACTAGTCTACCGGACAAATACAAGACACACCCCCCCCCAGGGCTTCCCTGGCCTCTTCCCCCCCACCCCCTGCCTGACATGGCAACAGAATGTTTTTTTACCCCACCACTTAAGGAAGTTCCAAACCCTGCCCCCACAAAAAACACCGAAGACCAGTGAGAGCTTGTTACCCAGAAAAAGGAGCTCTGCCACCTTGCTGCCCACTCCAAGCTGCCTCCACCATGACACAGCCAGTCTGACAAAGGCCTCCCGAGGTAAGAGCCACATGCCCCGTACTGCGCTCAGTCACCGCTTCCCTCTTACTGAAACAGTCGACAACAGGATGGGGCCAGGCCATCTCCTATTGTCTCCTGACCACCACGTGACCCTGCTGGCCCACAAAATCCTTCAGGCAGCTAATGGCTACCACTTTCAAATGTTCCCTGTCTCTCTCCCTCACCACCACCCTCCCATTTGCGAAAATCCTGTGCCTTCCCCATACTCTGTTAAACCCCCACTTAATGGGGGAGGTTCAATAATAATCACCTATCCTGCAGATTTGTTGTGAGTATGAGCTAGATATGAATTGTAACTTATTTTAAACACTGAAAGTGCTATATTACTATTAATAATAATGATGATGTCTGATGATAATCCCCGCCCTGGTGGATCTGCTTCCGGGGGATGGAGGATGGGTGGAGAGTGGTGGCCCAATAATTCTTGGATTGGATGTTGCTGGGGATGGGGGTGGGGGACACAGAATTTGAAGTTGTGCTGGGCAGGGGGAATTATGATCCTAGAGCGGGACGGTGTCATCTAGAGAGAAGGGAGAGATATTTGGTGTCTGTTTCCTTTTCAGTCCCCCGGACAGGTAAAGAGGGGGTCGAGGTTATGAGGACCCTGGGACTTGAGTTGGTGCTGCTGAAAGTGAGGTCAGTGGTGAATAAATCATTTACGATGAGGGAGTCTATCCTGGATTGGGCCATTGACCTCGCATGCATAACAGAGACTTGGCTTGACAGAGTCGGGCCTAGTTCTGGATGCCTTTGTTCCAGCCGGGTTCTCTGTGCAGCACCAATTTAGGCCGGGGAGCAGTGTAGCCATTCTTTTGGGGGACACACTGCCGGTCATGAGGTTTCCAGTGCAGCCTATGCCTGGTGTTGCAGTCCTGTTTGATTTGGTCGGGGACAGATTTGGGGGTGCTGCTTGTATGCAATTGGGCTGGTACCCAACTGGAGGTGCTGCTGGTGCACCCTACTGTATGGCAGCCTCCCTACCTGTTCTAGCTGAACTGGTGTCGGAGGTGGTCTTGAGAGTCCTCCAGACTTATTGTTTGGGGGGACTTCAACATTCATGCCGACCCCAGTCTTTATGGGGCAGAGCAGGAGTTCATGGCAATCATGGGCCTGTCCCAGGTTGTATATGGCCTGATATATGAGAGGGGGCACACTCTGGATTTGGTGTTTTGCACTGGCCTTGAGGCGGGGGGTGGGTCCTATGATTTGGGGTGTAGATATTTCACCCTTGCATGGGGTGTGCAATACCTCCTGAAGGTGTGCGTTCCAGTGCACTGTTGCCCCCGACAGGGTGCAGGGCCTATTAGGGTGCTTTTAGACGATCCCGCTCACAAGCGGGATCATCCAGTGCCGGAATCGGGCACCCGCCTTCCTCTCAACGCCGTATCTGATGTTCAGAAGAGCATCAGACATGGTGTGGAGTGTTGTGCACATGCACGCCCTTCTGCGTGTGCACACTCGGGCAAAGAACCCGGAAGTGCGGCGTGAAGCTGGCACAGCGGCGATCTGCCTTGACAGGGGCAGGATCACCGGACTGGCTTTACGCGGCAGAGATCCGGCGGTCGCGCATGGCGGGGATTTAGACGAGTCGCAACAATGGCGGCTGATAAAGGGCTCAGCCGCCATTTGATTCTCATCTAAAACCGCCCCTAGATTGGTCCACACCCAGAGACTTATGGAACCATCCAGGTTCCGGAATGCTCTGGGGGATTTACCCTCTGACCTTGACAGCTGCATGATCGATGACCTCATTGCCTAATTAAATAGGCAGTGGCACGTCTCTTTATGGGGCCAGGCCGGCGTGAGCATATAACTCCAGTCCTGTGTGCACTGCACTGGTTGCCAATAGTCTTCCAGGCCCAATTCAAGGTGCTGGCTTTAACCTTTAAAGCTCTACATGGCCTGGGTCCCACTTATCTGAAGGACCGCCTCATTCCCTGGGCCCTAAGCCAGCCTCTTCAGTCTGCCGATAGCACTCTTCTTGAGGTCACATTGTCAGTGGACGGCTACCATGAGGAGGGTGTTCTCAGTGACCGCACCGCTGCTGTGGAACTCCCTCCCAGAGGAGGCCCACCTCTGCCCAGATTTTCTCACCTTCTGGCGGATATGGTAAGACCTTATTGTTCCACCAGGCATTTGTAGAAGGAGACAGGGAGGTTGGGGAGGGTGTGTGGTTGGGGGGAGATGGGTTATTTTTTAAATATATGATTATAATGTTTTTATTGATGTTTTATATCTTTTGATATTGTGAGCAGCCCCAAACTGTCTGAGGCAGAAGGGGTGGGATATTAATTTTTAATAAATAAATAAATAAATAAATAATAGAATTGTTTATAGCAATATGCTTTTTTGTTCAAATTTCATCAAAATCTAGTGTTATGCCTAGCAAAGGCAGGATAGAAGTTTAATTTGAAGGAAAGCATTTAGGAGTAACTAACTTGAACTCTTCCCAATGACTGTAATTTTTTTCAAGTTCAGTTTATTAGTAACAGGCTGGCTTTGAGATTAAAATCTCAACTTTTTGCTCTTTGAATAGGAAATACAGTCTAAGTGTGGTACAGAGTATGCTTAAAACAAGTTATCATGGCAAGCTACAAATCTTAGTGGTTGGATACTGACAGAATGCATAATTACATATTACTGTAATTACACAGTTAACTATGTACCTCTTGAATATATTTCCTGCTCTGTGAGTGGATTTATTTTAATTGCAGATTGCAATATTGTAAATCTTCAGGAAACACAGAGAGGAGTTTAACTTATATAACATTTTTAAAAAACTGATTTTGAAAGAAAAAAGAAAAAAAAAATCCCAAGATACAAAACCAATCTTTATTTAAGCTATTTAAAATGAGAAACATTTCTTTAAAAAAGGAAATCCTTTTTTAATATGTGTCTGCTTCATTATATTCCAATAGACTACTGAAAGATATGCATGCTATGATCCCTTGAACCATGCATCTTAGCTTTGTGAAAGTTAAATATCAGTACCGGCATTTTTGGGAAGCTGGGAATATTTTATCAAATTAGCTGTAGTCTTGTAAACTGATTTAAAAAAAAAAATCTCAAGCTTTGGTCTGGCAGCCAAAGGGTTAAGGACTCCCCCCCCCCCCCCCCCCTTTACCCGTTTCAAATTACAATGAGAAGCCTCTTCTTTCCCAGCAGGGTTGTGCTTACATTAGTCTTTAGATCTCTCTTGAAGAGAGCTGCTATATTTGTGGCAGCTAGAGGTGGAAATAACAGTTCAGAACTTAAGCTGAAAGGGGTTGGATGGATTTACAGAAGGTTTTTTTTTTTTTTCCTTTCCCTTCTTCTTCAAGTAAATTCAGGGCAACACACTAATGTGATTAGCGCATGCTTCAGATTTACTTTACACTAAGGCGATTCAAAAAGATGTTTAAGTTATCACCTGGCTGCTGGGCAAATAGATGTTACGCCTACAAGGTACTACTTATCAAGACAGATCCGTGATTCAGGACTTTATCTTGGAAAGAGCACAAGGTGTGAGAAGAACTAAAAAACAAACAAAACCCAACCCTAAAGGAAGACAACTCTGGGAACTGCACTGTGGCAGAAGATCAGTTCTTGCTAATACAGCCCCCCTACTAGAGAACTGGTTATCTAAGGCTTATATAGGAATGCCTAGGTCAGCTGACAAAATACTGGTCTTCTGCTCCATAAATGCAGAAAAAACGATAACAACAGTGGAAAATTGGAAGTCTGAATATCAGCTTTCTTAGAAATAACTGCAGCTTGACACATTACATAATATTTGAGCAGGGGGGGAGGGTGTGGGAAATCATCAAAGATGTTATGTTTAGAAATGACATTGACATGAAGAATAGGTAGATTTTGTTTTTCAGCCACTTGGGAAAGGAGAGTCCTCATAGCAGCTCAGAACAAGCAGGAGAAAGATTTTTGTTCTTTTGCTTTTGAAGATGAACCTGACTGTGCTGAAAGCTCTTGTGGGCTTGCTCTGGAATTGCTGGGTGCTGGTGGGTCATGCACAGGGAGGAATAGGAGACAATCATGTCCACTCAAGTTTTATTTACAGGAGGCTACGGAACCATGAGAGAAGGGAGATCCAGAGAGAGATTCTCTCCATCCTGGGTTTACCTCACAGACCCAGACCATTTTCACCTGGAAAGCAGGCTTCTTCTGCACCCCTCTTTATGCTGGACCTGTACAATGCCATGACAAATGAAGAGGATATCGAGGAGCAGGAGTATTCACTGAGGGGATCAATGGGAGGAGAGAGCAGAGGGGTAAGAAAGGGATACCCTGCCTCTCCAAATGGATATTCCCGGAGAATACACTTATCTCGCACGACCCCCCTGACCACGCAGAGCCCTCCTTTAGCCAGCCTGCATGATGCCAACTTTCTGAATGATGCTGATATGGTCATGAGCTTTGTCAATTTAGGTACGTTTTAATCATTTTGTTTCTGATCTATGCTTGATAACCCCCAGAAACCAGATCTTTGCAAGAGCTGCAGGATCATTCTCTGGAAGTTGTGCTGATAATAAGAAAGATGAAGTTGTACTAATGGTGAAGTAGCTACATTATAGGTGGTCATGGAACAAGGTTCCTCACACTGTTTATATAAAGTCAGTTCCTATGACTCCCCTCTCCTCCTGGCTTCTGTTTTCTTTCTTTCATTGATGTAATCAAAGTTTTAGCCTTAGGCCAGCTGCATTTTTTAAAAAAAAAACTCCAAAAAATCAAACACTTATGTGTATGGGTAGTCTATTTCCCCCATAGTTTTGTGTAAAGCGTGATCACGAACAAACATCAGATGTTAACACTTTAAAGGTTAGAAAGTTATGAGGTGGAAAAAAAATCAAGCAGTTGAGAAAGAAACTATTTATTCTACCTTTTTCTTGCTACTGTGGGTCAGATATTTGTTATTTTTCTGCTAACTGGTAGGATTTTCTGGGATCTGCTGTTTTTAATTTAATCTTCCTTTTTGCTTTAATTATCCTTTAAAATACAGGCTATTGTATGAATCTGCTAGGTGTCACTTTGTATAGTTTAAAGAATAAATAGTTAATGTCAAATATTTTGAAATACTTAATACCAAACTATTTAATACTAAAACATATCAGAGTTGTGTGAGAGGCTTCCTGATCTTTTTGAAAATGTATATGAATTCAGAGACAAACATGGCTAAAACTAAATGATACTGGATCTTGTGAAAGTCCTGCATAATTAATAGGGAGAAAACAGGTATTAAATGTTTATTAATAGAAGAGGCAATTTCAACTTGTTGCAGATACGTAATATATTTGCTGAATAACTTTATATTAATATATATATAAATATCTTGCACATGCTGTATCTGTACAACTTTAAAACTGAACCTAGTCGCAGAGGAATTTAATTGAAAACCTGAAGGCTTAGTGCAATTGTTGTACAAGGTGTGATAAAATCTTGTTTTCCAAAGTAAGACTTTCCATGGTAACTTTTTAAATGTTAGCACATGTTCTGAAATACCTTTAGATTACCACGTTTTAGGCTTTTGTCTCTTCTAAATTCCTAATCCCTGCAGCAGAGTTATAAACGACCGTGATCACGAAATTCTTTAAGTACTGTACTTTGCAGGAGAATGACACTGTGGAGTTGAGTTCCCATAACTGAAAAATTATGTTTAATAAATTAGTTGGCAGATTAGAGTACATTAAGTGTTCAGACTTTGTTTTGTTTTGGGTTTTTTTTTGTTTTTTTTTTAAAAAGAGCAACTTGTATTACTATTAATACTTTTTTTGGTGCAGTGAAATTAGATGGGAAAGAATGCATCCTTTCTTTTAAAGAATCATGAATCACACTTTTTCTAAATGTTTCTGTCGTATACATTGATTTTAAATTTATTAGCAATATGTAAAGCCCCTCCTACAAAATTTGATGGCAAAATTTCTGTATTGTAAAAATAAGAAATTCCAATGATCTTGTAAGTATCAGACAAGACTAGGATCTTGAAAATATATATGTAAATATTTAACTCTACATGTTGCAAAGTAGATCAACAGAGTTTGTAAACTGGCATAGGCTAGCTCCATTGGAATCCATAGAATTGCTTTGACTTACCTCAGATGAGGATCAACTCCTGCGAGTCTTCCTTTTGACACCAATGGGGCTACTCAGAGGGCACAAAATTAGGTATGTTCATAAGTCTTAGGGGAATCGTAGACAAGTCTGTACTGGCCTCATCTTGCAGCACTTACATAGGCAAAATTCTAATTCACCGTTACTATTTCTCTCTGGTCTGATTTCTATGTTCCTCTGATGACACTATAAGAGACACCTGTGTGCTTTGCTTGCTATCTTTAGATTGTGAAAACCTAAAGTGAGAGCTGTCCAGTGGTTAAAATGATCCGACATTATTCAAACCTCAAGCTTACAGTGTAAATGCCAGGTTTTGATTGCTCTTCAGAAGCCATTAAAAATCTCTCTTAACCCTACATTAGGTCTAACCCTAAATCAGTTTGAATGCTCTTCCGTAGTTTGCATTTTGTATCGTTGTTTCCAACATGCTGCACTTTGCAATGTTCATAACAAGTATTGGTGACTAATATGGATTACGGTGTTAATGTTTTTATTAAACAATCCCATGTTTTAGCATAATTAATGCAGGACTAAATAAATCATTGGATCGGGTAAGCATTTTCTGATTTAAGGTAAGCTATGGGCAAGCTATGGTAACATATAATGTGGGAAACTATGCAGCAAGGAGTGAATGTTAACACATTACCTTTAAAACATGCATCAGCTGTTATTAAGTCTTGGGTAAGGGAACTCAAATAACCTTAGATTTAAATATCAGTCAACTGGAGTCAAGTTAATCTTCTGTAGAAGTAGCTGACTCTATTAATATTGAGGCACTTTTCTAATCTTTTCATTCTGGAATTGCAAAAGCTGAAATTATGGTATGGCCAACTGTTTAAAACACATGTAGTAAAACAACAAATATTTAATTGTTATGTTAAAGAAGTATTATTTGGTATCAGCTTAAGAAAATAAACAGTAACTAAAACAATAACAAACAAACAAAAATAATTATCAAACATCACCCCACCCCCACCCCAATAATAGTAAAGGACAAATTTTCCACTGAGGAACAACTGCTGAAACCTACAAGCTAGTTTCCCTAAAAATCACTTCGTAAGAAACAGAGCTTTAAACACTTCATTTAAAAATAAGTAAAATTTAAAAATGCCACCAAGGGAATTACAATTACAGCAAGTTCCCTCAAGCAGCTAGTAAGGCGAGAAAAGGGAACATATTTCTTGACTCCGAAAGTAAAATTATGAACACATGCTTATGCCAGTTTTCTGGAGATCTTTCTTACTCAGAAGTTATAGATGTCTTCCCCTATGTTTTGTCCAGAGCTGGCACATTGGCAGTATTCCATATAGACATATAATGATAACTTCATAGCAGAAATGTTAATTGGGATATCCCAGCAGTCCAAGAATAAACTTTCCTAAAACAGAGCACACTGGTTTTTTGGGTGATCTGAGATATCATATCACCTTAGACTTGAAGGCTTTTCCTATTTCATTCCAGGGTTGTTTTTTTTTTGTTTTTTGTTTTGTTCTTCTCATGCTTTGACCTGGAATACTGCTAGTGAATGGCTTCAACTTAAAGTTTTGGAAATTTTCTTCTGGCTAATCTCCAAAACAACAATGCAAGACACCTTATATACTACAGAAGGGCCAAATCATGAAATTCTTATTTATTTCTTGCTACATGACAGGAGTAGGGATTTTGCCCGAGCAAGGATTTAGCCCAAACTTGCAAGATTTGACCCATAAAGAATGAGGTCAAAGAAAAAGTTGACTGAAGTTTGGCCCCCCAAATTTAATTGTTAAGAAATCTGTTTCAACATTTTCAGTGAAAATCAGATTTGTCTACATACAGCAGTAACTAATGCCACCTTACTTCACTGTTTCCTTTGAAATGTTTCCTTTATAATTCTTGTATGAAATTTGCTTTAATAGTCATGTGTCTTTACAAAGCAAATGTATTTTTATCTTTTCTAATATTTGTTTTGAACTGTTTTAGCTATTCCTTCTGAAAAACAAGAAATCTATAAAAGCTTTGTGATTTCAGAAGTTCTTTACTCAGTTTTGTAAATTTGAAGGCAACTCGTAACAAAATTTTGGCTAACAAATGTATGTTGATTTTTTTAAAGAAGAAAATTGACATGATATCTAGCTTTAAAAACAGTTAATACACATTAACAGAAACCATTCTTTCACTTTTGGATTAAATATAGCACTCCAGATTTAAAAAAAGAAAAGAAAAAAAAATTCCCTCCAACCCAGACTGAAATTAGTAATTAAATCATTATTGAAACTAAGGCGAGTTTTGTTTTATTAAGGAAGACAGAAAGCATCCCTGTACAAGAGTACAGTGCCTTGAAGAAGCTATTTATCCTTTACAGGCCCTTTTAATATAAAATAGGCCCTTTTCACACAGACACTCCAACACTGGGTGTTTTTAGACATACGTTTCTCATGAATGTTTGCTGTAACACCCAGAACTTTCTGTGTGTCTAAATCACTCATCCAGATCTTAAACATCCGGATCTTTGAACTTCTGCGTGAAACTTCTCCCAGAACATTTGTGTGTAAAAGATTCTCCTGGTAAACTGCTTTGCTCCAGGCAGCTCTGGTCACATGGTTTCCATGGCAGCCTGTCACATTTACAGCTGTGGCTACTTTAGGCTGCCTCAGGGCAGTGTTTGTGAGAAGAATGCATCCAGGAACTGTCAGGGCAGTGTGTGTGTGAAAAATGCATCCGGAACTTACTTGTGGACTTGTAAACCCAGAAGATTAAAACATCAGGAACGTGTGTCTAAAAATGCCCATTAATACAATGGGTGTTACATTTTATTATACATGTTGCAAGGCACCCATAGAGCACACCTGCAGCCCTGCAACATGTATAATAAAATGTAACACCCATTTTATCAGTGTTAGCGTGTCTGTGTGAAAAGGGCCTTACAGATCCAGGTTGCCAGTGTAATTGTTATAATGTATTTTGTTTGTTTATTTTATACTACAAGCCTGCTTCTGCAGAGCCTTGTACTCTATTCAACTTCAGGCTTACAAATCTAATTTGGTGCGGTTCTGTACAGCAGCTAGTAAGGTAATTCATTTGTTATAACCTCCCACCTCAGAATAAACCAACCCACAGTGCATGGTATAAATTGTTAGACTAGATGTTCTCAGAGGGGGAAACAAAGCTAGTTGTGCTGTAGGAATGCAATAAACATCTAAAGTGATTGTTGGAACGGCCTATTATTATTATTATTTTATTTCCATGATTGCATTTCTTTGCCTGTTGCAGAACTATTATTCCACACAAATATTGGTTTCTAATGTAAGTGGTGATACAACCTTAACTAAACTGATGCGAATGGTCCTTTTCTTATTATCAAATATTAAACAAGAACTGCTATTAGAGAAATAGCAGATTTAAAAAAAATAAATTGACAAATAGTAGGGAGAGAGTGTTGTTGCCATGTGGTCCCAAATGTAAGAGATGGTGACAAAGTAGTTCACATGAAGTGTTATTAAGTAGTTCTGTACTATGAGGAAAAACAATCACAGTATTTTGGAGAATGGGAATAAAAATCGTTTCCTGTGAATTTTCATATAATTGGATAGTTTGCAGAAATTGAGGCTCTTGCAAAAAAACTATCTGTACGGAAGTGCTCATGTTAGCATCTTTAAATATCTTTATTTCCCTCTTCCTTTTATTATTAAACATTTTAGTCATCCTATCAGCAAACAGAAGCAATACAATGTGACTTAAAGGTCCAATCAAACATGGAAAGTAATAGCAAGTACTGAATAGCATGGGCAGTTTTTAGATAATTGCACAAAGTGTTCAGAGTTTAGAATAATGAACAATTTTGATAATTTAACACCAACACAGAGGCATTATTTTCATTGAATAAAATACTTGTTACAAAAAGCTTCCCCAGCTCTGAGCACATGGCAGTCAGTGTCAAAACAATCTCTGCAGGTTTTTATGACACCTTTTTTATTATTGACTTTAAAAAGTACCAGCTTCTCTCTTCGTCCATGCTGATGTTATATTAGTTTTTCATTTTATTATTTAAATATTTTATAGTGCCTTTGAAAAAAACTGCTCTCAATGTTCTGCGTTAGAGGCCGTTGATCTAGGTAGGTTTTGTGGGAGAGAGGAATCTATAGCTGTCATCTAACAAAGTAATGTCTTTATAGCTGTCAATTAATTCTTTTGCCAAAGTTAACACTTTAAATCCGAGTAACTTACTTACCATCTCAGCCAAAAAACTGTCACGCTCTCCATTAACTGGAGCATAAAACTGTCTAACTTCCTTTGCCGACAGATTTGAAAGAAATCACAGATAACCAAAAAGAAACTGATTTAGCAGATGGTTAGGCCTGCATGGCGAGGGGATAGATGTATGCCTGTGTATATCTATATAATTGTTATTATTTTTCCCATTGGGAAGGATGGCTGATACAGTTCCGCTTCTTTTTCAGTGTGCACAGCTTTTCCAGACTAAACACAGACTTTGGGTGGGAAGGTGGGGGTTGTGTATGTTATACAGTACATATTTTCCCAGGAAAACAAGAATGCATAGCAACCAGGAATAGCTATTACAGAGGAGGAGGTAGGCTGATTGGAACTCGCTCTCTGTGGAGGCTGTTGAGACAGAAATGACACTCCTGTTGGTGATGGGGAGATGGCTTTCATGACCTAGGCTGCTTTTAGACGTTCGCGGCGAACACGCTGCATAAAATCACGCTGCATGTAAATATCCCGCGTGTGGGATTTAGACATGATATTTCGCTCATTAAAGCCAGTAGCGTGTTCTTTTAAAGCCGTGAATTAAATACGTCGATGTTGAGGTATTTAATTTGCGGCTTTAAAAGAATGTGCAACCGGCTTTAATGCGCGAAATGCCACGTCTAAATCCCACAAGTGGTATTTACACGCAGCGTGATTTTATTTATTTATTTATAATATTTATTTATAATATTTATAATATTTATTTATTTATAAATATTTGTTAGCCGCCCCCTCATGCCTACGTCATCTCGGGGCGATTTACAGCATAAAAACACACAGTAAAATTTGTTAAAACAATGTTTTAAAAATACAGATCAACACTAACACCTTGAATCGGGCTCGGTAAGCTATAGGCAGCCAGTGCAGAGTACGGAGCACAGGTGTTATGTGCTCCCGCCTTCCCGTCCCCATAAGAAGATGGGCCACCACATTCTGCACCAGCTTCAGCCTCTGAACCAGAAACAAGGGAAGCCCCACGTACAGTGCATTGCAGTAGTCTAGCCTTGAGGTGATGAAGGCATGAATTAGGGTGGCCAGGTCGGGCCTGGAAATGTACAGACACAGTCTCCGTACCAGATAAAGCTGGCAGAAGGCGGCTTTAGCCACCATCTCTACCTGCCGATCCAGCCGGAGCCCCGAGTCCAACACCACCCCCAGACTCCGAACCTGCTGGGCTAAAGGAGGGCAGACCCCCCCCCCATCAGGGGAGCCAGTATCTCCCTCGCCCTTATGCAGCGTGTTGCTGTGCACATCTAAAAGCAGCCCTAAACTCCAGTTTCCCTAGAAATAACTAGATATCTGGAAGCAGTCTCTTACATTTATTGCTATTATTATACTCACCAACCATCTCAGTGAATGGAGGAGTCTTTGCTACTCTACCTCTCACCTAGGGCCTCAGTAATTGGAACAACTGTGACATATACAGCCCTGCTTGTCTTTCTGTCCTCTTCAGGCTGGTTATCCTGGGTTCAAAGGCTGAAAGAGTTTAGCAGAAAATTGATTGGTTGTGCTTTGATTATTGTAGGTGCAGCCTGGTGTTTCCACAGAGCTGAGAACGAACAGTTTATGAAGTGCCAGTTGTGGCATCCTGCTAAAGAAAGGCTCCCGAGGGCTGCAGGAGAGTTCTGGCTGCTATCAGACTTTGTAATTATTTCCCACACTCCTTGCATCCTCCTTCTCATCTTTGTGACTAGTCTCCCCCCACCCCCCACCAAAGGCGGCTCTCTCTGAACTATACTTTTAGGGTAGTTTCATAGGGAGAGAAACAATAAGAAATAGGAGAGCTGGAGAGAGGGAGAAGGAGAAAAACAAGTAAGTGAGTCAAGGAAGGCAAAAATGAGAGACTACCCTGTTAGCCCTCATGTAAACTCTGACACGGCTCGTGATGAATGAACTGCCTCAGCACTGGCCCAGCTCACCATGCCAATAAATAAAGCTTATTGTAACCGGAGAAAACGGGGAGAGAGAGAGTGATAGGAGAGAAAATGATACTAATAGTGCAAACCATATGAAATGGAAAAAGAGCAAGATGAAGATGGATAAGGAGCAACTGAGAAAGGATTCCAAAGCTGGGATTTGAACCATGCAGGTGGAGGGAGAGATCTCTCTGACTACCTCAGGCCCATTCATACCTCAGCATCCCCAAACCATTCCATTCTGTAGGCCCAGCTTTCCATCCTAGCAAAGTAAAATACAGCCCCCCCTCTCCTGCCCCCCCCCCCCCCATGGTATGTGTGTGTAAGGAGTACACAGAATGGCTACTAACATTTACAGCCATAAATAACGTAGTAGCTAGCTTTTAAAAACCACAGGTTAAAGGATGAAGGCTGCCATGACGCACACAGGGAGGCTGAGATCAGAGGAGTAGCTAAAAGGGGTCGGTAGGAACAATGAATCCCCTTGTTCCGAGTCATATTTATGAGTGCTTCATTGCACCTAAAGTTCATATTTTATTGGCGGGGCCATGGGGTTTCCCCATTTGCTCATCTCTTAAAATAACACCCCTGGCTAAAATTTCCTATAAAGCACCCAAGAGCTACAGAGGGCAAAACTTGTCAACCCTGACAACCAGCTCGTTTATTTTGAGGGCAGAGGTTGGTTTGAATTTTTGTATTGGATTCTGAGATGTTTTCTGTGCAAAGCTGGCTGTGATTTAGTTTCAGTAGCAGTGGGGTTTCTTTCTCTCTTTCTTCTTTTTTTTTTTTTTTGGTACTTGTTCTTTGGCTGGAGATCTCTTAAGTACCACTGCAACAGAGAGATGTTCCAGCAGTTGTGTAAAGCAGCTAAAGCTGAAATGGGTAGCACATTTGCTACCCGCGGGAAATACCCTAATTTTCAAATAGTCTGTCGGGTGCCCGGTCGGTACCTGAGGGCTGAGCCAGGCACCCAATTAGGGTTGTCATATAGGCACATTTTTAGAGGACACTTATAAGAAATACGGGTTGCAGGGCTGCATTGGCTTCAATGCAGCCCTGTAACCTCTCCTCTAAAGGGTGCATATATAGCAACCCTACAGACAACTGACATTACTCAGAATATATTTATCATTTTACCAATCACCAGTAAATGGTAAATCAGTACCAGAACTTGGGGGGGGGGCAGAAATGGGATGGGGTACAGTTAGTCGAAAAATCCATACTGCAAATAAAAAAAAAAATGGTACAAAATCCAGTAAATCGGTAAATTGGGTTACTGATTAGGGGATACCCTAGAATGACCTACATTACAGGGTTGTGGTAAGGATTGTGAAGTGCTATATAAATAATATTTATCTCTGTGGTCTCCCCTCCCGCTTCTTCAGGATTGTCACCTGCTATGGGTTTTTTGCCAAACAAACTGAGCCTTTCTTCCTCTGGGTCCTTTAAACAACTTTTACCACATTCTATGAAGTTCTTCATTACAGGAAGCATTAGATCAGGGGTGGGGAACTTCAGGCCCAGGGGCCAAATGCAGCCCCTGGCAAATTTTTGTGTGTCCTCTTTCTGGTTCTGAACCCTGGATCCTGTTCCTACACCAAAACACTGAAAAACTGAGCTCAGATTAAGTGAGCAGAGCTGAGGGCATGTACACAAGGATAGGCGACAGATCCATGGCACAGATCCATGCTCTGGACCTTCCTTTCTTTGAGTTCCCCTCTTACACACCTCCATTCCTAACTTCTGTGCAGCCCTTAGAGCTTGTACAAATTTTCAAAGTGGCCCCAGGGAGGAAAAGTTCCATTCCTGCTTTAGATAAACTGTATTTTCCAGAGTCATGGATCCAGCTACACCATTTACTGACTGCTCCTCTGTTCGCTTGGCTTCTGCAGTTGCTTTGTTCAGGTGATGTCAGTTGAGGCTTTCCAGTGAAATATTCATGCAACATATTCCTTGCTGTTTCATATTCATTTTTCCATTTAAGAACGAGGCCTGATACCATTAGGATGTCATCTGCCCGATCTGTGCCTAGAATCAGCCTTTTGGTTTGGGCTGTCAAGTTGAAATAAATGTTAAGAAGTAGAAAAGTATGGTTTCTTATAGAAAAATACTGTTTTCTAAGAATACTTCTTTCATGATTATTTCCGGGAATTAGACCGAATGGCTAATTAGTAATTTACTCACTTTATGGCTTGCATAGTTTGCAGGTTTGAGCTGAGATTTTTTTTCTTGTTTTACTTCTTTCAGAGTAAACCAGACCTCTGGAGAGAGTTATTGGTGATACTGTGAGCTTTGTTTTAGAGCAATAGACAATAACAACAGCTTGGTGTGGAGACATGGGACTTTTTGAATCTGCTTTACTCCAAGAGGTATAATGGAATAAATGCAAAACATCCTGAAGGTGGATAGTGGAACAGTAAACGCAGTTGCAGGACTAGGTTCCATTCCATCAACAACAAAATGTCTTGATGAAGTTCATGAAGGAGTAATGCTTAGCCAGTACTAATAGGTGGGTGTGGGGTCTTCCTGCAGGGGGCGGACACCCCCAGCCCCATGAATACGGACTAAGCACTCCTGTTTAGTGCTGGCTGGCAGAAGCAGTACTGAAGGGAGTCTGGGACATGCAGCTGTGGTGCGACAGACACAGTAGGTCTTTTCATACATGAGCCATGGACTTACCCGGTCCAGCGATGGGCCGTCACTGCGGCCAGGATGAAGCCAGGCCACCAAAGTAATGTGACAGGGGCCGGGTCACCGGGGAGGGTGAGGCAATGCATGGACATGTGTCTGCCCCACCACCACGCTGTACCCAGAGGCCTGCCCCCTCCTGATGGGCAGCCATGATGGTCAATGACAGCTGTCATGGCACCCGGAACCAATAGGGACTCTGAACCAGGCCCAGTAAAACAGGATTTCAAACGTGATAGCCTGCTTTACTTCTGGTCAGGTGGTTGGATCCCGGTCATGGTCGCAGCTAGTCCAGGCAATGAGTTGGGGATTTACCCAAGTCGCAAACAGGACAAGCTGCCACCATGGCTGGGATCTATTCTGGACAAATATCTGGCACCCAGGAACTGATGTGATGGTAGCCCATGGGGTAAAGTGTGGGCAAAGCAGGACACAGTTACGTCTGAAAACTCATAAATGTTGATTCAGCTGCCCTGGGACATGGTTGGTTGGCATCCCTCATGTAAATGCACCTGTGGCCACCACCATGTTGGCCTTAGGCTAGTTATGGCTCTGGACAAGGGCCTACTACACTAAGGCCTACTACACTACACTATTGGCCTACTGCACTACACTACACTATTACTCTGAACTAGGCCTACTACACTATTGACCTATTGGCCTACTACATACACTAAGGCCCACATACTGAGGGGACATATTACAACATGCTGCCTCAATTTCTCTATTTGTAAAATACATACTTGCCTCACATAGGTATTGTGAACCTTAATTCATTAGATGCCAATCCTGTCACCTCTCTATAGGTACAAGGGTTCTTAATGCTTCAGAATAATAACCTGGTTCCACTTACTGGACGATCCAGAATTTGGGGAACCAGCAAAGGGTGTAATCTTGACTCCATTGAAGTCAGTGTTGTGTTCAGTTTGGGGCACCACTCTTCAAGGGTGCTGACAAACTGGAGAAGATGCAGAAGAAGAGCAACTCAGATGATCAAGAAGCTGGAAGGCAAGCCATAGGAGGAAAGGCTAAAAGAATTGGGTATGTTCAGCCTACAAAAAAGAAGATTAAGGGGGCACATGATAGCAGTTTCCAAAAATCTAAAAGGATGGCACAAAAATGATGCTGAATATTTGTTCTCCCCTGTAACAGAAGGCAGAAGAATAGGGAATTGGCTTAAATTTCAGCAGCATAGATTTCGGTTAAGAATTTTCTAACTGGGCAAAAACTTCCAATCTGGGCAATAGAATAAGTTGCCCAGGGAGGTTGTGGAGTCTCCTTCCTTGGATGTTTTTAAAATCTGTCCGGACAAGCATCTGTCGGCGATGCCGTAAGCGGAGGAGGGTTGGATTAGATGGCCACTGAGGTATTTCCAGCTCTAAAATTCAATGATTCTGTGTAGGCCTCCAAAGTGCTGCATAGCTTCTCTGCATCCCTGCACATTTATAGAGCATCTTCCTGAGAATTTCGAAACAGTTTTAAAAAAAATAAAAGATACTAGTGGATTGCTAGAAGCTGTTAGCTTCAAGAGGAGTTTATTGCTTAACATAGGGTATTTTCAGAAAGACTCAGAACTGGCCCCTGGGGATGCACCCCGTGGCATATGCCTGCACCCAGCCCTGCTTGGGTTGGGTTTAAATGGACACAGCAGGTTCTACGACTCACAGTCTGCCTCTGTGATGCGCCCCCCCCCCCACTATAGAGTTGTGGCCTAGAGCGATCGCAATGCTATGGTGTTGCCCGGAAGCGGAGCATCATTGTGGGTCTGCACATTAAGACAAACCGCTGCTCTGCTTTGGTCCACTGTCCTGGATTTGGCCAAGCCACTTCGCCCCCGGTGCTCCAAGATGTTCCTGCGTGCTGGTGGCAGGGCAGGCCCGGGGCAGGCATAACCTGCTCCGCTTGCGCATCTGGCGGGCCACCTTTAGACAGATGGGCCACCTGGGGGTGAAGCCGAGCGGAAGCCGGACTGCTGTCCATCTGAAAACACCACTGACAACAATGCACATGAAACAAAGAACGGAGTTTAGTAAAACATTGCTTTCATTTCTGGTGTTTCTCTTTCCCTCACGCAAGCGTTTTGAGCCTTATCTAGTTTGGGTTTGTAAAGTTCAAAACTACTTGAAGTGTGTATATATAGAACACAACGTAAGGCACAAAATTACTACTCCCATTTATTAGGGAGAGGGAGGGAGAGAGAGAACACACATGCTTTATAATTTGGGATAGCAGACTTTCCAAATTGTTTTTAACAAAATCTTTTTTAGTTGTACTGTTTATTTATTCCCATCAATACTATGCAACCTCAGCAGCCCTGACCTTTCCAGCTCGCATGTTTAGCCCAATTTTTATCTGATGACCATCTGACCCCCTTGTTAATTGTACTTAATTGCATCCTGTTGTAACATTTCGAAATAAGATAATTTTTTAAAAATCTGATCAGAGGACTTGAAGGCTAATAATGGCATTAAAAGTTGTGCCTGGGAAGTTCCTGGGAAATACTTAGTTTATAAGCTGAATAGGAATTGGGGTGTGCCCGGCACCTTGCACAAACAAGCTTTTAAAGCCTGAATTTCACATGTAGGCTGCCATGTGGTCTTGGCTATCTGTCCTGAAAAAGGTCTCGCTTCATGGGTTTCCTACTTGTCTGTGGAGAAAATTCCAGGCAGAGCTTAGGTCCGTCATCAAGGATAGTTTGTAGAAGATTTATTATTATTATTATTATTATTATTATTATTATTATTTATTTATTTATTTATTTATAGCACCAGCCATTTGCCTGGCACTGTACAGTTGTTAATTAGAGACAGATCCCTATCCCTTACAATCTAAGCAAGACAATGGAGGGGAGACAAGGGAGAGGAGATCATAGGGAAAGACAGGAATGCATTCACAAAGTGTGTTTTTACACAGATTACACCCCCGCCTCTGCTCTGCCTCACACCCGGACAGGCCATCCCTTTAAAAGCAGGCCACCTGGGTGTGCGGCAAGCAGAGTCTCTGGAACATCCCAGAGCACCACAAGCGGAGCAGGCTGCCCAAACCTGGAGCACCAATCGGGGCAGACTAGCAGTCTGTCTGCTCGGCAGATGGGCTGCTGCAACTCCACTTCAGGCCGGGGGTTGCTCCAGCAATTCCATAAAGCTGCGGGCAGCAGCTTAGAGTGGCAGCCCATCTGCCCGCAGCTCTATGGTATGGGAGAGTGAGGCGCCACATGAGAAGACAGTGGGCCCCGGCAACTACCGGTTCTGTTTAAACCTGGCACTGTTGGGGTTGTGCGGAGGGGATGCAGGGGTGGCCACCGACAGAGCAGGCCATGGGGTAGTCCGTCAAAAAACACCCAGAGCTGAGAAGTTGCAGGTGAATGTGCTTAGCTTATTACAGGGGAGAAGGAGACCCTGAATGATAGGACAGTAGAAGGAGCAGGGCCAGCCCCAGGGTTTGTGAGGCCATGTGGAAAGTCTTGGTAGGAGGCCTAATTTGCATAATTATGTCCCACCTAATTATGCAAATGTGTAAATTTACATAACATTTACTCCCTCTGGACAGGAAGGATTCCCATCTCCACCCCTCCAAGCGGCCATAGACAAGCATGGCCTCCCAATACTCCCCCCCCCGCCTCCCCAACCGAACGTCTACCAGCACTCCAGGAGTGGTTCGACTGCAGGGACATCCGGGCGGGCAGTGAGGCATGAACAGAGAGACTGACTGAGTCCACTGCCTTACCGGGGGAAAGAGGGGAGCTTAGTCAGCCTGGTCTCCAGGGCCTGTTGCTTCTTGCTACCGGTGCTGCCTGTGCCTTGTGCACACATGCAGTGCGACCGGTTCAGAGGTGCTGTTATCACACACACAAGACACCCAAAATGCAGCTAGCCTATTAAGCGCATTATGCCATGAAAAGAGACATATATATATATATAGATATAACTGGTTATGGGGTGGGGCAGTGTGAACTGATTATGGGGGTTTTATATATATATAAAACCAGTTCAGTTGTGCCCCCATAATCAGTTCATGCTGCCCCACCAGGCATAAAGTTCCAGGCATAAAGGACAATCTGAGAGTAACATGAGGGCTCTGACTGAGCCCTCTCTTCTCATAAGAGATCCCCACCTGACTCTACAAATCTTCACAGTTGCTTTTTACCCTTCTATTTCACCTCCCATTGGGGATAAAATCCCTGTTTGGTTGATTTTTTATTTGTTCAGGAAGCTTCTCATGACCTTTCCCAGTCTCCACTGGATGCTTTTGAGATGGTAAAGTCACTAGTTGGAGTCAAATCAGTACTCCACAGTACAAGGGTTGAGACAGGGATTGTCCCGCCCCCCTCACCCCCCCCTTTTAACTGCGGTGGAGACAAAGTAGTTCAAATGATATCTTTTATTAGACCAACTATTGTTAGTGGAAATGTGCAAAGTTTTAAGTCCAAAAGCTTGCACATTTCCACCAGTGATAGTTGGTCCAATAAAAGATATCATTTGAACTACTTTGTCTCCATCTTTGTCACTTGGACCAACATGACAACCACACTCTCTCGGGATTTTCTTTTAACATGAGCTCCCTTGCTCTACAAGTTAGAAATGTGTAGCAATGACAGCAAACAGCATTGCTATTGGTGAGTTGAGCACTTCTCAGTTCCTGTTTGCTAATAACACCCAGGTGGAAATTACTATTGCCCATTCACCACTCTCATTATTTCAGTCAGCAGCAGTTCATTTATAATCCATAGGTAGAAGAGGTCGCATAAATGACTTTATGCCCCAGATAAATGCTCTGGGGGATTTGCCTGTAGACTTCAACGGCTGCTCCATTGATGACCTTGGGGCCTTTTGGAATAGTTTGGCAGGAACCATTGATCTGGTGACTCCTAGGCATCTGCTTCCAGAATTTCACCACTTCAAGTCTCCGTGGTTGGTGAAGGACCTGGGGTGGTTGAAGCATGAGGGGAGGCGGCTGGAGTGATGGTGGTGCTGTCCTCGTGCCCAAGACGACTGATTGCAACATAGAGCATTTTTGAGAGCCTATGACGTGACTGTGCAGGCAGCAAAGTGGTTCTTTGCTACCCTCATAGCATCTGCTTAGTTGCGTCCAGCAGAGCTGTTGTGGGTAGTGTGGGGTCTGGTCAGTCCGGCCTGTCTCCCCTGGAACCGGATGCATCCAAGGCCCACTGTGACATGTTTTTAGCATACTTTGTGGACAAAATTGCTCGTATTGAACATGACTTCAACTCTTCCATTTTGGAAACAGTGGCAGAGCCAGAGGTTAGGAATAATGCCCTGTCAAGTCTGATTTTGTGGGATAAATTTTAATCGTTGACGCCTGTCGAGGTGGCAGATGGGCTGAGGTCTGTTCCGGCTATGACTTCTGAATTAGATTCCTGCCCATCCTGGTTGGTTAAGGCCAACAGGGAGATGTTGTGGCCAGTGCTGGCCGGGGTTATCAATGCCTCCCTTTGATAGGGTAGGATAGGGTGCCAGACTGCCTTAAGGAAGCTGTGGTCTGGCCCCATCTCAAGAAACCATCACTTGATGCTGATGCGAGTTACCAGCCTGTCTCTAACCTTCCCTGTTTAGGGAAGGTTATTGAATGGGTGGGTAGTGGCCCGGTAGCTGCAGGTGCATCTGAACTGCACCGATTTTCTGGATCCTGCACAGGCTGGCTTTCGCCTGGGTTATGGCATGGAGACTGCACTTATGCTTGGTCAGTGACCTCCTGGTGGAGCTGGACAGGGGTTGTATTACCCTGCTGATTTTATTCAATCTATCAGCGATGTTTTATACTGTGAATCACGAGATGCTGGTGACTCGTCTGTGGGACCTGACGGGTGGACTGTACCATTTTACAGTCGTTCCATTCCTACCTAGCAAGTAGATCTCAGCGGGTGGTACTAGGGGACAGTACATCGTCCCCTGGGAGTGTCCTGTGTGGAGTCCAGCAGGGTTCCATTCTGTCCACTCTCTTATTCACTGTATACATGCAGCCACTTGGGGAGGTTGTGCACAGTTGGGGTGTTCGTTTTCATCAATATACCTACGATATCCAACTGTACCTTTCTTTTTCAACTGACCCAGGCCCTACATTCTTGTTGCTGTCCTGGTACTTGGCTGCTGTGGGGGACTGGATGAGGTTGAACTGATTGAAACTCAATCCTGAAAAGACAGAGATGATGTTGGTGGGCGAGATCGGTGATCCAGGGAAGGGGGGGGGGGAAACCCCATTATTGGGAGGGAAGGGGGGTCTGCCCTCCATTGTTTCATCTGTGCAGAGTCTGGGGGTGCTCCTGGATCCGCAGCTGCACCTGGATTTTCAGGTGGCAGCTGTGGCCAGGAGCGCCTTTTGCCTATTACATCTGTTGAAGAGGCTCCATCCATATGTCTTGGATTCTGATTTCGCCACTGTCATCCATGTATTTGTCACCTTGAGGCTGGACTACTGTAATGGTCTCTACATGGGGCTGCCCATGGTGATGGTTCAGAGACTGCAGCTGGTGCAAAATGTGGCGGCCTGCCTGTTAACCAGGATGGGTCACAGGGAGCATATTCAACCAGTGCTCCGGGCATTGCAATGGCTACCTATTGTCTTCCAAGCCCAGTTCAAGGCACTGGTTTTAACATTTAAATACCTACATGGACTGGCACCCACTTATCTGAGGGATCGCCTCATTCCCTGGACCCCTGGGTAACCCCTGCGGTCATCCGGGGGTGCCCTCCTGGAGGTCCCGTGTTATTGGCGGTTCTGAACTGATAGGCGGGCATTCTCAGCAGCTGTACTGTCACTGTAGAATGCACTCCTGGCGGAAATCCGCCTTATCCCAGATCTCCTTGCTTTCTGCCGGCAGTGTAAAACATGGTTATTTCGCCGGGCGTTTGGTGGGGAGAGGGGAGGGTGGGCTGGGTTAGTTGGGGGTGGGTGGGTAGATGTTTAGTCGCAGACCGGGTTGTGGTGATGTTGATGTTTTAAATTATGGATTATTGATTTATTATTGTTTTTATTGTTTGTTTGTTGCCCTGAGTCGTCATCGGCGAGAGGAGTGGGTTATAAATGTAAGGAAATAAATAAAAATAAATTAGTGTGGCTGTAGCCTTACCCATGGTACCCCCAAGTATAAAGCATTTTGTTTCCACATTCCCTCACAAAAGTTTTCCCTAAAATGGAAGGGGAGGATGAAGACTGAAATTAAAAGTTCATGACCAGATCCTTATTTTTGATTTATCTTTTATACAGCCTGTCTGTTTTCAGAGTGCTGTACAATCCTTATCTAGTTCAGCTTCAGAACAACCCTGTGAGATAGGTCATTATTATTGCCATGTTACAGATGAAGAACTAAGACTAGGAGATAGTGACTTGCATAAGGTCACCCAGTTAATTTATGGCTAAGACAGGATTTAAACGTTGGGTGATTTTCGATGATACGCAACCATGTAGGGTCCACGCATCAACCATGCACCCAAATGCCCATGTGAAGGTGGTGTGGATCGGTCGTGCTCTCATGACCCACAGAGCACCCACTCTTGGTCACTCATTGGTCACTGGAGAAAAAGCCAGGGTGTCCCATGCGGGGAAGGCAGATCAGTGTATGGGAACAGGTGCCCACACATCCCTGGCCCATTTGAACTGGGGCACCCACCCACACCAGTGGACAGGTCTGAAACTGGCAGCCTCCCCAGTTCCACCCACAGCCCTGCCAGGAGCTCTCTAGGAAGCTCTTCAAGGACACTTGTGCAAAATACAACACCATGGTGGCCTAAAGCACAACACATTTCCCTCATGATGCACGAGAGAAGAGCCAACGCCATGGAGGACAGCAGCTTCCTCCATGTCCCCCCCTCAGTCTCCCCCAGTATGCACCTTTGTTGTTGCCCAGGACCACCTGCTGTAACGACTGCACCCGCACCTGGGCAGGAAGAGGTTGCTGGTTACTGCAGCTTTCCGTTTCCATGGTGTCTGTGTCTCATTGACACCCCCTTCCAGTTGTGCTCATCTAAAAACACTTGTTGTTTTCCCAGGATCGAGCCTCAAATCCTATTCACTAGGCTACACGGTCTGGCTCCTAGACCTTAAGCTAGTATAAAAAACTGCAGCTGATTTCCACTTGTAGAGGCACTGGTCACCAACCTAAGGGTGTAATCCTCCATGTAGTAGCAGGATTGATTTGAATGCAAGAAGGCTTGCACCCTAAATGAACAAATATGTTTTCAAATAATGTGTTATGAGCACTGTAGGAAACCCCAGCCAGTCAGTATTTGGTCATGTAGCAGCAGTTAAGTGACTCTGGTTTGAAAATGTGCTCATAACCTGACCAAAAAAAAAATTAAGCTCTTCTTTTAATGATCTTGAAAATCAGTATGAAGTATTAGAGGCAGCCAAGGCAAATTCTACATTGAGTAAATATGCTTACACTTGCTCATGAACAGTACTGCTCTCTTCTAGTAGGAATTTAATAGTGACCCTGACTGGAAGAATCCTGAGCTGTATAATGTAGTACTCCAGACATAGAGCCATGAATTATTATTATTATTATTATTATTATAGTGCCAGCAATGTACCTGGCACTTTAAAGCTGTTGAAAGTAGACCGGGTCCCTGCCCCAAGGGGCTTCCAATCCGAGAGAAACAAAGGAAGGAATATGAGGGCTGGGGGCAACAGAAGGAGAGACAAGGATATGTTCATGAAAGTGTGAGGTTGCAGGTACACATGATTAGCTTAGTTACATAGGGGAAGGTGATTGGGAAAATCAAGAAGGAGACTAAGGGCACGAGGAGCTAGGGAAGGCCTTACGGAACAGGTAAGTTTTCAGGAGGGATTTGAAAGTTGAGAGGGAGGGAGAAGAGTGAATGCGTTCTTGAAGGGAGTTCTGGGCATGGGGGCAGCAAGGGAGAGAATATTCAAATATGCTTACAGGACCCTTAAGGCTGTTTTTAGACGAGTGTGCGGTGCACTCGCGCGGGGTTTCAAAAACCCTGCGAGGAGAGATTAGACGAGACGCCGCCAGCAATCACGCGCATGACACGGCGACGCGCATTCTTTTCAAGCTGCGAACTGACCGGGAGTCTGATTGAGGTAAGTCATTCGCGGCTTGAAAAGAATGCGTGTCACCGTGTCATGTGCGCGATTGCTGGCGGCATCTCATCTAATCTCTCCTTGCAGGGTTTTTGAAACCCCACGTGAGCGCACCGCGCGCTTGTCTGAAAATGGCCTATGTGGCAGCTAGGTAGAGGCAGCATTCAGCACTCGGGCAGTGAAGAAAGTGTGTGGGTTATCCAATTGGTTTTCCTCATCCTTAATCCCATCTCCTTGCCAATTTAGAGCGATTGCTGTGCTGAGAATCAGTCTGTTTTTTCAGCATAGCAGCAGCTTCCTGGATTCAGGAGTGAGCAGAACCTGTGCACCAACTTCTGTTCCCCATCCCAAGGCAATGAGTAAGGAGGCTGTCAGGCTCTGGGTGTGCACACTAGGAATTGTGTGTACATACATGCATGGGGACAGCAAAAAAAATGCGTGTTACTGGTTTTGTTATCTGAAAGGCAAGTTGGTGCTTTTACACTGAAGGAACTAGGCACATTGGCTTGACAGACGTGGGAATGTCATACTAGGTCATTTTCAACATTCTTTTCCCTGCGGAGTTTCCTGTGTACAACAGAATGTGACAAATGCTGAGGAGGAGCTGCTTATCTGGTGAGTTTTGAGAGGACTGTTTATCCTGAGACAAATGAGCAGTATATATCAGAACTAGTCAGTTCCAGGTGATATTTAAGGATAAGACACTTCCTCTCTTGGATGGCTAGCATGTGAGTTTAGACACACCATATCTTACCTTTTTGTTTCCTTATATCTGCACTGGAAGGAAAGTAAGGGGGATATCCAGTATATTTTGGGTATGACCAATCCTGCACCAAGCTAGGGGCTGGACTCAATGACCATCATGGAGTCCCTTCCATCTCTGTGATTCCAAGCTGCATAACCTCAGGGCAGCACTGTGGGGCGTAGGGATGGGCGAACAGATTGCGGTACAGGTTTGTCCGTTCAGTTCGGCTGCGTTTGGTTCATCCGTTCGGTTCGTTCGTTCGGTTTGGATTCATTCGGTTCGTTCGTTCGGTTCGTTCGCCGAGTTTGGGTTCGGCTGTTCGGTTCGTTTGTCCGAACAGGCCATTCGGCTAGGCCGTTCAGCTGTTCTGTTCGGCTGTTCTGTTCAGCCGTTCGGCCGTTTGGGAAGTGTTGTTATGTTTTTTTTATTTTATTTTTTTATATGGTTTTTT
The DNA here is from genome assembly GCA_003113815.1 of Sphenodon punctatus. NCBI lineage: Eukaryota > Metazoa > Chordata > Lepidosauria > Sphenodontia > Sphenodontidae > Sphenodon > Sphenodon punctatus. The sequence continues at coordinate 9,247,755 of QEPC01005117.1, forward strand.
GGTTTTTTATTGGGTTTTCTTTTGTTCTTTATTTGGTTTTTTGGTTTTTATATGGGGTTTTCTTATTTATTTTTTTATCTAATATTATATATATCTGTCTACACTAAATCTAACTGCTATTAACTATTCTAAATGCTATGAAGTAAATGGATTATCTAATAAGTACACAGACCTACTCCTACAAACACTAAAACTAAATCACTAACGCTATCTCTATCACTAAG
>QEPC01005117.1:9249329-9320848 GCA_003113815.1 Sphenodon punctatus
CCTGCTGTTCAGGAACAGTGACTAGCTCAGAAGGTGTTGGGAAGTGGGGAGGCAGATAATTAGTTTCGTTTCTTGCAAGCCTCTCCACCCCTGGTGCCTGGAAGTCTGCTCCTCAGTGACTGACACCTCCCTGTAATGTTTGACCTTCCAGTGAACCTTTTTTTGCCACCCGAACTCATCTGAACGCGATCCGAACTGACCGAACTGTTCGGCCATTTCGCCGTTCGGTGTTCGGTTTGTTCAGTATGTTTGCATTCAGGTTCGAGTTCGGTCATCCAAACAGTTCGAGTTCAGGCTGAACTCTGAACTTTCGAACCGCGTTCGCCCATCCCTAGCAGGGCGGAAAACCCCCAGCACTTGACCAGCCCCAGGGACCCCATGACACTAACACAACAATGATGTCCGAGAGCAAAAGGACTTTATTAAGCAGACAGAATGAACAGGGAGAGGGGAAGGGAGGATGGGCATGGTCGAAAGGCCTAGAGGTTGGTGGTCGGGGGAAGCTGCGGTCAACACAGGCAGCAGAGTCCAAGGGTACGTAGGTAGCAAGCAGAAAACAGTCCAAGAAGAACCTTGCCCAATGTGGGGTGGGCTCTGCTTGGGCTGTTTGCTGCGGCTTGGCAGGGGCTGGCTTGGCTCCCACGGCTGTGGGCGGTAAGGGGTTAATAGCTCCTGCCATGTCCTGTTAGCAGAGCTGAGCTCCTGGCAAGGGCTGGGCTCCTGGGTGGGCATGGGTAGTGATCTGTGTGGGCCAGGGAGAGGGGATTGGCCCACCTGTCTCTGTTCTTGACCTGGGGATAGAAACACTACTATGGAATATCACTGCAAACTCTGAAAACACCCATCATAACCTGCTTACCAATAAATTGCCCTATACTAGATTGGAAAAGGAAGACAGCCTGAAAAGGAAAGGCCTGTGTCCTTCCTGTTTATAAGAGGGGCAGCAAATGATTACAAATTACTTCTAAAAATCACCATAGTAATTGGAGATTAAGTGTGCAATCACCATTCCAGTCCCAGGAGGAAAAAGGGCTTCGGTATAAATAGCTGTCAAGACAAAGGTAGAGCCTGTGCTTTACTGTAAGTGCCATCTTTTGGTAGTCTGGCCCTACAAATAACTTCCAATTTGAAACAAAAATTGACAAGACCATTTTAGAGGTCCATTTACCAAACAAAAGCATCTTTGTCTTTGAGACCTTTAAGCTCATTTAACATGCCAGAAACTTACTTTGTAGGTGATGAGTTGGAAGAGCTGTCACAAATCAATGTGACTCTGTAGGAGGTTCTAGAGCAAGGCTGCTTTTAAACGAGCGGGTCGCCGTCGCACGACCCGCTCGCGCGATATTACAAAATCCTGCAAGGCGGGATTACACAAGACAGAAGCCCGGGATCATGTGCATAGAAGGCGGTCACACATTGGGTACTTTCAGACATGATGCTAACCACCCTTTAACCACCCTTGGTGGTTATTTATGCATGTTGAAGGGCTGTATTGGTGCCCTATGCAGCCCTGCAACATGCATAAATAGCCACCAAGGGTGGTTAAAGGGTGGTTAGCGTCATGTCTGAAAGTACCCATTGTTTGCAGACCGTGAATTAAATATCTCACAATTGAGGTATTTAATTTGCGGTCTGCAAACAATGTGCGACCGCCTTCTATGCACATGATTCCGGACTTCTGTCTCGTGTAATCCCGCTTTGCGGGATTTTGAAATATAGTGCGAGTGGGTTGTGCAATGGCGACCCGCTCGTTTAAAAGCAGCCCAAATTGACAAACTAAATACTAACAAATCGCCAGGACCAGATGGCATTTACCCCAGAGTTCTGAAGGAACTCAAATATGAAATTGCAGACCTACTGTTAGTAATTTGTAACATATTGCTAAAATCTGCCACTGTACCTGAGGACTGAAAGGTGGCAAATGTAACCCCGATATTTAAAAAGGGATTCAGAGGCGATCTTGGAAACTACAGACCAGTAATCTTGATGTCTGTGCCGGGTAAAATGGTGGAAACTATCATTAAGAACAGAATCTCTGAGCATGCTCATCATCATCATTGTTTATTGGCGTGACCATTGGTCATTGCCCGGAAAATAAAATAAAGATACATAAATACAGGGACGTAAATGGACAAAGCCATGTACCTCCTACAATAGACATATCAGTTACGGGAATCGAATAATATCAAATATAAAAAACACAATACACAGTAAAACAATAGATAATACAATCCCATGAAGGCCCTCCCAATCTCCCATAAGTCAACCAGCCAATATACAATTCTCTGGGCATGTTGATAAACATGGCTTAATGGGGAAGAGTCAACATGGATTTAGCAAAAGTAAATCATGCCTCGCTAATTTGTTGAAATTCTTTGAGGGTGTAAATAAGGATGTGGAGAAGGGAGACTGTCACTGCGGACTGGGGGAAGGAACCAACACGCACACCACCCCATGCACACCGGATGTGCGCACACACGCTCTGCCCCCAACGGGGAAGGGGAAATTGCCCATCAGGATAGTATTATGGCCCAATATGTCTCTCAGAGACAGGGCGCAGAGCATAGGGCGCAGAGCACGAGACTGAGCCTGGGCCAGGCTCTGTCCGCCACAGGTCCACACACCAAACAATCACACCAAGGGGTATGGAAAGGGGACTAGCAGTGAGGAAGGTTATGGAGGCATGAAGGAAGGGGCCCAGGGTCTTGGTTGAAGGGAGAACTGCACATGCCTGGGATGGGGGGAAGGAACCAGGAGGGGGGGAAGGGAGAAGGGCTCACACACAGGCACTCGTTCCCACACCTACACACAATGCACTCACCAAACTCACCAAGGAAGGAAGAGCACAGGGAAACAATTATCCAACACACCACCCCAACGTATGCACAAGCACCACCCAACACCCACACGTCTCACACTAGTAATAATTCATAACACTTAGCTTAGGGCCAGCTTCTCGCTCTGATTACCAGCATCAGGGAGCCCCCTGTGCCAGCTTATCAAGGGAAGGACATGCCCCTTGGCATGCCCTGAGCCACGTGGAGCACCGCAGCAGCTCATGAGGGGCGGCACAGTGCACAGTGGGGCCAGTCGCCTTGGAAACCGGACATGGCAGGGATGCTTCCAGTGGGGCCAGTCGCCTTGGAAAGCAGACGTGGCAGGGATGCTTCCCCCGCCACCACCAGCCCGGAGATAGGGGCATGAAGTGGTGGCTGAACCCCCCTGGAACCACCAGCCGCTGTCCCAAGCCCCAGTCCTGACAGTATCCCCCCGCCGAGCCCCCTGGCCAAAGGACCAGGAGGGTCGGGGATGACCCAGGTGTCAGAGATGAAACAGCCAAACCAGGCATGGAGCGGAAACGAAGGAAGCAGGTTCCCAGGAGCGATCCTCCAGCCTGTAGCCAGTCCAATCCACCAGATAGTAAAGGCAACCCCGACAGAGTTTGGAGTTGAGGATGGCGTGCACCTCGTAGGTGGAATCCTGATCAGAGGGGGCGATGGCATCAATGGAGGGTGTGCAAGGAGGGGTACCTACAAAGGGTTACAGGAGCGACACATGGAAGGTTGGGTGGATCTTTAGTTGTGGAGGAAGGCGTAAGGTATAGGCCACGTCATTGACCTTATGGACAATGGGGAATGGGCCAATGTACCTGATGTCTAATTTGCAAGAGGGGCGAGCGGATGGGTAATGCCGACGGTCTAGCAACACCAAATCCCCAGGAGTGAAGGACAGCACTGGGCGACGCCGTTTGTTGGCATATTGTTTATAGTTCTGCCGGACTTGGGTCAAGGTGCGCTTGGCTAGTACTTGGGTGTTGTGGATTTGTTGGGCGAGAGCTCCGACCTCAGGGACTTGGATGGTAGATACGTCCACCATACCCAAAGGGGGGTGGAATCTGTATGTCATATAGAATGGGGAGTTTCCAAGGGAAGCATTGGGGGCATTGTTATATGCAAACTCCGCCATGGGGAGCCAGGCATACCAGTCATCTTGTAAATAGTTGGTGTAACTACACAGGTATTCTACAGTTTGGTTCATTCACAGTGGAAGGTTTTAATGTCACTTGGAGGGCCTTACACTATGCTCTCCAAAAACGAGAGACGAACTGAAAGCCCCTATCACTAATAATCTCTGTCAGCCATCCATGAAGTCGAACTATATGTCGAAGAAAAAGATGTGTGGTACGTTGGGCCGTAGGAAGGCCTTTGCAAGCCACAAAATGGCCCAAATTCATGAAAGGATCAATGATAACAAAAATGGTCATATAGCCCCTGGATGGGGGTAACTCCACTATAAAATCCATCCCCGTGCGTTGCCAGGGTCCCTGGGGTATGGGGGTTACCTGGAGAAGACCTACTGGTGCCCCTGGGATTCTCTTGGTGCGTGTGCAGGTAAGGCATTTTTGCACGTACTGTCGCACGTCCTGGGGCAAATGTGGCCACCAGAACGTCCTTCGAATTAACTCACAGGTTTGGTCAGGTCCTAAATGCCCTGCCAGTGGAGCATCATGATGGGACAACAGGATGTGCTTCCGACAGGAGGGGGGCACCATGATGAGGTCATCTTTTTGGAGGAGCCCATCCTTAGCCACACAGGAGGAGTAGTCTGTTATGGCGAGCTCTGCCGCGGTGACTTGTTGCAGCTGTTTATGAGACAGATAGGTGCCCATGGAGATGCGTGGTTCTAAGATTGGGCCATGGGGATGTGGTAAACTGTCACGGCTTTCATGGTAGCGTGACAAGGCGTCGGTCAGAACGTTCATCTTCCCTGGATGGTACTGTATTGTGAAGGATAAACGAGCAAAGAATAAAGCCCAGTGAACATACTGAGAATTCGTAATCTGCGTGAATTGCAGGAAAGTAAGATTCTTGTGGTCTGTGATGACCGTCATGGGGTGTTGTGCCCCTTCCAGGTAGTGGCACCAGGCTTTGAAGGCCACCTTAATAGCCAAAGGTTCGCAATCTAAAATGGCATAATTCCGTTCTGCAGCAGAGAATTGGTGGGAGTAGTAGACTCAGGGGTGTAGGGCTTCGTTGTTCTTGGCTGGTTGTAATAGAATGACTCCTTTGGCCTGGCTTGATGCATTGGCTTCGACGTGAAAGGATTTGCTGAAGTTGGAGTGCTGCAAGATGTGTACAGTGAGGATAGGAATGCCTCCTTGAAGTACATGAAGCTCTGTTTTTGCTGGGCCCCCCAGATATACTTCTGTTTTTTCTTAAGAAGAGTCATGAGGGGTTTGGTGACCTCTGCATAGTTGGGAATTTATTGGTGGTAGTAGTTCGTACTTCCCAAGAACCTTTGAAGCGGCTTGACCGAATGGGGCATGAGCCATTGCCGGATGGCCTCCACCTTGTGGGTATCCATTGCGACCCCTTCGGGGCTAACCATGAACCTAAGGAACTGTACCGTCGTGAGGTGGAAGATGCACTTTTCCCATTTACAGTACAGCTTGTACTGCCGCAGACACTGCAACACTTGGTGGACATGGTGAATATGTTGTGACAAGGATGTGGAGTAAATTAGTATATCGCTGAGGTATGCTATGACGAAGAGGTCGAGGACATTGCGGAACATGTCATTGATGAAGTGCTTGAACGTTGCCGGGGCACTGGCTAACCCGAACGGCATTACCAGATACTCAAAGTGTCCGTATTGGGTGCGGAATGTGATCTTCAATTTGTCACCCTCCCACACCCTCACCAAATTATACGCTCTGTGGAGGTCCAATTTTGTAAACACATGGGCTCCCTGTAGCCAGTTCATAAGTTCAGGAATTAGGGGGAGAGGGTAGTGATTCTTTACTGTCACCGAGTTCAAACCCCAGTAGTCAATACACGGGCAGAGGCTCCCATCCTTCTTAGCCACAAAAAAGATGGGGGCTCCGGCTGGTGAAGAAGAAGGGTGGATAAAGCCATTTCGTAGGCTCTCTTCCAAATAGCGGTGGAGGGCCTCAAGTTCTGGTGGTGTTAAAGCATAAATTTGCCTGAAGGGGGGCTCCGTGCCCAGTAGAAGGTCGATGGGGCAGTCATAGACTCAATGTGGGGGAAGTTATGCAGCCTGCGTGGGACTAAAGACGTCCGCAAAGTCCCCATGCTTGGGGGGTAAATTCAGCATGGCTGGATTCATGCTTCCACAGAAGGTGACGGTTCTCTGGGGTTTGGAGCTAAACAGGTCTGGGTGCAATAGGAGGAAGTGAAATGGATCCATTTGGGGTTCCAAGTACTGTGAGGATCATGGTGACGAAGCCAAGGGATCCCCCGAACCACGAGGAACACGGGTGCAGACTATATCAAACGACACTAGCTCTTGGTGATCCCCAATGGAACAGTGTAACAGTGGCATCTGCAAGGTAATCAGCCCAGAGACGAGGGAGGAGCCATCGATAGAGTGCACCAGCTCGGGGTGTGCCTTCTGTTCCCATGGAAGGGCACAAGTCTGGGCCAACTCCAAGTCCATAAAATTCCCAGATGTCCCTGAGTCCATGAGTGCCCATACTACACGGGAGCGTTGCGGTGCGATGGTAACAGTGAGGGGTACTTGCAAGTGCGGGTCGAGAGTCATCCACCTAGAAGGGTGCTGTCCTATGGCTGGGATGACCCCTTGGTGTTTCCCCGGTCCCGATGCTGCGGGGGCAAAGACGGGCACTTCTGGATGAAATGATTGGGGCCAACACAATAGAAACATGCCCTGGTTTTTCTCCTCCGTTCCCACTCCTCCATTGGCACAGGTCCCCAGGAGGCACCTATTTGCATAGGCTCGGAGTGTTCTCGGTTGACGGGGACGGTGCTGGGATTATCCGGGGGGCAAAGCCACATGAATCCTGTCGCTGTTCTCACCATTGCTCAGTCAACCGATCCTGGATCTGGAGTGCCAGGGAGACAAGGCCCTCCCAGGTGTCTGGGAGAGTGGTGTAGGTCAGCTGATCCTTGATCTTGTCACTGAGTCACTTACGAAACAGCACTGTCAGAACTTGATTGGGCCACTGCAAGTCTAACTCTAATTGCTGCAATCGAGTGACATAATCAAGGAGGCTACCTTTCCCTTGCCTAAGGGACATAATGGTGGTTTCTGCGTCCCAGCAACAATGGGGGTGATAAAAAAAAAATGTAAACTCCCTCACAAAATTGGCATAGTTTGAAAGTAAGGGCTTTTCCCTTTTAACAATGTAGTTACCCAATCCAGTGCCAGCACACACAGATTCCCAATGATGTATGCGACCTTTAAGGTGTCAGAGTCATAGGTGGTGGACTGCATGGTGAAAGTGAGCTTTCACCGGGCTAAAAAGCACTGAAACGAGCATCTGTCAGCAGAAAACTTCTCCACCTGGGGACCTTTTGGTTCTTGGGCCCCACCAAGACTGCTAGGTGGTACAGAAGCCTCCAGGGCTGCTACAGGGGCAGCAACAGGGGCTGCAACAGGAGCTGTGGTCAGAGCCACTGGCGCAGCCCCTGCCCGGCAGCTACCTGCCCCACCGCCGCGGCCAACTCTGCCTGTTTCGCCTGCAGGTGCTTCACCTCCAAGGTGATGGCCTGCATAGCGCGCAGTAATTCCCCCATCTTGCTTGCCCCTAGTTGTGGGAAAGGAGGAAAGGGTGCAAATGCCGGTAATCCTGTCAGTGGGGACTAGGGGAAGGGACCAACACTTACCCCACCCCACACACACCAGATGTGCACACACACGCTCTGCCCCCAATGGGGAAGGGGAAATTGCCCATCAGGATAGTATTGCGGCCCAATATGTCTCTCAGAGACAGGGCCCCTATCATCATAGGACACAGAGCACGAGATTGAGCCCGGGCCGAGTTCTACCTGCCACAGGTCCACACACCAAATAGTCACACCAAGGGGTACGGGAAGGGGACTAGCAGTGAGGAAGGTTGTGGAGGCATGAAGGAAGGGGACCAGGGTCTTGGTTGAAGGGAGAACTGCACACACCTGGGACGGGGGGAAGGAACCGGGAAGGGAGAAGGGCTCACACACAGGCACTTGTTTCCACACTTACACACAATGCACTCACCAAACTCACCAAGGAAGGAAGAGCACAGGGAAACAATTATCCAACACACCACCCCTACGTATGCACAAGCACCACCCAACATCCACACATCTCACACTAGTAATAATTCACAACACTTAGCTTAGGGCCAGCTTCTTGCTCTGATTACTGGCTTCAGGGAGCCCCCTGCACTGGCATATCAAGGGAAGGACATGCCCCCTGGCGTGCCCTGAGCTGTGCGGAGTGCCGCAGTGTCCCACAAGGGGCAGCGCAGTGCTGTGCACAATGGGGCCGGTCACCTTGGCAACCGGACGCAGAGGGGAGGCATCCCCCACTGCGACCAGACTAGAGATAGGGGCATGAAGCGGTGGCCAAACCCCCCTGGGCCTCCAGCTGCCACTCTGAACCCCAGCGCTGACAGAGACGCAGTCGATATAGTGTACCTGGATTTCCAGAAGACATTTGATAAGGTCCCACATAAAAGATTCTTCAGAAAATTAAAAAGTCATGGGATAGGAGGTAGTGACTTACTATGGATCGGTATCTGGTTAAAGGATAGGAAGCAAAGAGTAGGACTAAATGGTCAGTTTTCACAATGGAGAGATGTAAAAAGTGGTGTGCCTCAGGGATCTGTATTGGGACTGGTGCTGTTTAATGTATTCATTCTGGAAAAGGGCATTAAGAGTGAGGTGATCAAATTTGCAGATGACACCAAGTTATTCAAGGTAGTAGTTAAAACACAAGCAGACTGTGAAGAACTGCAGCAGGATCTTATGAGGCTGGGTGCCTGGACATCTAAATGGTAGATGAGATTTAATGTGGACAAGTGCAAATTGATGCATGTAGGGAAAAATAATCCGAACTATGAGTACACAATGCTGGGTACTAAGCTAGGAGTTACCGCTCAGGAAAAATATCTGGGACTGATTGTGGAAAATACAATGAAATCCTCAGCCCAGTGTGCAGCAGGCATCAAAAAAGCAAACAAAATGTTAGGAGTTATTCGCAAAGGAATAGAGAATAAATCTGAGAATGTTATAATACCTCTATACAAATTGATGGTGCAACCGCACCTGGAATATTGTGTGAAGTTCTGGTTGCCCCATCTCAAAAAAGACATAGCTGAACTAGAAAAGGTACAGAGAAGGCCAATGAGAATGATAAAGGGTATGGAACGGCTTCTGTACAAAGAGAGGCTTGACAAGCTGGGCCTCTTCAGCTTAGAGAAGAGAAGTCTGAAAGGGGACATGAAAGAGGTTTATAAAATCTTGCGTAGTGTGGAATGAGTAGATAGGGAATAGTTATTTACCCTCTCAAATAGTACTAGAACTAGGAGACACTCCATGAAACTAGCTACCGGCAGATTTAAAACAAATAAAAGGAAGTACTTTTTCACTCAACGCATAATTAACTTATGGAATTTGTTCCCAGAAGATGTTGTCAAGGCCAGTAGTATAGCTGGGTTTTAAAAAGGAATGTATAAGTTCTTGGAGAGGCTATTAACCAAGTAGCTTACGGGATGAACTTCTTACTGTTGGGAGCTGGAGTGAACAATGGGGAATGGATTGCCACTCCCCCCACCCCCATGTGCCCCCCTCTCCCTCCCACCATGTGCCCCCTGCTCCCCCTGTGTGCCCCCACTCCCCCCACCATATGCCCCCACTCCCCCCACCATGTGCCCCCCACTGCCCCCTCCCCCCAGCCCCGTAATTTACTCACCAGCGGCGGCTCCTCTCTCTCCTCAGGTGCCTCTCCTCCTGCTCCTGATAGCTGCACGGGAGCTTCAAGGCCCGAACTATTCAGTTGGGCCTGGGAGCTGCTGCGCAGCTGGCTTCCCCAAGTTCCCCCCCTTCCTCCCAGAGTTGAGTCAGTTTGACTCGGCAGAGAGGGAGGGAGGGAGGAAGGGACTCAGGGAGGGAGGGGGAGGGGGACTGGGAGCTGCATGCGCAGCAGCAGCTCCCAGCCCCCCCTCCCTGCACAGGTGAGACACTGGGCAGTTCATACCCGGGCACCTGTATGCAGCGCCCTGGTATGGACTTTAGCCCTGCCTGACCCCTGCAATAGAATAGTGCCCCCTGTGGCAGTATTCCATTGCAGGGTCCCTTTATGCAGAATGGATGGCGCTTCTAGCCACCTATTCCACATAAAGGGAGAAAACGCCTCCCTTTTGTTCCTGAAGGCTTCCTTTGGAAGCCTGGGGGTGTGTGTGTGAGTCACCGCTTGTGTGCGCGCGCACACACACAACCAGTGAGAATGTTCGGAGCCATCTCGAGGAACCTGGTTTAGAGCAGGTTGCTGCTCTAAACCAGGTTCTTCGAGATGGCTCCGAACATTCACCACAGCGTGTGTGGCTGCTTTTTTTTTTTTTAAAAAAAGTGCCTGTGTCGGGGCCGGCTGGCCAGGGGAGTCCTGGGGCCAGGAGGAGGCCCACCGCCCCTGTTGGGACTCCCATTATTGACAGAGTCTGGCCCCCTCTGGTCACTCAGGTTCGCAAACGCAGCCTTGGAGTGCTTCTGGACCTCATGTTGTACTTGGATTGTCAGGTTGCTGTGGTGACGTGCAGTGCTTTTCACCAGCTCCATCTGGTGAGAAGGCTGCAGCCTCTTCTTTTGGATTTGGATCTGGCCACTGTCATCCAGCCTTGAGGGTAGGCCACTGCAATGTTCTCTATGTGGGAATGCCCTCTATGGATCAGAAACTGGTTAAAAGATAGGGTAGGACTAAATGAAGAGATGTAAAAAGTGGTGTGCTTAGGGATCTGTATTGGGACTGGTTCTGTTTAATGTATGATTTGGAAAATGGTGTTCAACTTTGAAGATGACAACAAGGTATTCAAGGTAGTTAAAACACAAGCAGACTGTGAGGAACTGTAACAGGATCTCACGACACTGGGTGCCTGGGCATCTAAATGGCAAATGAGATTTAATGTGGACAAGTGCAAAGTGATGCACGTAGGAAAAAATAATCCAAACCATTGCGTACACAATGCTAGGTACTAAGCTAGGAGTTACCACTCAGGAAAAGGATCTGTGGGTGGTTGTGGACAATACAATGAAATCCACAGCGCAGTGCGCAGCAGCAGTCAAAAAAACAATCTGAATGTTAGGAATTATTCGGAAGGGAATAGAGAATAAAACTGAGGATGTCATAATGCCTTTATATAAATCAATGGTGCGACCGCACCTTGAATATTGTGTGAAGTTCTGGTTGCCCCATCTCAAAAAAGACATAGCTGAACTAGAAAAGGTGCAGAGAAGGGCAACAAAAATGATCAAGGGCATGGGAGGGCTCCCATATGAGGAGAGGCTTGGTAGGTTGGGGCTCTTCAGCTTGGAGGAGAGACAACTGAGAGGAGATATGATAGAGGTCTATAAAATCATGAGTGGGGTGGAACTGATAAACAAGGAATAGTTATTTACCCTGTCAGCTAGTACTAGAACTTGGGGACACTCCATGAAATTCATGGGTGGCAAGTTTAAAACAAATAAAAGTATTTTTTCACTCAGCGTATAATTGGGTTGTGGAATCTACTGTCAGAGGCTGTGGTAAAGGCCNTTCACTCAGCATATAATCGGGTTGTGGAATCTACTGCCAGAGGCTGTGGTAAGGACCAGTACTATAGCTGAGTTTAAAAGAGGTTTGGACAACTTTCTGGAATATAGCTGCTAATGCACCTATTAGCCAGATAGGATCAGGGAACATGGCGGGAGCTGGGGGAAAACAACAGGGAATGGATCCCCCATTGTGACCTGTTGGGTGCTTGTCCCAAGTCACCGTGATTGGCCACTGTCGGAGACAGGATGCTGGGCTAAATGGACCATTGGTCTGACTCAGTATGGCACTTCTTATGTTCGTATCACTGTTAGGAAGTTACAGCTGGTGCAGAATGTTGCATCTCACCTCCTTTTAGGGGTGAGGCACTGAGAGCACATTACACCAGTGCTCTGAAGTTTGCACTGGCTCCCTATAACTTTCTGGGCACAATTCAATGTGCTGGTTTGACCTTTAAAGCCCTAAATGGTCTAGCCCCTTATATCTGAGACACCAGCTGTCCTTTCATGCCCCACTGCGGCCCCTGCGGTTGGCTGAGAGCGCCTCCCTGTGGGTACTATCTGTTAGTCTTGTTTGTATGGCGAGGGCTCACAGGGAGACATTCTCGGTTGCTGCCCCAATGCTATGGACTCCTTCCCACAGAGTCCATAGTCCAATGCTATGGACTCCTTCCTACAGAGGTTAGTTTGAGCCCGGGCATCTTCCGGAGGCGCTGTAAGACCTTTCTATTTGTTAGGGAATTTGGTGGGCAGGGAAAGGGTATGGGGGTGTTTAGGGAAGAGGTGCGAGGGTATGGTTGGGGAGGGTTTTGTGGGGTTGTGGAGAGGTGAAGGGAAAGGTTGGAGGTTGGGATTTTTTAATGATGTTTTATATGTATTGTTTTTATTTGTAAGCCACCTTGAGCTGTTTGGGAAGGTCAGGGTAAGGTGGGCTATACATCTAACAATAACCCCCCCCCCCCCATTTATAACTATATTTATTTATTTCACAACCATGAGTTAACAAGATTTCCTACACCTTCCTTTGAGGCATTGAACAACGGTTATTGACAGAGGCAGACTGCTAGAGTAGATGTACCACTAGGTTTTTGTTCCTGTACTAAGTTTTTGTGCTATTGTGGAATCAGGGGCTGCTATCTTAAATGCATTTGTGCTTTTGGCAGCCCACTTTCTATGGGTCTACAATGGTATTTGTATGTTACGTGTCTCAGCCAAATTGCACATCTGTGGATGAATTTTATCCTGAGAATTGCTGAGCTGCTTAAACTTTGATTCTATTGCAGTTGATTTTAGTTGTGTATGCAGTGAACATCAGTGCTTAACCTTCTTTCAGTAATTTGGAGATTTTTTTCAGTGCTCTTTTCATATGTTGTGAAATCCATGTCTTTGGCAAAGAATAAATCATAACCCAAACACTTGTTAAAATACAAACAACAGCTCTGATTCCTATTACATGAATATGCAGTGTAAGGATATCATCTCTAAAGATGAATGTTCTCCTGGCATACAGATTTCTGTGAAGCTGCAGTCTAGCTTTTTTGGATTAACAAATGCAACTTGTGTTAGATACAAGTTATAACACTAGAACATTGAAACAAACAATATATTTTGGAGTTTGCACTTCAGTTGATATAAATCAGCAAAGCTCCAGTCCTCTGAAGTCAATGGATTGATGCCAATATATTTGCCCCTGCACTGGAAATAAGGCATAGACACAGTAAGTTTGGGTAAACTGGCCGCAACTGTTTATTAAAACAACCAGCATGAAGCGGGAACCTGTTGATAAGCAAGAACCAATTATAACCAATTAAAAAACAATTAATGAGAACGGTGGAAAGATCAGATTGCCAAATTGAGTTATCCCAATTAAATATAATTATCCAATTACTGTAAATCTTCCCAGTTATCCACTGGAAGAATCAAATAGTAAAGATCTCCAATTAAGATGCCAGTTAGTGAGTCCATTATAATCAGACCGAATTGATAATTCTAGGTGAGTATAAGGAGAGTGATTGGGCATTAAGTCCTACCTCCTGATATCACCTCTGCCCCTAACGCCCCTCACTCCCCACGTTCACTACCATAATGTATAACCGATTGGATTGGAGATACCAATCCAATCCCCTTGTTCCAATGGACCATAACTGTTCCATACCCGAAAAAGAACTAACGAGCAAGTGACCATATCGAGACCGCTTAGATCCTTTCCGTATGCCCCTTGATGCCAGTCCTTCTTCTCTGGGATAGCAGCGGGGCACCGATCCCCTGACTGCTTCCCAGGTCCAACCTCCTGGATGCATACCAGCATCCACCGTTACCTCCCTGACATACCCAAAGAATCCAAACAATGCCCCATGACAGCTGTAAACTGAAAACGGGTTAGGGGCTGACCGGATTGGTGCATCAACAAAGGCCCCAATACCTGAGGTCTTTCCCTTAAAAACTCAACCATATATTAAACTGGACAAATCAATGACTCATTGGGCTTGAAGAGCACCACCTTAGCACCCTTCTCTGTCTGGTCAGTCTTTGACTTTCTAATACACAACTCAATCCAATCCACACCCACAAACACATCCCCAACTTGCAAAGCCCGGCCTGAACGGTCCAAGCATGAATTAACAACTAGCTCGCTAACCCTCAGCGCTAGGGCTGATGCGGCAGCAGCTGTTACCGAGCCGCGATTCCGTTCTGCCATTTCAGAATTGCCCGCGCCACACCGCGACCTTTCTGCGGACATTCCGCTAATTCCGCCGGAATTCTGCAAATCGCGGAATTACGAAAAAATTGCGGAAATTGCGGAAAACCGCTATTCCGCTATTTTGTGGCACTGGCGGAATTGCGGAAGTAGCTAAAATGTCATGTTTCCATGATTCCACTAAGTAGCGGAATTAAATAAGCGGAACTGCAGAACCACGGAATGAAACTAGCGGAATGAAAGCCTCTGCCATGCCGTTCCACTAATTGCGGAAACAGCTACCGCTGTGATATTCCGCTACAGCCCTACTCAGCGCTGCGAAAAAAGGCAGTTTGAAATAACGTAACCTCACTTAAATCAATACAAATTTCATCCAACTTATCAACCAAGTCAGCCAATAGCCTGGGTGACACCGGTACCCTGCTATCAGCACTACCATTCCCTTGTCTTCTCCATGCCTCCAGCATGGCCCTCAGAATAGGAGATCCCGATAACTCAGAAGGACCAACCATTTTCAACAGAAATGATAAAGCTGACCACTTCGCCGCAATCGTGCCTGGCGCCAAACCCTTTCTTTGCAGCTCCATTCCAAATTGCACAACCTACGGCAAAGGGATCGGAAAAGACATCGACCAACCTTTTCCTACAGCAAAAGTACAAAATTCCTTTAGAGCTTTGTCATAAAGATGCCATGTAGCCAGGGAAACTGAGCCCTTCACAGTTTCTATCAGCTCTAGAATCCAAGGCTCCAAAGCTACTGGGGAATGAAGTCTTGCTTCTCCCTGGCCATTGGAGCAAGATTCCGAAAACGTTGAATCTGGAAACGAGAGAGGGCATCAGCAATCTTGTTACTCACTCCTGGCACATGCTTAGCAGAAAAAACTATGTTATGTTTCAAACATGATAGAACGAAAACTCTAACCAGACGCATCACCCTCTCAGATTTTGACGACAACGAATTCACCACATGCACGACAGCTAGGTTGTCACACCAAAATAATACCCTCCTATCCTTGAATCTGTCAACCCACAAATGAACCACCACAACTATGGGAAACAACTCCAGAAACGTTAAATCCCTCAGAATATCCAAGTCACGCCAATGAGCAGGCCACCGCTCTAAACACCACCTACCCTGAAAATAAATTCCAAGTCCAGCTGCACCAGCTGCATCAGAGTGCACCTGTAACTCAGCCTCCAACAAATATAACTCCCTCCACAGGCTGACCCCATTGTGACTTTGAAGAAACTTCAGCCACACTCCCAAATCGTCCTTCATCTCTTTTGTAACGTTAATGTGGTGATGCGGCTTGGTAACCCTAGCAGTTCTGCCATAAAGGTGAGACAAGAACGCGTGCCCCGGCACAACCACCCTACATACAAAATTCAATTTTCTAAATAATGGCTGCAATACCCTCAAAGTCACCTTGTTGGCCCCCTTACAAGAAGAAATCTCGTTCCTAAGTACCTTCAAGTTATCTTCCAGAAAATTTTATTTTATTTTTATTTTATTTAAAATTTATATCCCGCCCCTCCTGCCCACAGGGCATCCCGGGGCGGTGAACAACATTCATTAAAATAATATAAAAATTTAAAAACAATTTAAAATACAGTATATGGGGGAAATGAGAACACTGACACACAGAATTCAGTTCTATCCCCAAATAGGTCCTTCCGTCTCCCCCCGGAACAGTTTGGTTTTGTTAAAGGGAAGTCTACAATTTATTGCAGCTATATTATCCAGCATCTTATTCACAAATACCATAAAGTTAGGAAGGGACAGTTATATCTCGCCTTCGTTGATTTAACGAAGGCATTTGATAGTGTACCAAGGGCAAGACTCTGGATTAATTTTAGGAGCTTGGGCATAGAGAGTAGATTACTTACTTCTATTCTTCCACTGTATTCCAATAATGAAGCAAGGATTAAGATGGGGAGGGGGTTATCCACCGGGACACCGATTTCAATCAAGAGAGGTGTCCGTCAGGGGTGTGTGTTGGCTCCCCTCCTCTTCAATCTCTACTTATCTGATTTGGTTAGGTATGTTAAGCCTGATGAAACCCATGCACCCAAGATTGGGGATACTTTCATTTGATTTGTCCAGTTTGCGGACGATATAGTTCTACTCTCCCAAACTGAAAAAGGTATGAGAAAGGCTTTGGAAGCCTTTGGTCAGTTTTGTTCCACAAATGGTATGGAGGTTAATGCCTCCAAGTCTAAAATAATGATAGTGGGGAAAAAGACCCAGTCTTCTGACTGGGCTACAAGACTGGGTAGGATAGCTGTGGTCAACTCCTTTAACTATCTAGGAGTAACCATCTCAAACCGCGGGTCTTGGAATTTCCATCTCCAAGCTAGGGCGGCAAAGGCAACCACAGCAGTTAGAGCTCTTACTAGGGCAATGCATTTATCAAAGCGAGTCCCTCTATTCACCTTTTTAAAGGTTTATCAAATCAAGGTACTGGCAGTTCTGGGTTTTGGAATGGAATTAGTTTCTTTCCCCAATGTATTACTTCTCGAGAGGGTTCAAAACTTTTTTTTGAAACGGTTGCTGAGAGTAGGTCCTAGTGTTCCAGGGGCTGTCCTAAGGGCGGAGACTGGTATTCTTTCAGTTCAGGCCCTTTCTAGGATGGCCTTTGCAAGATATTGGGTGAGGTTGTTGCAACAGCAAGAGAAAGCCCTGACATTAGGGTGTCTCAAGGAAATGTTAATATACTTAGGCCCCAGGGGCTACCCTTGGATTACCTACCTGGGGCAACTGATCAATAAGTTGGGTTTTTCGTTTAATTATTTTGAAGGGAAAAGCTTGACAGCAATAAAATCGAAAATGTGTAGGAGGATTAGGGATATAGATCAACAAGAAGATATGACCATCATAAGAACATGGAAGGTAGCCCCGTGGTTAAGTCAATTCAAACTGACATCTTCTTTCGAACCTTATCTGGATCAGTTAAGTAATTCAAAAATACGGCGGGCATATACTTACTTCCGTTTCCAGCTAGTTCGGACGGCAGTCATGGAGGGTAGATTACAACGTATCCCCCTTTCGTGGAGACTTTGTAACCGCTCTATGGGTGAGATCGGGAATATTGACCATTTTATTTTGAGGTGCTCCTTATTTGATGACCTACTAGCAGTATGGCTAGCTCCCTTGTTGGCTAGCGGATGCTCTTTTGGTGCTGAAGGGATTTATCTCTATTTACTCACTCAAACCCAGGAGGAGGCGGTAAAGGCTTTGGGCTCCTATACTTTTTTGGCATCTAAGAGGGGCCAAATATCTTGATGCAAAACAAATTGGCGAGGGGTCCTCGTCGTATTTTGCGCCATATACTTCTGATAAACTGTTACAACCTTAGCTGGATTATTTAGTTATCTAAAAATTTAAGACTGCTCAGGAGACTGCTGCCCAATCACGCCTATAGGTAGGTGGTATGTATAAGTATCATGGGTAGTATTTACAGGCCCCATGGATGTTCCACTTTTTTTTGGGGGGGGCGTTATATGGTAAAATTCCTACTGTGATTCTAGGGTCTAAGTATTAACTCAGTGATTAGTTTCACTGCAGGGGTCAAGCTCTGCCACAACAATCCCCGTGGAAGAGCAAGGCAATATAGTGAAATTACTTAGAGGTATTTTATTGTGTTGTTTGTAATCTTGGATATGTTGATCAGTTTTGGAAAATGGTCTGTGGCCAGGGTAAAAACTAGTCAAACAATACTAATTATTGATCATTTACTTTAGTAGGGGGTCAAGCTCTCTGTAGTAGTTCTTGTGGAGGAGCAAGGCACTCTGATTTCAGTAATAGGAGGCTGTTGAGTACAAAGCAGATACGCGTTATGTACGCATAGTGGACACAGGATGTGAATTGACCAAATGTTATTGCATTCCAAATTGGTTATATGTACTGTATGTTTATTGTATTGTATTGTATTGTATTTTATAAACTTTTGTGGCAATGGCGAGAGCCTGCTGTAATAAACAATATCTATCTATCAGGTCCTTCCGTCTATCCAGGTCTATCCCCAAGCAGGCCCTTCCATTTTTTCCTCAACTAATGGAACCCCAACCAAATCAGTAATTTTACTGAAAGCTGCCAACAAGTCACTGTACTCCCTTGATCCCGCTCTACCGATGAATAAATAATCATCAAGATAATGTGACACACGACTCGACCCTGCCCACCATTTAATGATCCACTCCAAAGCCGAACTGAATTTTTCAAAGGTGGCGCATGAGATAAACATCCCATGGGCATCGCCTTATTATAGTAAAACTGGCCCTTAAACGTAAATCCCAATAGATCAAAATCCTTGGGGTGCACTGGTAAGAGGCGAAAAGCAGATTTCATGTCACTCTTTGCCATAAGGGCACCACGACCACACTCCCTAACCAGCTCAACCGCCCTATCAAAGGAAGCATAGTGGACTGTACACAGCTTGGGAGGGATTGCCGAAACCCGAAATCCCCCTGGGATAAGACAGATGATGAATCAATCTGTATTCCCCAGGGGCCTTCATTGGCACTATGCCCAATGGGGATACTCTCAAATTCTCCATAGGCAAGAACTCAAAGGGGCCAGCCACTGTTACCGGGGAAGGGGAAGGGACTCGCACAACACACCCACACGTGCCCGAGGATGCTCCTACTCCGGGTAACACAAACTGGGAAGGAATGCCCGTCAGGATAGAATGGGGTCTTTACCTCTACTTAAAGAGAACAGACCTCTATCATCATAGGGCGCACAGGAGCAGGGAAACCAAGGCAATCCTAAGATCCACTCACCCACATGCCTAAGGTCCACAAGGGGAGAAGGAATGGCTGTGTGGGAAGGTCCGTGAAAGGGGCTGGGGAAGGTACCCACACACTAGGAAGGAGGGGTGCTCACGCCGGACAGGAGGAACCCAGGTAGGGATGGGGGAAAGGGGCTCTCACGCACAGCCACACTTGCTTTCACTCACCAAGTTACAACACGCAGTCCAGGGGAAGATCGCAGGGAAAGATTCAGGCAAACGGGGCTCAAGACTCGTCTACTCTGTCGCTCCAGGCAGTCTCAGCAACACTCGCTCTGTCCATGGGGGGGGGGGGGCAGTCTCTCTAATCACCAACATCTCTGTCAAGACAGCACTGGGCTTTATTATGTAGGCCCCCCGTGCGGGCTCGCAAGCGTTCCGAGCATCGCAGCCGGGGCGGGGGAATCCCCATGCCGCGTGTTGAGGAGGAGGGTGTGGCTAAGGGCCAGCGCCCCGGCGGGGATGGTGGCAGGGGCAGCGCAATGCATGGTGATGTCAGGTGCAGAGCCCCACCAACTCAGGGACTCCCCTGCTGCCGCAGAGGGATGGTGTGGCTGGGCCGAGGCTGCCCTCCCTTAACAATAATGTGCCCGCTATCTGCACACACCACATCTTTTCCTTGTATGCACTCAATCCAAAGGTCATGATCTTTCACATCCCAATGAACCCCTGGCGTAATGGCCGCGTTCTGACGAAATGCCTCATCATACCGGAGTCATCCGAAACCTTCCTTCGTCAAGTATGCCCGCCTAACAATGTCAAACTATTTCCAAAGAGCTACTGCCCTTTCTGGAAATGCCTGCATCACAACTCCCACATAGGTAATGAAAGCCGACTCCCAGTTGGCCCAATTCCTATCTATTTTCTGCCTCTTAGCTCTTTCATACTCCTTTGGTTCAGGCCGTGCATTGGGGTCAGAAACCGGATCGCAAAAAAGGATGGCGAACAAATCAATGTAATCACCCTTCCAAATCTTTTCCCTCGTGGACTGCAGCAGGTTAACCTCAATTGATGCAGAAACCTGAGCATATTCACCCTGCAATGGAGAGACTCCTTGGCTAGTGACCCCGCTGGAGCCACCACACTTTGACCCACACCCACCTCTGGTGGGGCCGGGACATTCACCACTCCCACTTGAGCCGCCTGAACCCCCCTGCTGGCCTCCATCCCGCCCTGACTGGCCTGAAGCACCGCAGCCTGCGGGCGCCACACGTTATCCACCCAAACTAACCTGTTCGGATCCTGCTGCACTAGCAGTTGACCCATACCAGCATTCTGTTGCCCAGATGAGAAGAGACCCTGCTGCACAGCAGGTGTTCCCACCAAGGACTGGCTAGGTCCAATGCCTGCATCTCCCGTATGTCCACCACAAACTGGCACCTCCCCCACTTTAAGCAGGCTGACTACTTCCAACCCCAACCTGCCCCTGCCTCTGTGTGCCTGAATGAGGTGCGATATACTCACCATCACCAGCCACCGGGGTAACCGAAGCAGCGATAAACTGCTGGGCCCCAGCCACTGGGATCGGTGCCACCATCATTCGAGACCCAGCGCCTCCCTCAAGCAGCTGGGCGATCCTGGTGATCTGCTGTTCCATCCTATCCATTTTTTCACCAGTGCCTCCATTGCCAGCCCCCCTTGAACTGTCCTCGCTGCCTCGCCAAGCTGCAAGGAAGGATCAGGTGCATTTCTGCTCACTCTGCCAGCCGCTTGACCCCCCACACTTCCAGCCTCCAGTAACCCAGAGGCTGCCAGGCGGGTCATAACATCATCCTACCCAGCCATCTGTGCCTCCACTGACTGAAAAAAAGCCTGCCCATGGCTCTCTTGAAGCCATGCAGGAGGGTGTTGCTGCATTCGGACCCCCTGAACTAAACTGGACGAACAACCTGGGAGTGCATTCTTAAGCTCCCTCCCTGGCCCATGGCCAGGCCCAGCCCAACTGACTGTACCTCATTAGACAGCCCTGCTTCCCTACTCGTCCCAGCCACCACTTGTGAGGCCCCATCCACCTGCATCAACCCCTCCCCAAGAGGCACTCTTGAAGAAGGGGGGGGGGAGAGCTTGAGGGGCAGCTCCAGCTTGCTGCCCCACCCCCACCCCATTGCCTCCACGGCTTGCTGCCTCCCTCTTTTCACATGACCTACCAACCACCTGGGTCTTCCTTGCTCTGCACATACTTAGAATAACTGTCAAGGGGGGGGGGCTTATGTGTGTGCAGGAGGGGTTTATATCCCGTAACAATCAGCACAGTACTCCCAATGAATAACCCACCCACTGTCGCAGCTACCACCCCCCAGCTCCCAGAAAGATCAGACCTCCTAGAAGTAGCTGTGGCCCCACAACACCAAGGAGAGCCATCGCCCCCCGCCCAGAAGCTTCCCGGTATCACTGCCTCCAGCTGCTCCCTGCCTGAAGTCACACCGCCGCTCCCCCTTTGAAAGTGCTGCTCATGCTAGGCCCGAGATGGAGAACGCAGCTGCTTCAGGTGCTCCTCAGTAGCCGAATGATGGGCTGCGCAGCACCGGCAGGCCACGTGGACTCTCCCGACCAATCCCGAGGGCGCATTTTCGTGCCGCGCCCTTGCAAGCTGCACACTGAATATAATTCAGCGTGCAACTTGCAACACAACTCTCCTGCCCGGCCTGCCACCTCAACCACCCCCCGCAATACCCTGTGCCTCATTCCCCCATAGGGGCAGGCCAGGCACACATTTACCCCTGCAGCGTGCAAGGCGCTTAGGAGGGGCTATATCTCTAGCTGGTCGGTCCACATGCACAGACATTGTAGGATTAAAAATCCTTTGGTTTAAGTGAGGAGTTAAGGTTCTTAAAAAGGGTTATGTGGTGGGGGTTTAAAGACAGTATTCTTGTTAGCAATAACTTCATTGCTATTGAAGAGTTAGTGAAATAGCAGTCATAATAATCTCAAAACCATATTTGCAGATTTTCCAAGTTAAAATAGATATTGCTTTACATCCTAAATTCCTACCTAAGATAGTATAAGTAAGACAATTGTGAGAATGTGGCCCTTTTTACACAGGCCTCTCCCAGCCATGAACATGCAGATTTCTGCGTGTTCATGGGCGGGGGAACCCCGTGTGAACAACACGGTGCACATGCTCACGGTGAGTGGGGGTGCGTTCGCGCATCTGCATGACATGTATCCCCACTCACCCCTCACTTGTCCCCATGCACGGCACAACCGGGGAAAATGGTGGTTACTCTGTGGGTGCATGTGAGTGGGACTGCGTGTGCGGCCATGTGCACGCACCGCCCACGCACCAGCATGCCCATGGACCCTCCACCCGGCAGAGCCATGTAAAAACAGGCCCCATGTAAAAATGGCCTGTGAGGACCCACTCGAAGAAGAGCAGAAGGTTGCTGCCATGTAAACAAGGTTCTTCGAGATAGCTGTGAATGTTCTCACAACACCCAACCTTCCAGCCCCACATGGAATTTTTTCCTTATATTCCTAGAAAGGGTTGGAAGGAACTGTAATTCTGAGCGGGAGAGTGCTTTTCATACTAGAGGAGCTCAAGATCATCATGTGGTCTATTATTTGAATAGGGTGAGCATGCACAGCCCAGTTGTGAGAATGTTAGACACCATCTCGAAGAACCTTCTTTACAAGGCAGAAACCTTCTGATCACTCACATGGGGAGGAGTTGTTTGTAAACAAACAGCTTTATCTTCCAGTCTGATTGGTGTGTCCCAGTGTCCCTCTGCTACTATGGCAGCACTAGTAGCAGGCAGAGGCAGGTGAGGGATGGAGACCAGAGCCAGGGAGGGGAGGCAGAAGAACTTATTGGGGGAGAAGCTGGCTGCAGCCTGCCTCCCAGCCAGGCAAGCGCGGAGCTCCTGATGGCTGTGGAGCCATGTGCAGCCGCACATGTGGCACATGCCTGGGGCCGGCCCTGCTTGGCTTCCATGGCTACATCCTCGACTGGTTCTCCTCCTCTCTCTCTGACCACTCCTTCAATGTGTCTCTTGCCAACTCCACCTCCTCCTCCCTTCCCCTCTCGGTTGGTGTTCCCCAAGGCTCTGTCCTTGGCCCTCTCCTCTTCTCTATCTATATCCTGTCCCTAGGCAAACTCATTGCCTCCCATGGCTTCCAATATCACCTGTATGCTGATGACACTCAACTCTATCTCTCTACTCCCTCTCTCTCTCNCTCTCTGACCACTCCTTCAATGTGTCTCTTGCCAACTCCACCTCCTCCTCCCTTCCCCTCTCGGTTGGTGTTCCCCAAGGCTCTGTCCTTGGCCCTCTCCTCTTCTCTATCTATATCCTGTCCCTAGGCAAACTCATTGCCTCCCATGGCTTCCAATATCACCTGTATGCTGATGACACTCAACTCTATCTCTCTACTCCCTCTCTCTCTCTCTCCATCTATTCAAGCTCGCCTCACAATCTGTCTCTCTGACATCTCTACCTGGATGTCTCAATGTCAACTCAAACTCAACATGGCTAAAACTGAACTCCTTATCTTCCCCCCTCATAAAACATCTAAAATGAAATCTACCTAAAACCCCCACCCTTCCCATTTCTATAATCCCCCCCCCTCCCCCGAAGGCCTGGGAGAACAGCCAAGTCTCGCAGGCCCAGCGGAAAACAAACAGACTTGGAACCAGATGAGCTTCCTCCGGGAGTAAGTTCCATAATTGTGGCCCAGCCACTGAGAATACCCTCTCCATTGTGGCCCCCCTCTTTACGCGGGGACCTCCAAGAAGGTGCCCCCGGTGGACCGAAGGGGCCGCTCTGGGGTGCGGAAGCATCATCTTTGACTCACCCTTTTCTTTTAAACCCTATATCGACTCTATTGCCAAATCCTGTTGCTTCTCCCTCCATAACATTGGTAAGATTTGCCCTTTTCTCTCTGTCTCCTTTGCCAAAACCCTTGTTCATGCCCTGTTCATCTCTCGCCTCAACTACTGTAACCTCCTTCTCACAGGCCTCCCGCACCTCACCTTTCTCCCCTTATCTCTGTCCAAAAGTCGGCTGCCAGGGTCATCCATCTTGCCTGTCGCTTTGACCACGTGCAGCCCCATCTCTCCTCTCTTCACTGGCTCCCCCTTCCTGAATGAATCCTGTACAAGTTTCTAGTCCTGACCTATAAAGCTCTTTACAGCCTTGCTCCCCCCTACCTCTCTGCGCGAATCCCCCTCCATACTCCAGTCCGTGAATTCCGCTCCTCCTCTGTCCCCTCTCTTGCCCTCCCAAGCATCCCCTGCTCCCCTAACCGCCTTTGTCCCTTCTCCCCAACTGCCCCCCACCCCATGCCTGGATCTCCCTCCCAGTCCATGTCTCAAAACTTCGGGGAGTCATCCAGCACCGCTGTTTCCAACAGCGCCTGGGCAACATCTGGTCCGACGAGGAGCTTCTAAATCCCCCCCCACAGGGTTTCCCCAAGCTGGATTTTAAAGCTGTGGGAGAAATATCTCCCTACTTCATGCCCAATGCCTTAATGTCTTGACATCACTCCACAAGCCATCCATATATCACAAGAATACCCTTCTTTCCAGCTCATTATTATTCCAAGATGACCTGTCACTAATGCCTGTATGAGAGGGTAAGTTATGGTTCTAAAGACAAGTCCAAATTGCTAGTAAGAACAACCCACTTCAGCTCCCTTCGAATTAACCATCCTCTGGACTACTACATGCATGCATTCTTCTACAAAAAGCAATTTAATGGTTGTCATTGTGACCTTGACTTACATCCACAATTATTTATACAATGCAGCTTCTGAAGCTGATATTTTTTCTACTTATTTTCAAATTCAAGTTTATGGAGAGCCTGGCTGGATGGTGTGTGCTGGGACTTTTCTGTATATGGTGCCTCACGAGCAGAGACTGGGATGTGGTTGTCACGATTTTTTCTACGTGCACGATGTTTTCATTTTTGAGTGTTGCACTTCAGCCATGAATGGCAGAGCTCACCGAAGAGTGCAGTGTTGAGGTGAGTGGCAGCAGACACATTTTCTAATCCACTCATCCTTGGCATTTAGTTTATACTGCTGTTTAGGTAGCTGAATTCAAGCCAGAGCCTTCAGTGAATTTGCCCAAGGAGACGAAGGCATAAGAGCAGAAGGCCATAAGAGCAAAGGTTGGACTTGAAAGTTTAAGAATAAGGAAGAGGAATCTATATGTGACAGGAATCTGCATTTGAAATATATAACCTAACAATTTTCAACAGCACTGAATAGTTCAGAGCTTTCATTGTATTCTGTAGGTTCTCCCCGGTGGTTCACTAATCTGCAGGCTGTGTTGGGCTGACTGGTAGCTTGGGAGAGAAACTTGGCTATAATTGTTAGCTTTCATTGCAGCCAGTTAGTGCTGGACAAAACTAAAGCTAAATACTAGAAAATGATAGATTAGAGGTGAATTTAAATGTGATCTTGACTTTCCTGTCATGAATTTCAAACCTTAGCAGGCAGAATTGTTTATTTCACCCATGTGGTGGAAACAGACTTACCCCTTCACTAGGACGACTCTCTAGTAGAAACGAGTTGCATAACAGGACATGAAATAAATGTGGAAAAATTGACTTCCCAGCTTGAAACAGGAGATTTACTGTATTTTGATCAATCACTGCATGATACTCTGTCCATTTCCCCAGGATTTCCTAACTGAAATGGTAATGTCAAGTCTGAGTTTAAGGGGCATGCTATTTTGGGTGAGTGCATTAGTGTACAGCACATTTATGTCATACATTTTTAAATGTAACTTAAACCTTTGGAATAAATGGTCCTTTTTTTACTGATATAACAATATGGCCTATCAAGTTCCCTAGTGGTCAGCCCCAATATTCTACCTGTGAACAAATCAAAGGCTCCACGTATTGGGTATTTTCACCAACATCCTCCTTTTATTTACAGTGCTTCTTCCTAGTTACAGGTTCATTCTGGGTGCTCAAGCTGCAGGCCTGTCTGCACACACAATAGAACATAGCCCTTCTAGGGCCACTTCAGGTAGTGCCATCTTTCTCCATGATAACCATTCTCAGCCTTTCTGGGCTTCTGCACTTTCCCTCTCAGGGCTTCCTGGGGGTTATATAGCTCTTAATTGGCAGTAGTTGGACTATTGGCTGCTCAGCTGGGTGCTGGCTAGCTATCCCAGGGGGTGATCCTTCCAAATCATATTCCTAGCCAGCACCCTGCCACAGCTGGCCTTGGAGAAGTAAAATTATTAGCCCAGATTCTCCCCTGCAGTTAGGTCACTTTGCTCCACATTCACAACTGAGTGTGGGGTCTCATACTTTAAATGGAGTCTCTGATGGCACAGAGTACTTTTAGATGGACACAGGGTTGGCTACCCTTTGGGCAGCTCTGGGGTACATCCCTGCGTACAGCCCTACCTGTGTTGGGTTTAAATGGACCCAGAGACTGTTCCGGCCCACAATCCACCTATGTGGTGCCCTCCACCCTGCACCATAGGGTTGCAGGCGGTTTGCCTGGCACCTTAGGCACAGAGCTCTCCGGCAACTCTCCGGCATTCCCTGGCAAAATGGCTGTCCGGAAGCGGAGCTGCAGCATGGGTCCGCTGAACAGACGGACCACAGCTCTGCCTCGGGCTGGTGACCTGGGTTTGGCTGACCCAGTCCTCTGGCGGTGCTCCAGGATGTTCCAGAGCACTGAAAGCAGAACTGGAGTGGAGCAGGCAGTACCTGCTTTGCTCCAATATCTGGTGGTGTGCCTTTAGATGGATGGGTCTCCTGAGCTGGCATGACCAGCACCGAAGAAGCCCGTCCATCTACATGCACCTATTGTAGCAGGTTCTGTGCCCAGGATCCAGCTAGCATAGGTGGCAAGGCAGAGGGAGAAGCAGCATAACCAGGACTAGGGCTCTAGCGGAATGTCACAGCAGTAGCTAATTCCACTGGAAACAGCGTTTCCGCAATTAGTTGGTATGGCGTGGCAGAGGCTTTCATTCCGCTGGTTTCATTCCGCTACTTCCTCAGTTCTGCTAATTTCATTCCGCTACTTCCACAGGTTTCACAAGATAGTGGAAACATGACATTTTCGCTACTTCCGCCATTCTGCCAGCACCACAAAATAGCGGAACAGCGGTTTTCCAACAGTTTCCGCAATTTTCCCACAATTTGCAGAATGCCGGCGGAATTAGTGGAATGTCCGCAGAACATCCGCGTTGTGGCGCGGGCAATTCTGATATGGCAGAATGGAATCGCGGCGTGGGAACAGCTCCTGCTGCATCAGCCCTAACCAGGACTTCCCTGGGCCTCACTGGTTGCTGGCTCTTGTGACAGCTCCTTCAGGTGTCTGGTAGTTTATGCTATTTTAACTAGTGACTGCGCTAGTTTATGCCTGGGGATTGGCCGATGCAAATCCTGGGCTGGGGCTTGTGGTGCGAAAGGCAGTTTAAAGACACATTTGAGAGTCCTCTTTGAGCTATGAACTACAAACAAGGATTCAGGTCATGGAATCTGAATAGAAGTGTTGTCTTTTAACTGGCAGTGGTTCCCATATCATGAGAGTTGAGTGGTGCCATATGCAGATGGGATTGTGATCTCAATTGCTCTTTAATATATTTTGCAAGTCTTTGTTTCTCCCTGGGGTCACAGGGTTATATTTTAGTCTCAAAATGGCATCACATGAGGAAGCACATATTTGGCTAGACTAGCCCAAATACATGCAACAGAAAGTAAACCAAAATAGATGGAAAGGAGATGGCATAGGCTGCAGTCACAATTATTGCCTCTCTTTTCGGGTGATGCATTTTGAGAGTGCTTTTCACTTCCAAAGGCTTCTTACAGCAGTAACTAGCCTCTAGGTTGTTTATTTTTCCTGCATTTTCCTACTGCTGCACTGGCGAGGATCAAACTAGCTTAGGAAAGACAAGGTGTCATTTTTCCACTTACAATATCAACAACTGAAAACCTTCCAGAATTTAATAATTATGGAAACAGCTGCAGCGTAACTCTTGTAATGACCTGCAAAGCGAAGGCATCTAGCTTGGAAGGCATGAAGAAACCTAACGTGAATGAATAACATGTGTTTACAAATTAACCTTTCATCAAAACATTTCATGAAGTGATACTGGCAGTTTAATCAAAATGTAGTTTTCAAGCAGGGGTGGTTGAATGGAGACTGCACCAAGTAGAGAAAGTAAATGAAATATACTGATGGTAATCTCATGAAAGGCAGCAGTACTATCTTGTGATCTGTGATTCAAACGGACCCGGTCGTTCCTTTGGCACTGGCACATGTTGGAGTCCGTGTGTAGGTGGAGCACCCTTGGGGAGGCCTTGGGACACCATTCCTGAGAACTCCTGTAAGTCTTATGGGCCACACCTCGTTCACAAAAGGAAAATCCAGGGGGACACTATTAAAGGCATGAGCTGTTCAGCCTTCTATTTTTGATGACCATTAGCACTAGGAAATAATAGATTCTACAACACACCCTGCTGTAATTATAATTCCCACTTGCACCATTATCTTTTTTTCCTGCTTCCATAGTTGACGCCTACCATTTATTATGTGTATCATGGTCATGCTTTGAAGGGGATTAAAATAAAGGAATATCACTGTCACAGGGACACATACGGCTAATTATTTCAACCTTGCAAATTCATGGTTAGGTAAGAATTACCCTTAGTACTGAAGGTGTGGTTGTACTGTGGATTTATATAAGAACATTATGATACTGGTTTTATTTTCTGTCTGTTTCCTAATAACTCCTGCATATTAACTGTTGCTGCACACTGAGCTGATATTTTCAGCAAATTATCCAGTGTCTCCAAAATCTCTTTCCTGAGTAGTAACATCTATTTCAGAGTCTAATACTAGAATTAGGATTATTGTTTCCTATCTGCTTCACTTTGCCTTTATCAACACTGATTTTTATCTGTCTTTTTATTGGCCAGTCTCCCAGTCATACGAGAGCCCTCTGTAACACTCCACAGTCCGCTTTGGACTTAGCTATCTTGAATAACTTTGTGTTGTCTGCAATTTGACCACTTCTCTCTTAACCTACCTTTTCCTGATTATTATTGAATGTTTATTTTATTTATTTATTTGAATAAGCAGGCTCAAGATGGGAATATGCTAAATCACCTCAGCCCCAGCACAGACCCTTGAGACACCCCAATGTTTCTCTCCATTGTGAAAACGTACCATTTGTTCCTGGCCTTTGTCTTCCATCTTTTAACTAGTTACCTATCCATGAGCAGACTTTTCCTCTGATCCCATGACTATTTAGTTTTCTCAAAAGTTTTTTTTTTTCAGGGACTGTGACAGTGTGCTTGGGTAAGTCCTTGCAAGAAATGGACCAAGAACCCATCACATTGCCCCTAGTCTCTGTAGTCCATCCTCAGGGTTGCAGGGAGGCAATGGGTATTTTCAGACGTGACGAGATCACAGTGAACCACGGTCAATACTCACATGGGGCCAAAGCGCCCTGAACATCTGTTAGGCGGCTGCCAGATGTTCACCACGGTCGATTCCCACATGGGGTCAATTTCAACCACGCTTCTGGGGCTCCCCGCCAGACAAGTGCCGCAAGCGTGGTCAAAGAGATCCCCGGCAGGAACCAACAAAAAGTAATGTCTGGCTGGCACCCACGGCCCGGAATCCTCGGCGGGATTCCGGGCCATGGTCAAATCGGGCGGGCGCTGTGTCCGCATGGGCCGCGGTGCCCGCCCATCTCCCCAGAGGGTGGGCGGCAGGGGAGCATGGGGGGGCGGGGCTGTGTGGCCGCACATTGAGCCACGTGGCCCCTCCCCCTCCCCGATTCCCTGCCGGGATCAGCCGGCACATCTATTGGATGTGCCGGAGTGATCCCGACAGGGAATCATTTGGGTGATTCCGGGACAGGGCAAATGCCACCCTGTCTCGTCTGAAATCACCCAATGGAGCTGGTAATCCAGGGGGGAAGGCAGATGGCTAAGTACCAGGGTTACGTGCGGTGAGGGAGCTAAGTCGATAACCTAGGCAGTCTGTATATAGGGTTAATGGGCTGAAATAACAGTGTTAAGTCTAATATAGCCCTGGAGAGAGACAGTCAAGGTGGAGCTGAGTGTGAAGCAGCTGGGAACCCTGGGTCCCATGGACAAGCTACGAAACCCAAGCTGGATTTGAGACAGCTTGGGGGAGCCTAAGGATCCCAGGGGTGGGGGTCCATGGAAACACTATATGAAGACGCCAGCAGGAGAGAGGGGTGGACGCCTGCTGGTCAAGGGTCCACAGTGCCAGGCAGAGAGTGACTAAGTGGACATGGGGCCCTAGTGAGAGAGAGAAGCACAGCAACAGCAACCAGAGACTCTGTGTCTTAAGTAATGTGTACCACATACCACCCCAAAATTCTAGCGGCCAAGTGGGAGAAGCTCGGTATCTTAGGCCAATAGTCTTCCCTACCTCACATGCTTGTGCGCGCATGCACACACACACCTCCCAACATTCAAAATGCATAGAGAGGGACAGAAGCTCTCCTGCCTCTCATTCCACTTAGTTTCTTGTCATTCCATCCTCTCCCGTGCTTTTCCTGAAAGGCAACCAAGAAAGAGGGGCCTGAGACTTGAATACCAATCTTTTTGTCTCTTGTCTCCTGAAAGAGGAAGTTTGCCCCTTGAAAGAGAGACAGGGTGTTTTTAGACAGATGGGCTGCCCCAGTGCTGGTAGCACCAACGCACTTCATCACCAGGTGGCCCATCCATCTAAAGGCATCCCCACCAGATGCGCAGGCTCTGGGATAGATCTGATGGTAGGACTCTGGAACATTCCAGAGCACTGCTGGCAGAGCGGGCTGGCCAAACCCGGGGCACCAGCCTCAAGCGGAGCTGCTGTCCGTCTGATGGGTGGACCCATGCTGTAGCTCCGCTTCCAGCCTGCCCTTGCCCTGGGCACTAGAACATCAGGCAATTGTTTATTTATTTATTAAGCGGAGGGCCACAATGGAGAGGGCATTCTCGGTGGCCGTGCCGCATCTTTGGAACTCCCTACTGGAGGAAGCTCGCCTGGCCCCAAGTCTCTTGATATTCCGACAAAAGTGTAAAACCTGGCTGTTCGCCCAGACCTTTGGGGAGGAGGAGAGGGTTTAGTGGGTTCTGTCTCCTCTCCCCTATTGATTTTTGTATCCCAGGACCCTGCTCTTAATATTTTAATATTTGATACTGTATTTTTATATGTTTTAAATTGTTTTATATTGTTTTCATTGTTGGAAGTCGCCCTGAGATGTATTCAGGCGGGGTGGGGTATAAATTCAATAAATAAATAAATAAATAAATAAATATTTATATCCCACCTCTTCTGCCCACAGGAGCTCGAGACAGCTAACAATTAATAAAACAAATACAAAATACAGCAATAAATAAATAGATGAAAACAATACACTGCAAATTAAAATTAGACTAAAACTAGGGAAAATAATCAAAGCCCCTACCTCCCTAACCCACCCCCAACCATCAACCATCACCCTCAGTGAATACCTGGCGGAACAGCCAGGTCTTGCATTTTTGTCAAAAGGAAGGTAGGTCTGGAGCCAACCATACTTCCGCCAGAAGGGAGTTCCACAGCCTAGGTGCGACCACTGAGAATGTCCTCTCCAGAGTCACTCCCCCCACCCCCCGGATACCCAGGGGACCTCCAGGAAGACACCCCTGGCTGACTGCAGGGGCCGCTCCAGGGCTCGGTGTGTGAGGTGGTCCCGCACGTAGGTGGGGCCCAGGCCGTTTAGGGCTTTATAGGTCAAAACCAACACCTTGAATCGGACCCAGAAGACTATAGGCAGCCAGTGTAGAGAACGGAGCACCGGTGTGATGTGCTTGTGGCAACCCATCCCCGTAAGGAAGTGGGCTGCCTCATTCTGCACCAGCTGCAACTTCCGGACCATCACCATGGGTAGCCCCACATAGAGCACATTACAATAGTCCAATCTTGAGGTAATAAAAGCATGGATAATAGTATAGGCAGGTTAAAGTCTGAGATATATGGCCAAAGCTGCCTAGATGTAGTTGGTGAAACATGCTCCTTGCCACAGCATCCACCTGGACATCCAGGTGAAGTCAGGCATCAAGGAGCACTTCCAGACTCCAATCCTGGGGAACCAATGGGGGATGAACCCCTCAATAACAGGAGACATCACACCCATTGCCTTACACACTAGCATCACCTCCGTCTTGTCGAGATTCAGCTTCAGTCGGATCGCCTTCATCCACTCCCCCACAGCCGCCAAGCATCGGGTAAGCGTCGAGACTGCAGTGTCTGGGTTGGATGCAAACGAGAGGTAGAGCTGGGTGTCATCAGCATATTGATGACACTGAACATCAAACCTTCTCACAACCTTCCCCCAGCAGCTGCATATATATGTTGAATAGGACAGAGGACAAGATGGAACCTTGCGGGACTCCACACGAGAGGTCCCAGGGAGATGAAAAACAATTTCTGAGTACCACCCACTGATTTCTTCCAGCCAGGAATGAGCAGAACCAGTCAAGAACAATT
Source organism: Sphenodon punctatus (assembly GCA_003113815.1). NCBI lineage: Eukaryota > Metazoa > Chordata > Lepidosauria > Sphenodontia > Sphenodontidae > Sphenodon > Sphenodon punctatus. Next base: position 9,281,822 of record QEPC01005117.1, read on the forward strand.
CCACACACCCTGGCCTGGTCCCGCAGGCGAGTCACCAACATCTCATGGTCAATGGTATCAAAAGCAGCCAACAGATCTAATAGAATCAGCAGTGTCAATCGAACCTGGTCCAATTCTTGGCGGAGGTCATCGACCAAAGCCACCAGTGTAGTCACAGTACTAAAACCCGGACGAAAGCCAGACTGTGAGGGATCAAGGAAACTGATACCATCCAGATGTCCCTGCAACTGCCGAGCTACAACCCATTCAATAATCTTCCCTAGAAAGGGAAGATTAAAGACAGGCTGATAGCTGGCGAGGGTGTCAATGTCAAGCAATGGTTTCTTGAACAGAGGCTGCACCACTGTCTCCAAAGGGAGGCATTGACCACCCGTGCTAGCAACAACCCTAACATCTCCTGAATGGCCTTAACCAGCCAGGACAGGCAGGTCCAGTTCACAAAAAGTGGCTCTGGTAGCTCCAAGAACATCCTCAGCATCAGTGGGCAACACCCACTGAAACTGATCCCATAAAACCAGACAAGGCACAGCCACAGCCTCTGATTCTCCCATTGTATGAAGTGCGGCATCAAAGTCGCAGTGAATCTGGGAGATTTTACCTGTGAAATAGTCAACAAACAGGTCACAGCGGGCATCCAATGGTTCAGGTTCCAGGTGGAGGGAGGCTGGACTGACCAGTCCCCTCACCACCCAGAAAAGCTCAACTGGATGAGATGTCGCAGGTGCTATAAGGGTAGCAAAGAATTCCTTCTTTGCTGCCTGCATAGCCATAGCATAGGCTCATAAACTAACTCTATGTTGCAATCGGTTGGCTTCAGTACGGGATCAGCACCACCGTCGCTCCAACCGCCACCCCTCCTGCTTCAGCTGCTGTAGGTCTTCGGTAAACCAGGGAAGCCTGTGGTGCTGATGCCAGGGAAGTGGATGCCTGGGAGCCGTCCAGTCAATGGCCTCAGTCAACAAGGTGTTCCAAAAGGTAACGAGGTCATTGAGTGGATGGTTGTCAAGATTGGAGGGCAACTCCCCAAGAACATTCTGGAACCTCTCAGGTTCCATCAGTCTCTGAGAGTGAACCAACTGAACTGGTTCCACACCTCTCCGGGGGCCAACATGTGCCGGGATACAAGTATGCAGGAGGTAATGATCCAACCATGACAAAGGCTCCGTTAACACCTCCCCCACCAACGGATCCTCTGTTTCGAAGCTGGTGCAAAAAAATAAAATCCAGAGTATGCCCCCCCCCATCATATGTCAGGCCGGTGACTAATTTACACAGGCCCATGGTTGCCATGGCAGCCATGAACTCACACTCTGCCCCATCAAGACTGGTGTCAGCATGAATATTAAAGTCCTGCAAGACCAGTGTCTTTGGGGACCACAATACCACCTCCAACACCAGCTCTGTCAGAGTGTGTAGGGAAGCTGCCGTACAGGTAGGTGCACAGTATACCAGCAGCACCCCCAATCTGTCTCCTGCCAAATCGATCACAAAATGGAGACCCTTAATACCCGACATAAGTTGCACTGGACACCTCCTGACAGAAAATGACTCCCTAAAAACAATGATTACACCACCCCCACCCCCCCTCCAGCCATGGCTGATGCTGCACGGAGTACCCGGCTGGAACAAGGTCAGCCAGTAAAGGCCCCGAATCAGTATCCAGCCAGGTCTCCATGATACACGCGAGGTTGCCCACATGTTCCAGGATTGATTCCTGGGCCGTCGTAACTTTATTAATCACCGACCTTGTGTTCAACAGCATCAGCTTCAGGCCAAGGCACCCACTTACTACCTGCTTGGAAGGAAGTGAGGGGAACAGACACCAAGCATCTGTCCTGCCTCACAGATCAAACATATCCCCCACCGGGACAATATTTCCCCCACCCCATCAGGACCCCAAAGGCTGTGGCCCTCCCCCCAGCAAGCCCTCCAACTGGACCTCCCTGCCCCTGGCTACCCCACTCAGATGGTGAGGAAGACCCCCCCCAATCCCCCACACCTCCGCTCTCACCAGGTGGCATAAAAAAACCTTCCCTGGGGTCATGATTCCCCCTCTCACCAGAAAACAACACCCCCCTCCCCACTCTCACTGGGGTAGGGAATATCACCCCCACACCCAATATGTACCCGCCCCTCACCAACCTCCCAGTAATTGCTCCAACTGCTGCCATCCAATCTATATTCAACCCACTCCCCTCCCACAACTAGGGCCCCCCAATAACCCCCTCTGCCCCAAAATGCACAATCCCCCCATGCTATCTAAGTTCCCAACTAAGGGCCACACCAAAGGGCTCTTTGGCCGTCATCCTTCGGTGCCCGGCCTGTGGTGCATGCCTGCGGGTCCTGCCGCAAGGCAGGTCACTCTTCACTCCCTCCCTGCCCGGAAGTCCTGGCCCTCTTGGGGAGCCCTGGCCCCACCCCTTCTCCCAGAAGAGACTGGGGACTGGGCAGCTGTCTTCTCTTGGGGTGGGAGTGAGCCCAGCATAAGGACTTCCAACCCAGCACAAGGACTCCCAACCCCCCACAATTGCTTGCAGCTCTGTGTTGTCCATATGTGGGGGCTCCATGCGGGCGGACCATGGGGCAGGGCAACATCCAGGTCCATCTGAAGTGGACCCAGATGGGACTTGAAGTGGGAAGGCATGGGGGTGCACCCCCAGAGCAGTTCCAGGGCCTAGCTGCCTTGTGTCCATCTGAAAACACCCACAGTAGAATTCAACACTCAAAGAGGGAATGTTCATCGAAAATTGGGACTGTTGGGAGGTATGGTACCATCACCTCTGGAATGTGGGCTACATTACAAACTTTCTTAGAGGGTAGCCTGAATCAATGGCAGAGGTCTGTGGGGGCTAACACCAGGATATTGGGGGGAGTGCAAACATCTCCCAAAGACAAACAGTGGTCAATCAGTGAGCCATGAGCCAGGGGCAATGCACAAAGTAAAAGCCGGAACTTCATCCTGCAGTGACTTTGGGCTGTGGCTGGACCACACCACCACAGGGACATTATCAAATGATTTCTGAAGATGTGGCACTCGGTGTTTATCAAGGTCCTTAAATACCAAGGATTCCTTACTTTTAAAGAATACTGCACTTCAAAAATTTGAATTTGAATTATATATAAATGCACCACGAATGATTAATAATGAAAACTAATGCAAGCTTGTAAAATAAATGAACAAGAAATTTAATGCAATCTCCTTGATCTGTTTAACCAAGTTTGTTTCTTTTCTTTTTAATTCACAAATTTCCATAGTTCTTTGTGACTCTCCAAATTGTTTTTAGTAACTAGCAAGAATCTTTGATGATTACAAAGCAGATATTATCAAATGACTAGATTCAGTGAACATTAGTTCAAATTTTTTTAAAACTACTATGAGTTGCTTACTATTTTCTCACACTTCTCTCCAATTGCAAAAGGTTTTCTTTATTTCAGTGAAAGGCAACTGGGCAAATTTTGGTATTGGCTGTACCAGTAAAAACTGGAAATAACTAAAGTGGCTTCAGGATGGTAACTCTGGCCTTACACCAGTGAGTGTTAGCACATGGGCTGGGGAAGCCCACTGGACTTTGGAGCTGCTCCATGCCCCATCCTCACCCCCGCAGCTGAAGACATGAGCAGACAGGTGGTGTCAAAGTGTGACCCCACCGCATCCTTTCCCTACACCCCGCATTCCACCCAACCTTATCCCTGTCTGTCAAACACCCGGCCAAACAGGAAGATTTTACATCGTTTCTGGAAGATGAGCAGGGTCAGACTTAGACGAACCTCTAAAGGGAGAGAGTTCCATAATCATGGAGCATGTTAGAGTGGGGTCCAAAAGCTTGCATACCTCCAACAACTGTAGTTGGTCCAATAAAAGATATCACTGTAGTACTTTGTCTGTATTGCCTGTATTTGGGACCAACATGGTAACCTACACTTGTGGTCTCAGCATATGCTGTGCTCCTTGCTGAAACAAAAGTCCCACTAATTTCAGTAGTGATTTCTTCTCAGCAAGATTTAACATCTAGAGTTCTAGTTCACTCAGTTTTCTGTGTTTATTCTGTCACCACCACTTATGAACATTTCTGAGATCTTTGTTAAAAGATATTTATTTTACTACTATGTTTGTTAGTGCATTTCTTTCATTGCACTTGTACGTGAAAGCTCTTCAACTATATACACCTGCAAGGACCTAACAATTTAGGACTTCTAAAAAATCTCGATGACATCCTGCTACTCTTGTTAAAGTCAATGGGGTGTTTTTCCATTGACTGGAGCGAGTTTTGCTCTTCTTTTTAGAGCTTACATGGTACAGGAACAATAGATATTGGCTTAATTAGGGCCTTACCTACCATGATAACTCCTTAAATAATTTAGAGTCATATCCACTTTCTATATGCTTATAACTTTCATTTTACAGTGGTCTGACAATGGCTTATTCTGAACTTCTGTTTCTGTAGTGTAGAACATGAATTGCATTCTATTGAATATGGCTCTTAATTTTCCTTTATATACATTCTATTAAAATTGTTACACATAGGAGAAAGAATCCTGTTCTTTATCATCCTTGTTTGGATCTAGCTACTTCTGTTGTTCACACACCTTAAAGAAGCTTCTTCGGTGCAATACCGTTTTTATTTCATTCCCCCCCCCTACTATTTCTAAAGCAGAACAAAAAAACATGAGAATAGAATTCTAGTATTTGAATTTTTAAAGGACGAAGAGGGAGAAAGGAATAACTAGTTGTTTGATGTTTGTCTTTTCACAGTAGCACAATAGGTAATTCCTGGGCCCTCTGACCTTTGCCTGTCCTGAAACAGAGTATTTGCATTAATCTGTTGCTTATCTGTCACCTACCACATTTGATATTTCCAGCCTCTGCTTTCAATTATCAGTCATTAGAGGCATCACTGAGTAATTTCAGGAGAAAACTCCTGAAACCTTTGACCTGTTTTTGTCAGATAACCACAAGTATTTGCTGAAGATAAACTATCACTTCATTGTATTCAAGATGTAAACTAGTGTACTTTGTAGTGTATCTTTACTGTAACCTCTGTCACCTCTAGGTTAAAACTGACTGGTTTACTCTAGTATTTTGGGCAAAGAATTCCCAGAGTCAAACAGTGCAACTAAGTGAGATTCATATAAAGGTCTTCCTGCTGTCACATGATCACTAAGAGCCATGAGTTCTGTCAGTGAAAATATATTTGAGTAAAAGTGGCAAGCTGCAGTGCTTTGCAAAGTTTTACAGTCATTATAAATAGATTAATATGCATGATATTGGCTGGAAAACCATTCTGAAGTCAACTGCTGTTTCTGTAAATATAAGTCAAGATTCCGTCTTTGCATGCTTTTCACGCAGTTCTGAGTTCTCACAGTTTACTAATATCAAGGAGGAATCTCTTTTCAGGCTTTTCTCACACAAAACATGAATGAGTGCTGTTAGTAGGGCACAAAACTCCAACATTAAAATCAAAGAAAGTTTTGTTATTAGTTTCATGGGTGGAGGACTGTGTCCCTAATATTTACTCAGATGTACATAGAACTGAATTGTAGAGCATTCTGTTACAAAGCATGTCTGATTTTTTTTTCTCCAGATTATCAAATTTTCTGCTGGTGTAAAACAGCACAATTCCACTGACTACAATAAAACTGCATCAGTTTAAGCCAGCAGGGAATTAATATAGCAACCTCTTTAGAAAAGAAGATAATAACATGTTTTATATGGTAACTGCTGTCTTTTTTCACCCCGAAGACAGGTTTTAATTTTTTCAGTGATTTTTTTAAAACCTTTTTGTTTTTTTAAAGAAACATTTTTTTTTTAAAAAGACACTGATTAATTTTCCTAGAATACCTTGAGGATCTCAACCTGAACGTATTTTTGTCTCCTCTAATTGAAGATTAGCCCTAAAGGGATGCTTTGGAGCAAGAGAGCTTATTTATTCTATTTTATTTATTTATTCAACGGTATATTTGAATATGCATAAGTATCCCATTAAGGTTCAGGGTAGCTTACAATCAGTAAAAACATCTAAACTTCCCTTAACCCCTTGCACCCTTTCCCTACCCTCCGCCCCCCAATCTCACCCAATCCTGTCCCTGCCTGCTGAACAGGAAGATCTTACATCATTTTTGGAAGATGAACAGACTCCGGCTTCGACAAACCTCCAAGGGGAGAGAGTTCCATAATTCTTACATAGATACAAAATATCTATTTTAGCCATGTTTCATTAGTTTTCTACTCAACAACAAATTATTGGTATTCTTTCTCTATGCATATATGCTCATGGAAGCATATCAAAACTGTAATAGGGTGTACAGTATTACAGTTACTGATACTAAATGGGTCCATGTTACAATGTGTGTGGGGAAGACGTACATTTTTATTTATTTTATTTATTTATAAAATCATTTACTACCCTGCCCCTCCTGCTTCAAGCAGCCCGGAGCGTTTTACAATGTTAAAACACACAAAATCAATAAAACCAAAAAAATACAATAAAATACAATAAAAAGAGAAGGCACAAAACCAAACCACTCCCATCCCACCCTACACTCCATCTCCCTCACCAAAAGCCAGGCGGAACAGCCAGGTTTTACACATACTACGGAAGGAGGGGAGATCCTTCTCAGAATTTAAGATGAACAATTAGAGAGAAGCACAGCAGGTCAGTATTATCAGCCTTCCAAAACTTTAGTTAGCCCAATTCTGCATCCCTCACTTGCATTTAAGTAGCACTTATTTAAAAGAATCCGGTCACTGGGATAAATGCAAATGAAAGGGTGTAGAAGCGGGCTTTTAATTCATTCTATTGGTAAAATACTTTGTGTATGAAAACTCTGGGAAATTTGACTTGGCAAATTCTCAGCTGAGATTAAAAAGTTTATTAGTCAGATCTTCACTGTAAAAATACAAATACTCATTTAAAGTGTGTGTATTAGCTACTTCTATTTTCTACTTATTAAAACATTCCTGTTTTCTACTTATTAATGAAAAGTCCTCAGTATGTATTTCTTTAAAGCAACAGCTTAGTAGTTCCCTTGCTAGCTGCTAAATAGACTGCATCCTGTTTCTTTTCAGTGGCAGCTCATTCATCTTTGGCTGCAGAATGACTGGTTCACATGTTTCTTCTGCTTCTTTTCTCTCTTGATGGTTCTTCGTTAAGTCTTTTTCATACAGAAAAAAATTGTGAACCTCTTTATAGTTGATCAACTTGTGTGACTGTCCTTTGGGAGATTGTTCAGGAGAGACGTTTTATGATTCTTTATCAGGAGAAATTTCACTAGTACTTCCCTGAAGGGATGGAGTGGCCTTTATTTTAGCTAATAGTTTCTGTAGTGTGTGGCGACTAGAGCCAAAATTGGCAACAGATTAGTACATTTAAAGAAATATATTTTAATTCTGGGCTAAATTTTAAGAAAGTATTGGGCAGATATCTAAAGGCACTTAAATCCCATTGATATTCAAGGGAAGTTAGTCATATGGGGGGAATCCAAAGTACACCCCCCCCCCAAATGTGTGTGTGCGCACTGCATGCATGGTATGTAGGCATTGTGCGTGCATGGCATGCGCATGGTGCATGCACTTTCTGCACTTGGTATGTGAACACAACCTAGTATTGGTACATACATGCACCTTGGATTGGGCAGTGATGGGAGCTGTCACTCTGACCAGGATTTGCCCTGGCCGCTGAACAAACATAATGGTGGTGGCGAGACGCACAGACGTGCATCCACGCAGACCCGCCATGCGCTGCGTGCCGTGGCTTACTCCCGCCCCCCAGCTGACGGGCAGCTATGGCAGCCAGTGGTGGCTGCCATGGCACCTGGCATCGGAGGAAACACCAACTGGGTTGAGTAAAGCGGCCATTCATTCGTAACGGCAAACTTTGCACCCAGTCAGGCAGCTGTTCCCTGGGCAATGTTGGTGCTTATCTGGAGCTGTCACCTGGGGATGTTCCTGAGTCACAGCTTGGGCTAAGTGCCAACACTACTCAGGGAACAGCCCAGGCTAACATCTGGTGGTGCTTTCTGATGTGACGTTAGCCTGCAATTCCATGCAGATCAAAGCATGGAAATGTGGACTATTGTTGCACACAAACTGATGGTGTTGAAACCGATGACATTATCAAGGATGCATAAACAGATGTTTATGCTGCTGTGTGTTGGTGCTACTATCCTCTCCAGCACAAATCCAGCACTGTGGGTGTAAACAGAAAGCAGCTCGTCTTTTGCCCACGCCAGCCCACTTCACCCCCGAGGTTGAACTGTCTGTTTGAAGTGTAATATTAACAAATTGCCTGGGCAAAATTCCCAGTCTAAGTACTATTGGTATATACTCTTATCATCCCCACACAGGAAACTGACCATACAGGCAAATATGTTTTCAAGAAGTAGAGAATTAGTTTATTAAAACACAAATCAAAGAAAAAAAAGTCCCTTTGGTTGAAGAAGGCTTCTTACCCACTAGAAGAAGAAGATGAGAGGATATGCAAAATGAGTGAGGTGAAGAGTTTCTTTCCCCAATAGTGACTCTGCTAGGGACCAAGTGGCCCTCATACAAAGTTCTGGGGTGATGAGGTGAACCGCTAGTAATCTGGCAAATTGTGTCAACTTTTGTAGCCCACATGGTTACCGGAATAACAAATATGGTGCCCCCATGATTATTCATTAAGCTTGGCAATTATAATTTTTACTAAATATGGTGACATTCTGCACCATCCAATCAGAGCTTTTATCTCTTTCCCCATTTTGGCCTCCTTTTGCATTTCTCTATTGGCATAACTCCGACTAAGGACGAGGTCAAATTAGCCTTAGGCCCGGTAACACCTTTCCCCCCTTTCTGTTAGCCTGATTCTACTTGTGTCAAGCAAGCAGCCAGCATGTAGCTATTAACCAAATAAAATATTGCAGAAGAGCGACCGCCAGATGTGCAAAGTGGAGCAGGCTGCAGCTGCTCCGGGGCAGTCCTGCAGGTGGCACTCCAGGAGATCCCGGAGCACACCTTGCCGAGGGAGCTGGCCAAACTAGTCACAAAAGGTCAACATGGAACACCTGTCTGTCTAAACGGGGCCTGCGAGCACCAGCCAAACATGGTGCTGCTGGATTATAGACGTCGGTGAACCAAATGGCCAGAGTGGCTGCTGCCCAGAGCATGCTGGGGGACCAGAGTGTGGGGTTGGCTCACCTGTCTGTGGGTTCCCAAGTTGGGGCTTTCCCAGGACAGGGGGAAGGCGTGTTTGCTGCCTGCATGTTTGGTTCACCCATGCAGTGGGCTGTCTGTCTGAAGGCAGGCAAACCCGTAGGCACATGCAACTATGGTCTGGTTCACCCACGCACCTGCTCTGGGGCTCTGGACTGTTCCCTGTCTGTCTGCAAACACCCTGTGTCTCTCCACTCCAGCCTGGCAGTGTTCCTTTTCCCACTACTGCCCAGCCCTACCAACCAGGCACCATCCCAGCCCTCAGGGCCTCAGGGTACCTGTTCTCCAGGGAGGGAGGTGAAAACAGGATCCCTGGCATGAGACACCAACCTCAGGCTCCTTAGCGAGCAGCAAGTGCCTACCCTAGCTTGCAGTGGGGGAAAGTACTGGTGCTGCAGGGCATGTGCTGCTGACCCCTGGCTTCCTCCCTTCAAATGTTTCTTAAAAATCTATTTCTTCTGTCAGGCTTTACCGAGCTCCTTACCCCCACAGGCTGATCACTAATGTTCCTTCTACTGTCATTTCAGTTGAGGTCCCTCTCTCCCCTGTAACTAAACTAAGTACAGGCACTTGCAACTTCTCAACTTCATGAATGTATCCCTGTCTCTTCCTATATTCCCCTTGCCTTTGTCTCCTCTCCCTTGTCGTTCTTAGATTGTAAGCTACTTGGGGTAGGGATCGGTCTCTAACTCTAAGCACATTGCTGGTGCTATAATAAATAATAATAATAATAATAATAAATAATTCAATATCTATACTTAATTAATTAATTAACAGCTGTCATAGTACCCCTATAGGGCCAGTTCCTCAGCTGAAGATCCCCTATAGGGCCAGTTCTTCTGATTTACCCCAGCTGAAGATCTGTCTGTCATCAGAATTCTATAAAATCACGATAAACTAGATAGGAAATATTTTACTATTTTGAAATCACTAGAAAATTATACATTAACAAAAAAATGTGACTGAGAATGAATTAATTTATGCCTGGCGGAGGACCTTTTATGCCAGGAGTGTTGTTGTTGCATTTGTGGTATGCATGCCAGAACCACTTAGCTCTTACTTGTGGTTCTCAGCTCCTACTACTGACCAGACGACACTTATCCCACAATGACAGCAAGTGTTAATTTATGATGTAGTTGATAGCTAACTATGTTGCAGTTCTCTGATGCACTTAATGCTGCCATAGGCAGGAGTGGTTAGCTTCCCCCCCTTTCCTGTCTTGAACAAGTAAGACTGTCTGTAGCTCTCAAAATAATCTCTGCTGAACACATAACTAAACCCAAATTAAAATCCTTTTGCAGTCTTCATTTTGTTCTCATTTCTAGTTACTTTAACAGCATCCCCCATTTCAGCTTTTTTGATATTCTTTCCACTCTGGCTTCTGGAATTTTGTAGAAAACCACTGACGGTTTTTCCTTTTGAACTGAAGACACTTGGCTTGAGGAGTTTCCTTTAACTGGAAGTGTGTCTGGGTTTGTGGTTTTAGTATTTGCCTAGCTTTATATTGCCCTGTTTGTTTATTTTTATTTTTAAGTCTAGTGAACGCGAAGTTAATCACAGGGATGTGTGTATGCATTTCACCCTTTCATTTTATTTCACTTTTTCATAGTGGAAAGAGACAAGGACTTTTCTCATCAGCGAAGGCACTACAAAGAGTTTCGATTTGACCTGACTCAAATCCCTCATGGAGAAGCGGTGACTGCAGCTGAATTCCGGATTTACAAGGATCGAAGCTACAGTCGCTTTGAGAATTAAACCATTAAGATTAGTATTTATCAGATCATCAAGGAATACCCTAACAGGTGCTCTTTTTTCCTGTTACATTTCCTCTAACTTCCTGTTAGTAGTTATTTCAATGAGATAAATTTTAACTATTAGTAACTACTACTATTAGTAGTTATTTCAATGAAATAATTTTTTTTCTTCAAAGTATTGTTGTTGCTGTCTTTTAAACTGGTTTTCTTTTTTCTTTTTCTTTTAACAAAACCAAACGACTTCTGGGTGTGAATAGACATGTCAGATACAAAGTGCTAGAAACAAGGCCAATTTGTTACCATAATATTTGGATTCCTGGTAATTAATTTCAATGGCTCTGATCCATCCTCAGAATGCTTTGCAGCTTCAAACCCCATTCACGTCACAGGGGCTTGCACCAGCAGACTACTTTGAGGACTGGGATGAATATTTTGTTGTTGTTAATTAAATGGGTTAATTTCAGATGCTACGAGATCACAGTCAACCCAGCTCAATCCCGCAGCATGGCCAAAGAGCCCTGAACGTCTGATCAGTGGCATCCAGATGTTCACCACAGTCAATCACCCATAGGGGTCAAAGCCAACCACGGTTCTGGAGGTCAGGATGGGACCATCCCCGGAATCATGGTCAAAGAGATTCCCACCGGGAAACCACCAAATGTAACGACTGAACGGCAACTACTGGGCGGGATCAAACAAAATGATCCCCAGTCATGGTGAAAACATGCAGAGTCTCTTCCAGACAATGAACAACACACAGACTGGGGAGGGAGATTTAAAGGGCACACACCAGCAGGGGAATGTGGCGGGATGGAGCAAGGTGGAAGGGTGAGGAGAGCGGAGGGCGAGCAAGGAAGGGAGGAGGAGGAAGAGGTGGAGGTGCAGGTGGCAGAAGAGCAGCAACAGCAACAGCCGGGGCAGGCCGCCCCAGAGGGGACAACTGGCCAGGGGATGGAGGCACCCCGGAAATGGGTAAGGAGAGCGAGGGGGGGCCCACACAGTGGAAGGGGGTATAAAGGGGGGTGCCTGGCAGGAGGGGGGCAGGGAGGCGGACCGCGAGTTGGAAGGACCAAGGCACCTAACACACACACACACCCATATGGCCCACAGACCCAGAAATGGCCCCGGAAACCGGAACCTCTGGAGGAGACCGGCAGAGGGGAAGCGGAGGAAGAGGGGGAATTGCAGTAGGAGGGCACCTGCAGGAGACACCGGTACCAGTGAGGGGGGCAATGGGGGCACAAGGAGACCCAGGACTTCATCCGGATCTGGAGTTAGCTGTGAACAAAAGCAACGAGCATGTGTTCATGGAGATAGTGTGGGACATGGAGGCAGCAGGGCACCACAGGACCATGGGCCAATGCCACTCCAAGGCCAAGGAGCTCAAGAGGGGGTACAAGGGCATCAAAGACAATAACCGGCGGTCTGGACATGGAGCACGGACTGCCCCCTACTACAAGGCCCTGGACCGCATCCTTCGCATCCTCCATAGTTGCTCCATGGCTCGTGGGAAGTGCCATAGTCCAGGGCAGGGAACAAGTGGATGTGCCCCCACCCCTGGCAGCCCCACCTGCAGACACCAGCTCCAGGGACCCAACCCCCACAGAGGAATGCCCCGGTACTTTGGGGATCAGCAGCCCCCCCCATCACAAACCAGCAGTGGGAGCCCACAGACGCAGTCAGGCTTGGGCGGATCCGAGGCCGGAAAACTGGTGACCCTAAGCCACTGGACGCAGGGGGAGTAAAGCCACACAGAGGAGCCGGCCTCAGAGGAATCTGAGACAGACATAGAGGGTAGGTAGGCAAGTGGTTGGGATGGCAAATGGACCATAGGGGGTGCACCCAAGGGTGGGGGTCCCCCCCACAGAGTGTGGGCCCATACCCACGGCCCCCAGGGAATATGGGAAGGGGGTAGGGGAACACGGGGGCCTGCCCTGGCACAAAACAGGGGAGACAGGCACTGCTGACCGAGGGACATGGGCTCCCGGTGCCAGCGATTGGGGGAGATGGTGGGATGGGGACCAGGCCCATGCAAGGGTAATGCAACCCCGCACTTCTGTTCCCCAACAGGTGCACACACTCCCCAGCACGTGGGACAGCCAGGCGAGGGGGACAGTGGGGAACAGCTGCAGCAGCAGCCGGTGGACCATGGTGAGGTAGCATGGTGGGGGGGCCCAATGGGCGTGCATCGAGGGCACGGAAGGGCAGGTGAGGCACACCCCTCCGCCCGGTATGGTGCACCCAGTGGCTCAGGGAGGGAGGATGGGCAGTCCACAGGGGGGCAGCAAGGGGGAGGAGCGTGCCCGCCACGAGCTGGGGGGGCCCTAAGACCACCCCCAGCGCCGCTCTGGGACAGGTGGCAAGCGACCGAGCCCTACTAACGGTCTCCTATGGGCTCCCCAACAGGGCAACCAGCAGCGCCCCACCAGCCGACCCCGTGCCCCCAACACAGAGGATGCGGGAGCACAGGGCATGGGTATGGTGCCAGAGGGAGAACCTGGCAGAGGAGATAGTCCAGACCAGCACAGAGCAGGGGGAGCAGATGATCGCTGCCATCGACCGCATGAAGGCGGTCACGGAGAGGGCCCTGCAGCATGCAGAGGCCAAGGACCAGTAGCTGGTGGTGGAAATGCACCAGGAATGGTGGCGGGAGTGCCAGGAGCACACGTGGCAGATGGAGTTGTTGGGGCAGCTACATGCATCCATTGATAGGCTGGCTGGGGAGCACACGCAGAAGATGGACCGGTCCTTGGACATAGGCACCTCACTGCTGCTGACTACAGGGACCATGAGCACCTACATCATGGCAGGCACTCCGCCTGGCACCATACCGGCTCCAGCACCTCAGATGCCCCCCGTGATGCACCCACCTCCACCACCACCATCACCACCTCAGCTGCCGGTATTGCCACTGGGCCCCCACATCTGCCTCCTGGTCCCACCAGGCCTCCAGAGGCAATAGCCACCCAGGGCCCTCCAGCACCCCCAGCACCACCCATGCCCCCCCTCCCCCACCACACAGGCTGGTCTGGACCTGGAGGCCTCCCAGGACATGGTCAGGGATACAGATAGCAGGGGTGAGGGGAGCTCTCAGAGCTCCATGGCACTTGCAAGGCAGTCGAGGGGACAGCCCAGGAAGCAGCAGGGTTGGGGAGATGGGGGTGGGGGAGGTAGGGTGGGCCAGGGAGCAGCAGTGGGGGTGGGGCGGGGGGAAGAGACAGGGCACCTAATGGGCAATAAAGGCACGGGTGTACACATACAGCACCTTTATTGAGTCATTACCGGTATTGGGAAGGGGTCAGGGGATCAACTTGGCCACGGCACAAGGACAGGTGGGGCCTGCCATGGGGAGGCCCCCACATGTCCATGGTCTAGCAGAGGTGCTGGGACGACTGGTGCTGTGAGCCGCCCGTGCGGACAGGCTGGGGGACTGGGGCTGTCCCCTGGCAGCCTGGGGGAGGCCTGGGGTCAGCCCAGCATGCTCAGGCCCTGCCATCACTGGATAGTCACCTTACCAGGGCAGCGTGGATCCGCTTGGCATAGCAGTATTCCCTTGGGTTCTCAGCATTAACATAGAGTGGCATGGGTCCTGGTGGCTGCTGTGGAATGTGGAAGTTCATGGCAGCCCCATCAGTCTCACACATGTTGTGCAGGACACAACAGGCACCGATCATGAGGGCCGAGGTCTCCACAGCGAAGTCCAGCCGACCAGCAAGGCACCTCCAGTGCTGCTTGAGGGCACCAAAGGCCCTCTCGACCATGGTCCTCAGGGTGCATAGTCGGGCGTTGAACAGCACCTCCACAGGGTTCCTGGGGACCAGGTATGCCTTCATGAGACAGCGGAGGAGGGGATAGGCCGGGTCCCCCAAGATGCAGGGGGGCATCAGAACCCCCTTGATCCTGGACATCCTCATGTCGGCAAAGTCCCCCTGGTACATCTGCTCATAGAGGGGCGAGATGGCGAGGATCTGGGCATCATGACTGCGGCCGGAGTGACTGGTGAAGATGTCTGTGAACAGACCCTGGTGGTCCGCAACTGCCTGGGGTTTCAGGGAATGGTACCTGTGCCGGTTTATGTATTTGCCAGCATCCCCATTGGTGGGGTGGAGGATCTCGATGTGAGTGCCATCCACTGTGCCCAGACAGTTAGGGAAGCCACCATCCTCGAAGCTGGCCAGCATGGCTTCCTGATCCATGTGCTGGATCACATGCTCCAGGAGAATGCCCTCCATGGCCTCGCAGAAGTCACAGAGGATGCCTGTGACGGTGCTCAGTCCCACACTGAAGTGCTGTGCCACAGACCGGCAGGAATCTGGTGTTTCCAGTGCCCAGACTGTTATGGCCACTCGCTGGACCACGGGTATGGGGGTGCACAAGCACTCCAGCCAGGGCACCAGCAGCTCAGCAAGGCACCGCCTGTCCATGTGGAAGTGTGCCCTCCACACTGCATTGTCCCACCATGCCAGGGCCCCTGGCCCACCAAACCTGTGCCCAGTTCATGACCCAGAGCCGTCTTTGTGTTGGCATGGTGAACATGGCAGCGTGTCCCATGGCCACCTGGCACCAGTGGTGTTGCCTGGTTGCCTCACGAAGGGCAGCTGCCCACTGTAAGGAGAGGAGCAGGGCCTGTTGGCATGCCCCGGATGCCCGCAGGGTCCTGAGCCTGGCCTGGGAGTGCCGGTGCCCACAGTGGGCGTACTGGGCAGCCTCAGCGCTCCTGGCCAGGCACCTCCGGATGCGGGCGCTCAGGTGGAGCAGGTTCGTGGAGAGCCACAGGAGATTGGTGTGTGCCCGGTACCACTCCGCACATAAGGCCAGGTGCAGCCAACGTGCTTCCCTCTGGCCTGTGTCCATGGTGGAACCGTGGCCATGGGGTGGTCCAGCGCATGGTTCTACTGCCCGTGTTCCGGGCCCGCCCCTACTCCATGCCCCACCCTTGCACCTGTGGGACGGCCCCTGCGCACCTGTCCCGGCTGCCTTCCCCACTGCCAGCCAGTCGGAGGCAAGTGTGTGGCTGCTGTCCCCCCACCCCTGGTTGCAGGTATGCTCCCAGCATGGGGGCTCATGCTCCGCTGTCCGCAGCTGGTTGCCTGGTGTCATCACCTTCCTGCTATCAGTGTTTGCTGGACAGTCTGTTTGTTCAGTTCCTGCAGCTGTGCTAGGTCCTCTCCCCACGCATCGCTCGCTAGCCGACCCATGTTGCATCCTGCAGGCTTATCGCGTGTCCTTGGAGCTCCCCTGCTTCCCTCTCCAGCCCAAATGGGAAGGTGAGGCCCCTCTTTCCTTGCTGGACATACCCTCTGCCTCCTGGACCATGGTCGGCTGTGCTGCCCCGGGGCTCCCATGACCAGGATCACCTGGCGCCCCCCATAGCTGGACCTTTGAGGGAGACCATGACCCTCTGTGACCTGTGGCATTCCCCGGCCATGAAACTGCTCTTGTGCTGCCCGGATACCCTCTCTGGTGCCTATGCGAGTCTGAGCTCCGGCCTTCACTACTTTGGCTATGAGGCCAGTGCCCGCAAGTGCCGGCTCCATGTGGGGGTGCTAGGCCTCCATCTCTTTCTTGATGGGCGAGTTCCAGAGATGCGGTGCTTGCATGTGGTGTGGTTCTTGGCGGAGACTGTGTCGGCCCTCTCAGTGTGTAGCCTGGCTGGGTTCACAACCTGTCTGGAGGAGGGGGGGCCCTGCCCTGGATGTTTCCTTCTTTGGATGCATCCACGGGGCCCGTGGCTTCCAGCGGTTGTGTTACCGCCTATTGGAGCTTGGGCACCTGCCACGTCCCCCTGCTGCTGACTATACCTTGTCAGAGCCCACCAGACCAGAGCTGGTGGCGCTGGCTGCTGTGTGGTCCCGTACTGATGTTCGGGTGGGGCTCACCAGTCTGGATCCATTTGAGGCCTACTACCTTGTTGCCCACCACCTGGCGGGGATGGGCTACTGCCAGGGCATGCTTCAGTGGCTTCACTATGTGCATCTGGTGGGCCAACCCATCCCAGCCCCCTTTGTGACCCTGTGCAGCTGGCTGTGAGGCCCCCTGTGTCTTCGGTGCCATGGATGAGTGCTCCACCGTGTGCTCCCTGCACCTCCCTGCCAGCCGGGGCACTGGCCGCTCTCTCCTTGCCATTCCAGCCTCGCTGCTGTTCTGGCTGGGTTGGTTGCCTCTGGGCTACTCACGTGTGTTGCTGTGTCCCCTCCACGGGCACCCCCTGGCCTTCGCTGCCTGTGGTGTTCCTCTCCCTGCCTGCCCCCCCCCTTGTCTGGTTCCTCCTGCCTGACACTGCTACTGGCTCTCCCCATTGTGCTGTCATCCCTTGGCCGGCCGCCCGCTCACCACTGTCCATGACCTGCCCACCCCGCCCCCTGGGTGCCTCTGTGACTGTGTGGGTCTGGGGCCCCTGGACAGCACCTCCTGGCTTCATCCGGGGGATGGGGGCTGCCTGCGCTGCACGCCGGTTCCAGCTCGCATCTGTCCTGGGCTGTGCCTTTGCATCAGTGCGGGGGATCCCTGCCGTATGGACCTGCCTCAGACCGCTCGCCATGGCTCGCCATGGTTGGGAATCCACTGTGGTGACCTGGGAGTGCGTAATGTCTGAATTTACCCATGGTGTTCATAGTGCTGGAAAGGAACTCCTAGGCCATCTGTACAGCCCCTGCATCAATTCAGGATAACTTTTTAATTCCTGGAAAACCATAACAGAAAGGGGGGGAGGGGGGAGGAAGAGAATCTCTGATAACGTGTGTCATGAAGAGTTAAAATTTCAAACCCGATTCCCTGATAATACACGTCAGTTCCCTATTTTTGTGTGTACATGTTTGGTTAAATGAACTATTCTGGATGAGCACAGTTTCAATAACTAGTTTTGAAAAATACGTCCTCCCTTGACCTATGAATAATTTTCATTTAATTACAACAGTGGATACAAGGTATAGCTTAACCCTCTTTCAGCGGGTTGTACGATACCCTGGAAATTGTACGAAAAAAATCCATAAAATGTTTTAAACAAACCTGTAGCACTTCATATTCCATGTATTCCTCAAGGATAATGGGGTCTGTTGTGTTTTACTGGCTCATGCCCCATAGGTGTAATTTAAAAAAAATAAAAAAATCAGTAAATATGAGCACATTTTGGGGGTATGTGATTGACACCCATAGGAATGACTGGAGAAATAAAAGCATTATACACCCACCCAGGCTGCCAGCTGAAGGATCCTGTGAGGTCCAAAAGCTTGCATACCTCCTCCAACTGGAGTTGGTCCAATAAAAGATATCACTTTACTACTTTGTCTCTATTTCCTATATTTGGGACCAACACGGCAATCGCTGCTTTCTCGACACAGGCTTGTGGGGTCAGATTCTTATTCATATTCGTCATATTTTGTCTGTCAATTACACCCCGAGTGAAAGTTCCAGTTACCAAATAACAATTCTTTTTATATTAAACTGGAGTCATATCAATTATATTTATACTTTTCAACTGTGATGTAATTGGGGTGTAACATACCCCATAAGCTGATTACAGACTGTTTCTAGGGCAAAGCAGGGTTAAATTTATTTATAGTTACAGAAGAAAGAGATGTATTAATGTATACAAGAGAGAGGGATACTTTTGAGGAGGTATGGGAAAATTTTTCTTCCAGGAATCACTTTGAAAGCTAATACATGTTTTGAGGACCACTTCAAAACTCTCTGGGGGATTTACCCATGGACTTTGAGAGCTTCCCTGTTGATGCCTTGGTTGATCTGTGGTATGACATTTTGGGTGTTTTCAGACGTGACGGGGCCAGTTGGCCCCGTCACGAAATCAATGTATTCATCCCCCGTTGGGACGACCCCGTCACGCCCTAACAGACGTGCCGTGGGATCCTGGCGGGGAATCGGGGAGGGGGTGGGGCCGCGCGGCGCAATGTGCAGCCGCACGGCCCCGCCCCCTCCATGCTACCCACCGCCCACCCTCTGGGGAGACGGGTGGCCGCTACAGCCAATGCAGCCACAGCGCTCGCCTGATTTGGTCACGGGCCGGAATCCCTGCAGGGATTCCGGGCCGTGGTCGCCATCCAGAAGTGATGGCGAGGTTCACCCCGGCGGGGAATCACATTCGCCACACAGTGGCCTCCGGTCACGCCACTTGGGCCGCTCGCGTGGCAAATGTGATTCCCCGCCGTGGTAACATCTGGGGGGGAACATCCATTCCCCCAACAGACGTGCCGTGATCACAGCCACCAAGGAAATTGACCGTGGTGGACTGTGATCTCGTAACGTCTGAAAACACCCTTTGACCCAGGTTATTGACATGGTGTCACCCAGGCATCTGCTTCCTCCATGGTGGCAGCACAGGTCTCCCTGGTATATGAAGGACCTGAGGCTGCTCAAGTGAGAGGATAGGCAGTTTGAGCACAGGTGGCACTCGAATCACAGCAGTGGCATAGACTGTTTTTAAGGGACTATGCTGTGGCCATGGTGGCAGTAAAGAAAGCTTTCTTTGCTGCCGCCATAGCATCTGCAAAGTGCCATCCGGCGGAGCACTTCTGGGTGGTGAATAGCTTATACAGTTCTGTCTCTGCCTGGAGTTATAGGTGTTGGCTGCCCACTCTGATGAGTTTGCCACCTACTTTGCAGATAAAGTTGCTCGTATTTGGCTCAACTTGGGTGCTGGGTGAGAGTTTGGGGTTGTGGAGGCCCAGTCTTGTCCAGTTTGCTTGGATCAGGTTTGATTAATCTTACCCACCAGTGCAAAGGAGTTGCCTGGAGGGGTGTGACTGACCAGTTGTGAATTAGATCCATACCCATCCTATCCGGTGAAAGCCATCCGGGACACAATGAGGGTGTTGCTGGCTGGGGTTGTCAGTGCCTCCCATCGGGACGACAGGGTGCCTGATGCCCTTAAAACTGCCGTCATCCATCCCCTGCTCAAGAAACCATCTTTTGAGGTTGACTCCCCTTCCAGCTATTGCCCTGTCTCTGATCTTCCCTTTTTAGGGAAGGTTATTGAATGGGTGGCACTGGTTACCGCACAGCTCCAGGTGCTTCTCAGTGCATGGGTTTCCCGGACCCATGTCAGTCAGGTTTTCATCCCAGGCATGGCACTGAGACTGCGCTTGCAGCCTTGGTTGACGATCTCTGCTTGGAAATTGAGAGGGGAAATTGTACCCTATTGATTTTGTTAGATCTTTTAGCGACCTTTGATACTGTTGATCATGGGGTGTTGTTGCCATGGCTGAGGGGACCTGGCAGGAATACGTGGAACTGCTCAATGAGTGGTTCCGTTCATTCCTGGCTGGGAGAACCCAGACAGTGGTGATGGGCAGTGGCTCGTCGTTCCCTCTGGAACGCCCATGTGGGGTCCTCCAGGGTTCCATCTTGTCTCCACTCCTGTTCAATGTGTATCTGAGGCCCCTGGGTGAGATACTTTGGAGATTTGGAGTCAAGTGGCATCAATATGCTGATGACACCCTGCTCTACCTTTCCATCCAAATCAGGTCATAAAGTCTCAGTTTTTACCCAGTGCCTGGTTGCCATTGGGGACTAGATGATGGCAAGCTGATTGAAGCTGACTCCAGACAAGACTGAGGTGATGATGGTTGGCTGGCCATGTGACCTGGGAGATATGGGAATTCCTGTTATTGATGGGGTCCAACCTCCCTTGATCACTCAGGTTCTCAGCCTTGGGGTACTCTTTGATCCACTGCTGCCCCTGGATTGTCAGGTTGCAGTAGTGGCCAGGTGTGTCTTTCACCAATTACATCTGGTGAGACGGTTGTGACGATTGTTATCAGATTTGATCTGGCCACCATCACCCATGTGTTCGTAACCTTGAGACTGGACTACTGAAATGTGGTCTACGTGGGACTGCTTTTGAAGCCTTTTCAGAAGCTACAGTTGGTGCAGAACATGGTGGCCCACCTTCTGTCAGAGATGGGTCACTGGGAGCACACTACACCGGTGCTCCAGAGTCTACACTGGCTGCCAGTCGTTTTCTGGGCACAATTCAAGGTGCTGGTTTTTAAACTATAAAGCCCTTAAACAGCTTGGGCCCCAGTTATCTAAAAGACGGCCTCCTCCCTCATGTCACCTCACGGCCCCTGAGGTCAGCCGAGGGTGCCCTCTAGCAGGTGACATCTCTTTGAGATGCTTTTACAGCTAGGGCAAGCGGTGTGTGTGTGTGTGTGTGTGTGTGTGTGTGTGTTTCTCAGTGGCTGCTCCACGATTATGGAACTCCCTCCCCCTGGGGGCCCGCCTGAGCCTGCTCATTTCCCAGAAACAATGTAAGACCTTTCTATTTGGCCAAGCAGGAATAGGGTTGGATGGGAGTGCAGGGGTGTGGGGAAGGGCTGGGTGGGGCACTAAGGGGATTTGTTGTTGTTGTTGATGATTTTAATGATTTTTAATATTGTTTTTATGATTACAAGCCACCCCGAGCCTCTGCGGGAAGGTCAGAATATAAAATGGACTATATAAATGTTTTATTTTTTTTTAAAAAGATGGGGTGGGGTGTTTCAGGAGTGTGTTCAGGAAGAAAAGGATCCAAATCGTGGAGTTATACCATGTATCTGTCCCCTATTTTGTGTGTAGGCCCTCAGCTCTGTTCCCTTACCCTGACTCCAGTTTTTCAGTGCTTGGGGGTAGGAACTGTATCCCGGGGCCAGAACCAGGAGCTAGAAAGGGGCCACATAGTGTGTTCATTTGGTCCTTGGGTCTGAGGTTCCCTACCCTTGCTCTACAAGGATGGCAACTTTGTTGGGAAGGTTAAGCCATGACAAAAATTTACAGTGAGATATGTGTGTTTGCTGTGTCTATGCTACTCACCATAACTAAGCATCAGTGCAAATGCAGCATTCATTACAAGTGGCCAAATTGGTAATAATTGATTCTGGATTTGCAGATAGGCCTGGGGGCTCAGTTTTCAAACTACCCAAATTAAGTGTCCATAAATTGTAATCTACTCCTTTAAAGTTCCAACGGCAAACAAATGAAATCTCTGGGATTTTCCCTTCTCTGTTAATAACTTTAAGAATATTCTCCTAGGATTATGCATAAAACCTCCTGTTTCAATATATGTACATATACTCAAGCAGGTCAGTTGCATACATCATCATAAACCCCAGTTGGAGTTATTTCTCCTAAGGGATGAGGATCCTAACGTTTCAATCAGCCTTGCTAAGGTTCTCTCTTGTGCTAAAAACCAAGATGTCTTTATTAAATGAGTAGGGTACATGATGTATCGGATTAGCTCTTAGGGGTTTGAACAGTCCAAATAAGAATTGATACATGATATTGCTGGGATTTGTGTGCTTTAAAGATGAATTATATATTATATATTATTGTTTTGTTTGTTTGTCTGTCTATGTTTTGTGTTTTACGATGGCCATTGGCTAAGTAAATAAATAAATAAATATTATCATCATCATCATAGGGTGAAAACAGACATGACGCTAACCACCCTTTAATCTCTCTTGGTGGTTATTTATGCATGTTGCAGGGCTGTATTGGTGCCCTATGCAGCCCTGAAACATGCATAAATGACCACCAAGGGTGGTTAAAGGGTGGTTACCGTCATGTCTGCTTTCACCCATAAAGTGCTTTCAGAAGTGATGGATCATGGTGCCCAATGCCGCCACGGACTTACCCTAAGTGTTGGTGAGCACTGTTTACTCTGGTCAAAGTCTGGGATTGCCATCAAACTATTGTGACGGTGACCAGGCTGAGGAGGGGGTGGGGAAATGCAAGACATGCGTCCGCCCTGCCACACCCCCACATTGCGTGCAGTGACCCATCCCTCTGCCCCGGCTGATGGGCAGCCATTGTGGAGAATGAGGGCTGCCATGGTGCCTGCCCCCCCCCACTCTGGACTGGGTCCAAGTAAAACAGGCTTTCAGACGTGAAAGCTCCCTTTACTCCAGGTTCGGTGGCCGGATCCCGACCATGGTGGGGGCAACCCCAGGCTGTGACTCAAGGATTTCGTGGTTGGAATCCAGCCCAGAGAAACATCCGGCGGGCCCCTTTCGACAAGATGGTGGCACCCAGTTTAAACTGCACTAAAGTGGGTTAAACTGTGCCACCTTCACGGCTGAAAACATCCTTAACGTGAAATTTTAAATCTTTAAAATAAAAATTCAATATTAATGTAAATAACACAGAATATTATTCATCACAGAAAATGGTTGCTTACTGGAACCTGGTGTTTTCAATTATATTGCCTTAGTGATCCACAAAAGAACTACAATGCAGGAACTAGTTTAAAAAGTATAGTGATAGCAGACTCTTATCAGAGTAGGATAGATTATGAGGGAAGGATAAAAAATCATTGGCACACTTTTAAGTACACAACAATCAAGCTGTGAATGAAATGGGGTCTTTGCTATCCATTTCAAGAGATGTTGGAAAAAGAAATGGCTAAAGGATAGCATTACATTTCTGATTTTTTTTTTCTAATGTAGAGTTTAGTAATGGATGACCCTAACAGGCTCATATTATTATATAATTTTATTTATTTATTTTATTTATTTTATAGATTTATATCCCGCCCCATCCTGCAACGCAGCTCGGGGCGGCTAACAGCAATCATAAAAACAATTAAAATCAATTTAAAATATAAATATAAAATACATCAATAAAACAGGGTTAAAGGACAGTAATAAATAAATAAACGGGCGGGGGATTAAAAATCACACACACCCCCACCCTCCCTCCCAAAGGCCTGGGCAAACAGCCAGGTCTTACAGTTCCGCCGAAATGTTAACAGTCGGAACAATTTAACTCAGTATGTGGTGGATTTTCCTTCAATTGAAATCCTCAGAGTTAAACGGGGTATCTTTCTGAAGACATCCTATACCTGAGTCAGAAATTCTGACTTGGTGCAGAAATTGCTGAGGGAATTTCTGTGACCTATGTTATGATGATGATCAAAATGATCCCTTCTTACACTCTTTCACTGCATATCAAGGTTGGACTAGATGGCCTTCAGAGTAACCTTCCAGACCTATAGTTCCATGATTCTGGGTGAATGGCTATTTTTGCATATAAAATGCAAAAAATCTGTTTGAAATGCAACTTCTGTAGCTGCCTTTCATTCATTAAGTGTCCAGGCCTGCATTTTGTTGCCTCAAAGAGCATTCTCCCGGAGCACTCCCAAGTGGAAATTTCACAAAATGTGAGGTGAAAAATAATCCCAAACTTCAGCCGTGATTCACAAATCCCTTACTCCAGAGTAAATGGATTGAAGGGCTTCAATGGAGCTGCCCTGGAGCAAGTGATTTGTGGATCCGTGCCAAATTTTATAGGGGGAAAAATGAAATTGTGATCCAGGGGCGTAGCTAGGTTGGAATGGGCCCAGGGACAAGAAATGGAATTTGTCCCCCCCACCGCCCATCACCATAGACTCCCCTGTCATTCTCCCTCCCCTCTTTCCTCATCTCAATGTCCTTATTGCATTTTATCACAAGCATCACATTTCTAACATTTTGAAAGCACCTAAAATCACAAGACTAACAGTGGGTATTTTCAGACGTTACGGGATCACGGTGAACCACGGTCAATTCCCATATGGGGACCGTGAGCTCGTAATGTCTGTTGGGACCAGCTGTGATTCCCACCAGATGTTCACCCCCGTCAATCATGGCCAGGAATCACTTTGACCATGCAAATGGCCCTCCTGCCCGGAGGAGTGCCATTTGTGTGGTCAAAGTGATTCCCGCCCATAATCAACGGGGGCGTCACGTCTGTCCCCTGACCACGGCCCAGAATCAGCACCGCTGATTCCGGGCCGTGGTCAATGCCCCGGGGGGTGGGCGGGTGGGCGCTGCGGCTGCATTGGCCACAGCGCCCGCCCGTCTTCCGGATGGCAGGCGGCTGGGGGAATGTGGGGGGGCAGGGCTGTGCAGCCACATGTTGGGCCATGCAGCCCTGCCCCCCCCCATTCCCAGCCGGAATTGGCCAGCACATCTGCTGGCTGTGACAGCGGGATTCCGGCAGGGAATCATATGGGTGATTCCATGACGGGGCGAATGCCACCCTGTCATGTCTGAAAATACCCAGTTACATCTCAGGATTTAAAACCCTCAATTTTATCACAAGCATCACATTTCCAACATTTTGAAAACACCTAAAAAATCACAAATCACAGGGGACACCGAGTTTGGGGGGGTAAGGCTGGGAGCACTGGGTTTTGGGCTGGAATGGAGGAAACAGGCTGGGGCACTGCGGGATTTGGGGGGAGGGAAAGAGGCTGGGGCACTGCGGGATTTGGGGGGGAGGGAAAGAGGCTGGGGCACTGCGGGATTTTGGGGGAACAGGTTGGGGCACTGGGATTTGGGGAGGGGGCTGGTGACTATGGGGGCCGGGTGCTGGGCAGCCTTACCTGCTGGGCTGGGCTGCTGCAGTGGTGCTCCTCCTCAGCTCCGCTCCTCCCTAGTCACTCCAGAGTGACTCCATCCACTGCATGGGGGGCTCCGGGGCTGGAGGGTCATCCTGGGGGCTACAAGTACCGGCCTGGGCCCCACCGCTCCTCCTCCTCTGTCCTGCACAGAGTGGCAAGCCCCCCCCGCAGCCTCTGTTTGCCTCCCCCCACAAGCGGTGCTGCAGGAGGGGGGCTAAGGGGTTTGCCACCCACGTGCAGGCCAGAGGATGAGGTGCGGTGGGGCCCAGGCAGCGGCCGGCCAGTACTTGCAGCCCCCAGGCCCAGGCTACCCCTCAAGCCCCGGAGTTCCCCTATGCTGCAGTGAGCGCGACACGAGCCACTGAGCTGAGCCCTCCACGTGGTGGCAGAGACCTGGGGTTACTTCCCGGTCTCTGCCACCACGTGGAGTGCTCACAAACATAATGTCAGCCCAGCGGGGGAGGGGGCAGGGCCAGGGGCCCATTTGTCAGGTGGCGGTGGTGCGGGCAAACCGGCGACTCAGGAGAAGAGCTAGTGAGCAGCGAGTGAGCCCTCAATGTGGTGGCAGAGACCTGGAAGTAACTCCGGGTCTCTGCCACCATGTGGAGGGCTTGTATGCTTGACCCACGCCCCCATAGCCCATACATGGCAGGTCAAGCATGATGTCACAGCCCAGTGGGGGAAGGGGCAGGGGGCCCATTTATTAGGTGCGGCAACTGCAGTGGCAGCGCCGCAGCGGGGCACAGGCGAACCGGCTGGGAGGGAGCCAGGGAGGCTGCGGCATAGGGCAGCTTGGGCTTAGCTAGTATAGGGATGGTCCGGGCCTGGCCCATGGGCCCCCAGCCACGGTGGGCCCCGGGGAAAAATGTCCTGTCTGTCGCTATGATAGCTACACCTCTGTTGTGATATATTCCTTTTTCCTTTGCAAGTATTTTGGTGATCTGCAATTCTTGCTGGTATGGATTATAGTATTAAGAGTGATCTACAGGTTAAAGCTTCTATTTATTTCTGCCCAAGCACCTTAGCTTTTGTTTCTAGATTTCTGAACTTTGTAGGATTATTATTTATTATAATTATTATTAACAAACATTTATATAGCGCCAGCTCAAGCAAAAGTGCCCGCAGTTTTGGGGTTTGGGATGGAATTGATCCCCTCTCCAAATGTACTGCTCCTTGAGAGGGTTCAAAATTTATTTTTGAGACGGTTGCTGAGAGTGGGCCCTGGAGTTCCAGGGGCTGTTCTAAGGGCTGAGGTTGGTATTCTTTCAATTCAGGCTCTCATCAGAACCGCCTATGTTAGATATTGGGTGAGGCTGTTGCAAAAGCAAGAAAACGCCATGACGTTAGGTTGCCTCAAGGAAAGGTTAATATATCTAGGTTCCAGGGGGTATCCCTGGAATACCTATCTGGGGCAACTGATTAAGAAGTTGGGGTTTTCGTTTGCTCATTTTCAAGGGAAAAGCCTGATAGGAATAAAAGCCAAATTATGTGGGAGGATTCGAGATATAGATCAACAAGAAGACATGACCATTGTAAGATCATGGAAGGTAGCCCCGTGGCTAAGTCAAATTAAACAGACACCCCATTTCGAACCCTATTTGGATCAGTTAGGAAACCCAAAATTACGGCAGGCATATACCTGCCTTCGTTTTCAGTTAGTACGGACGGCAGTCGTGGAAGGCAGGTGGTACTCCCCTGTCGCAGAGACTTTGTAGTTGTTCTTTGGGAGAGTTGGGGACTATTGATCACTTGGTTCTGAGATGTCCTTTTTTTGATGATCCCCTGCTGACTAGTGACTCCACCTTTGGAGCTGAGGGATCCTACCACTATCTACTTACCCAAACCCAGGAGGAGGCAGCAGTAAAGGCTTTGGCCTCCTTTACTCTCTTAGTATCTAAGAAGGGTCTACAGGCATCTTAGAGGCAACTCCTGGCTAACAGTAGACTACTCAATGGTATCATATTATATCAATAAGGGATGAGCCTTTCCATAGTAACCCCTGCGGAAGAGCAAGGTTTTTGGTCCAGGTTTCCTCTTGGCTTCCCTAATTGCTTAGTATTCAAGAGGGAGCCAATATTAATTCCAGGCGAGCTTTAGTTAGCTTTGGGATATATGTATGGTGTATTTATTATTACTATTTAGTTCTTTTAATCTACTACTTTTGTATTCCCTTTTGGGTACAGGTTGCAATATTTATGTGTATGTTTTATTGTACATGTTTATTTTCTGTTGACCATGGCGAAAGCTAGTGTCTTAATAAATTGAATTGAATTGAATATATAGCGCCAGCAGTTTACCTGGCACTTTACAAAGTAACAAAATAGACATGGACTCTGCCCTAGGACTTACAGTCTGAGAGACGGGAGCTGGGGAGAGACATAGGAAGGGGAACAGTGGGAGAGACAAGGGGTGTAACATTTATGAAGATGCAAGGTCTCAGGTGCACGTATTTGGCTTGGTTACGTTGAGAATAACAAATGAATAATTTGTACCACTATAAGCAGAGGAGAAAAAAATACACCATTTTTAAACAGGCAGGGCCAATGCAAGGATTTTTTCTGCCCTAGGCAAACCCTTGTGTGTGTGTGCCCCTCGCGCACCCACTTCACACATTGCACACCTCACATGCAATTCACACGTATGTTGTGCACAACCCTTGTATACACACACCTAGCACGCAACACACACATGCACAGCATGTTTCTTGTACACTGAGGGGCTGCTAGCTCCGCTCCCCCTGCGTCCTGGCCCTCGATCCATCCTCCGAGCTTACCAGTGGTGATGGTGGCAGTTGAATTGGGGACAGGAGAGGTACCCCCTTCAACTTGCAGGAAAAGCAGCAGTGGCTGCATCAGGGGCAGGTAAGATGGCAGCGGAAGGTGGATCAGGGATGTAGCCACCTAGCGGGCACCCTTTCTACCCCAGATCCAGTGCAGAACTTATTAGCAAGGCTGCCTAGAGCAGCAGGTTGAAGGGGGCACCTTTCCCATCCCATCCAATATAGGACTTATATCAGTGGCAGCAGGCCAGCTTGATCGGGAGAAGGAGAACTGCCCCCTTCAAGTTGGCACCCTAGGCACAGCTGTGTGGTGCGTCTGTGCACACCGCATGGAGTATAGATGCATGTCTGGTAAGTGTGTCTGTAGGGAATTGCATGGACCAGGATGAGTGTGTGCGCCCCTACCCATGTGTCGTCCACTCATGCCAACGCATGGAGCTTCCTGGATTTTTCCCTAATGTGCCGTGTCGGTCATGGGAGCACATGCTCACCCATGCCACCTTCAGATGGGCATTTGGGTGGCTGGGGGATGGGTGGACCCCCGTGGGCACATCCCATTTAAAAATGGCCTTAGTGTCTGGAATCAAATTAACTATTATCCAAACAAAGTCAGAGGAGCTGTGTCACTGGTCACATAGCTCTCATTTTAATCGGATCCAGGTCTGGCAGTCTTGTTCTTATCCAGTGTTTGTCAGCTCTGGGGGATTGGATGAGGACAAGCTGTGGGGGATTGGATGAAGGCGAGTTAAATCCTGACAAGATGGGGATGATGGTTGTGGGGAAAGCCGGGGGAGTGATGGCCTCTATCATTGAAGGAGTCCGTCCTCCCCTGGTGTCTGAGGTCCATAGTCTGGGGGTGCTTCTAGATCTGCAGCTCCGCTTGGATGTCCAGGTGGCGGCTGTGGCGAAGGGGGCATTTCACCGGTTACATCTGATACTTCGGCTTAGGCTGTACGTCTCGGACTCGGATCTGGCCACAATCGTCCAGGCTTTTATTACCTCGAGACTGGACCACTCTAACGCACTCTACATGGGTCTACCCTTGGTGTTGGTTCAGAGACTGCAGCTGGTGCTGAATGCGGCAGCCCGTCTCCTAACTTGGACGGGCTGACACGAGCACATTACACCAGTGCTTTGCTCTCTGCACTGGCTGCTGATAGTCTTCCAGACCCAATTCAAGGTGTTGGTGCTGACCTTTAAAGCCTTAAATGGCCTGGGCCCCACCTACCTGCAGGACCGCCTCACCCTCTGGGACCTGAATCGGTCCCTGCGGTTGGCCAGAGGTGCCCTCCTTCAGGTCCTCTGGGTTTCCAGGGAGTCGACTGCAAGGAGGGTGTTTTCTGTGGCTGCGCCATGGCTGTGGAAATTCCTCTCGTTGAAGGTCCAGTTGACTGCCAACCTCCCCTCTTTCTGTAAGCAATGCAAGACCTGACTCTTCACGGGGCCTTTTCCGAGGAAGATGGGGTGGGTGGGGTGGGTTAGGGAGGGTTTGGACATGGATTGTTTTAATTTGAGGGTTTTAGGTTGTTTTAATTGTATTTTGGTTTGTTGTTTATTTTAATATGTATTTTAAAATGTTGTTAGCCACTCTGAGATGCTTTTAGCAAGAGGGGGCAGTATATAAATTTTATAAATAAATAAACTATAAATAAATAAATCCTCATTCGTCCAGGTGCACAAGGAAGTGCAATAATATATGTTGTTATGGTACTCTTCAGTGCGTGCCAAAACCTCAATCACAGTGAGAGGTTTCATTGCCATCACCCACTCTTGCTTCTGCATGCAGTGTCACCCTCCAGAGACCAGCACAACCTCTCTCTGTGGTCAGCACTTAAGTGTGCCTGCATGTACAGAGGCGTGTTCTGCATTCCCTCTTTACAGGCTGCAGACCACTGACGATGATTATGCTGCACAGCAGTGCTTTGTGAATGCGGATTTGGCATCCACATAAGGCCATCAGGGTACTTCATGTGCAACTTATGCACACAGAACCCCATGTCTGTGAGGATCATGCTCACTGTCTGCTGCAGCAGTCCATGAAGAGAAAACTACAATTGGTGTTTTCAGGTGGACGTGGGGGCTGTCCACACATCTGCCTGCTCCCAGCAGGCAGATGGAATCAGAAGGACCCAGTGGGTTTCCATGCCTGAGGTCCACCCGTTGCCCCCCCGCCACACACACACACACCATAGAGTTGCGGGTGATGCAGGCAACACTCTATGGTGTTGCCCAGGGCAATAGCTGGCTAGAAGCGGAGCAGTGGCATAGGTCCACGCATCAAAAGGACAGCTGCTAGTGCTCCCCTTCGGGCTGGTGCTCTGGGTTTGGCTGGCCATGTTCCAGGATGTTCCAGAGAGCTGCCAGCAGGGCTACCCTCCACCTGCGCATCTGGCAGGCTGCCTTTAGACAGACAGGCCCCCTGCAGGTAAAGTGGTCCAGCATAGACAGCCATCTGTCTAAAACACCAGGAGTGTGATCCAGCTCCATACATGTTAATGGGAGTTTAGCCAATGACTTCAATGGGAGCTGGATTGTGCTCCTGAAGGGCAAAGTACCATATGGGGGAATTAGTCTGAATAAGGAGTTCAGATAAAGACCCATTACTAGGGTGCAATTCTGGACATGTGTGCACAACTTCTGCCTGCTTTTGTGAAAGTTGTATTGGTGTTATCTTAAGGCTGGATATAACTCTTCTGCTTCCAATCAAATGTAAATCCTCATTGTGTCAACAACGTAGCAGTCAGCTTATTGAACAACAACAAAAAGGGAAAATAAGTACTCTTAAATAAGAAAAATCTGACTGAGGACTTATAAATCCATATTTTCCCAACCCTGTGTGCCTCTTGAACAAATAGTATATCTAGTCTGGAAGCCTAGTTTGTTTAAAGATCATTTATGTTAATACTCTGATGTTATGTGTGCAGTGTGCATAAAGACCTCGGTCCAGGTTTCAGTAACATAAAGTTGTTTCGAAGGTATTATCAGAATTTGTCATAAAGCTTGACGTATATTTTCTGGTTTTATTTCTTTTGTACAAAGTAATCTGTCCCTGAAAAGACCAGTAAAATAAAATATGGTAGTAGTTTTAGAATTTTTGACCCCAAGATAAATTTACAAAAAAAGTTAGTTGTGATCCTGATCGCATTGACGTCAATGGGAATTTAGCTGTTGATGTCAGTAGAGTTGTGTATGCATCCGTTGCCCTTTGTGCCCATTTGTTTTTAATGATACATGAAATATTTACAAATAACCATCTTAAAAGGCCGTTCTGTTTCCAGCTAGACTTTCACATTTTGATGTTATGATAAAACTGCTTATTAGGGGGAAATGGCTTTTAAGATTCCAGAGCGTGCTGTTTATGAGCTTGTGGTGTGTTGTTAATGTGTTTGGTACTTGAGTAGCAGGTCATGGTCTCTTGAATTGTATGCCTGTGTTCCTGTTACCCAGAAGGGGAGCAGTTGTACATTTCTTCTTGTGTATTTATTAACACATTTCTGCTACAATAGAAGAGACAAAGTGCAAGAAGATCACACACCATGTTCTAGGTTAGAAAGAAGAAAATGAACAAACGTCAGTTATCTTGTCTTTATTTTTTATTTTTTTAAGTATCATATTCCTCTTATCAAACACTTATGTAATTATTCAGTTTCTTCTTGTTTCCTTTCTTTAACTTCTTCCTTTGATCTTCGACATTGGATCAACTCTCCTACCCACTGTAATGGGTTGATTTGGACTGGCGTTGATCTTTACTAAGAACTGTGCAACCCCTGGGAGCTGACAAATGGCATGGTAGCCCTGCTGTGAGTCTCTGAAGGTTGCACTCACACACATTCAGTGAGTGCCAAACCTAGCAAACAGCCTGCAGTTTGCATTTATGAATGGGACTGGAGTGGGGAACCGGGGAGGAAATGCCTGAGAGGAGAGTAGGGGAGCCAGGCACTGCCACTTCCCCGTCAGACACTCTAGCAACTAACTAACGAAGCTGGGGCTTTCTCTCTTGTGAGCCCTGTGCAGTCACTACGAGGCAGAGAGGGGGAGGTGGGGGAGGGCGGGAAATGCTGCAGCAAGTAAGAGAGAGAGCTTCCTGAGCACAAACTCAGTCCAAGCTGATGTGCCAATATAGGGTTGCATCGAACAATTTTTTTAAAATTGCGAGTATTTCCAAGTTTCTGAGGATCGCCTCCCAGTGTTTGGCAGGTCCTTGGCAACTCGGTCAAATACTCAATACTCGGTAAAGTACTTGGTAAAATAAAACTAAGTAACAAGTATTTTCCAAGTACCGAGTTTCCTTATATAGGACAAGGAAAAGCCCTGTATGTTTCAGGAAAAGACCCATATGTTGCCTATCCGAGGATTTAGCCGAGTACCGAGAACTGGACTGAGTACCCAGCCGATTCCTCGGTTATTTGGTACAGTAAAACCAAGTCAAATACTGAGATACTAAGTAAAAAACAAGTAACTTTGAATACCGAGTTTCAGCAATAATTCACACCCAACCCAGCCCCAACCCTTCTCTCTGACACCCATGTCCCATTGGAGCAGGAGCAGCTACACCTTGGGTGTTAACAAACGTGACGGTGGCCCACTTTGGTCTCCAGAGGCCCATTTTGGTCCACGAGCCACAGGCATGTTTGTTAGTACTCTGCCCTGCTAGATGTTCACCCAGGATTGCTCAGTGGTGAGCCCAGGCTGTCTGGGATTACAGCCTTGGGTCAGCTGCTGTCTGCCCAACTGGGCCAAAGTGGGGCCACAGCAGGCTATAACATTTGTTATGACCTGTCATGACCTGGACTGGATACCAAGCCAAGTACGTGCACTTGAGACCTCGCATCTTCATGAATGTTAGACCCCTTGTCTCTCCCTCTGTTCCCCTTCCTAAGTCTCTCCCCCAGCTCCTGTCTCTCAGATTGTAAGCCCTAGGGGCAGGGACCGTGTCTATTTTATTACTTTGTAAAGTGCCAGGTACACTGCTGGCGCTATATAAATGTTTGTTAATAATAATAATAATAATTAGGTCTGCCATGGCTGCCCATCATGATGGGGTGCTGGGCATGAGGCATAGCACAGGGGTGGGGCCAGCCAGCTGCATGTTCGTGTGGCTCCCTGCCTTCCCCAGCAGCCTCGCTGCTGGCATGTTTGTTAGCTGGTTGGACCCCTGTTGGGATTGTGTTGCTGGCGGGTTCCTGAGTCTGGTTGTGATGGTGATGCTCCACCGTCACCTTTGTTAATATCCCTTGTTACTACTTATCACTCCCTAAAACACACACCAACTCCTCTGCAACCTAATTGACAGCACAACAACACATGGGCACATATTAGCCAGCATTAGCCCACACAGTGAGCTCCGCGTTCTCTGAACCAACACCGTGGGTGGTAGGTTAGTGTTCGCACCAGGATGACCATGTGTTGGGTGATCTGTTCACCTACTAGGCAAACATAAGAACACCCACTCATGGTGGGTTATCGTGCTGTTTGTCAATGGCACTCGTGCCCCTTTCCATGGGTGGTAGGTCAGTGTTCGCAGCATGGTGGCCACATGTTGAGTTATCGTGCCATTTGTTTATACCCTCTGACCTTTTCACTGTGGAATTTCCCATTTCAGATCATCATCTTATCCTTTCTTGTTTTGATTCCTATAATCTGATTCTCTCTAGTCTCCTCTCACATCTCAATCCTGTTCTCTCTATTCAATATTCTGCTGCTTAGATAATTTATCTTGAGCATCCCTTTGATGATAATTTAAACTTCTCGTTACATTTTAAGGCTCTTTTTGTCCTTGCCCCATGCTATTTTTCTAATCTTTTTTCATATTACATTTACATCCCTGTCTGTGATCTTTGATCTTGATATTTCAGCACTCTCAACCACCCAAAGTTGTTGGGTGACTCCAACCCTCCTTCCTTGCTGATCCTTACGATTGTAATTGCCTCTGAGAACTCATATTCTATGCCACTTCTTCCTCCTCTTTCAACTCTATCATCATCATCGGGTCACGGAAACAACCCTGAGATTCCTCGCCAGGATCACTCCGGCACGGCCAACAGCCTCCGTGCCGTGGCCCCCGAGCCGGGGGATCCCATCGGGGAGGGCCCACGCGGCTCAATGTGCGGCCGCATGGCCCCGCCCCCTCCATGCTCCCTCGCCGCCTGTCCTCTGGGGAGATGGGTGGGCGCCGTGGCCAATGCGGCCACAGCGCCCACCCGAAATGACCATGGGCCAGAATCCCGGTGGGGATTCTGGGTCGTGATCCCCGTTCATATGTGATGGGCCCCTTCATCCCCACCGGGAATAACCTTCAGCACGCCATCGGCGCCGACCTCGCGGATTCAGCCAGTCACGTGGTGAATGTGATTCCCGGCAGGGATTGAGCGTGGTAAACATCTGGGGGGGAACTTCCGGTTCCCCAACAGACGTTACGGGACCATTCCCCGCCACAGGGTATTTACTGTGGTTGAGCGTGATCTCGTAATGTCTGAAAACACCCATCATCATCATCATCATCATCATCATTTTAGAATAATAAAGCAGCACTTCAGATTCAACCAGACTGATTTTTAGAAGTTCTGAGCACTTGGTGGTCTCCACCTGCAAATCATGTCAACTGGATTTAATCATGTAGTTAAAAGGCGCTTTCAGATGTGCATTAAAGTGTACTTATGAGTTCGGGTGGTGGGACACATATGTAAATTAGGTGCGGCTTTGATAACATTGGAAAGGCATGCCACGCATGATTGAAGCTTTTGGTGCACTGACAGATGTGCTGTACTAGGCTGGATTTTGCAGCTTGGTACAGCACATTTGTCAGTGCATCAAAAACCTTAATCATGTGCTGTGCGGCTTTCTGATGTTATCAAAACCACACCTAATTTGCATGCACGTCCTGCTGCCCGAACTCGGAAGTGCACTTTAATGCATGTCTGAAATGTCCAAATTTCGCACGTACCTATGTGTTTACAGAACTGAGAAATATATTGGCAATTTAAAATGACAGCAGGCTCATGCAATTTAAATTATTAATTATTAATAGTACAGTATTTTATAGACACTGACCAATTGTTAACACCTTCTGACCTTTCCATAGTGGAATTTTCCCTTTCAGATAATCTTATCCTTTCTCATTGTGATTCCTGTAATCTGCTTCTCTCTAGTCTTCTCTGTCACATCTCAGTCCTCTTCTCTCTGTTCAGTATTCCATTCAACATGGCTATTCATTATTAGTAATACAGTATTTTATAGACATTGGTCTTTAGCTTGTATTCAGCTTGGAAGGTAATACATAACCCCAAAATAATGTACAAGTGTGCTTTCTTTTATCAAATCAAAATTTTACAATAGCGAAGGACTAGGAATGAATATTATGTCACGCATGTGCCCTTATGCATTCCATGTTTGTATTTGGAAATTAAAAGCTATCAGTATTCTGGGCCAAGCACTTTTTAGAGGAAATGTTAGTGACATGCCAGTAACCTGCACTATAGCAAAGCCAAACCAAAAAGTTGCTTACTCGTTTTAGCAAATTATTGACACAAGGAACTTAAGTTTAGGAAATAATGATTTTTGAATTCCCTAACCTTTTTCTATTTGTTCTTCAAACTAGAGATGCGGACCTGTTCCTGCTAGACACAAGAAAGGCTCAAGCTTT
Source organism: Sphenodon punctatus (assembly GCA_003113815.1). Lineage (NCBI taxonomy): Eukaryota > Metazoa > Chordata > Lepidosauria > Sphenodontia > Sphenodontidae > Sphenodon > Sphenodon punctatus. Next base: position 9,317,558 of record QEPC01005117.1, read on the forward strand.
TGATGTGGGCTGGCTAGTATTTGACATCACTGTGACCAGCAATCATTGGGTGATTAATCCACAGAACAATTTAGGCTTACAGCTATGCGCAGAGACTGGGGATGGTAAGCTACTGATTATATTCATTTTATAGTCTTAGAGCTGGATCCTGTAAACCTTCCATGCAGAAACCAAATTTTACCTTCAAGTTCTGCATGCTGAGAATTTACAGTAATGTTGTGCCACATCCATATTCAACAACATTTAGTTGGTCTTTGTGCCACTGAGTACGGGAGGAATCCAGATACACAGAACGGAGATTTAGCGATGTTTTACTGTACATCTTGTCCACAGATGATTACCCATATGTTAATGTACATTAGTGAAGAGAGAGAACCATGGGGAAAACAATATATTTTGACCAGGTAGCAAATATCTAAATTTTCCATCTTCATTAGTCTTCTGCCACACAGGCTGAATTTTCAGGTGTCTGAGTTTTGTCTCACTCTGCCTCCAGAGCTGTCTGTAGAGTATAGATGGCTCTAGGCACTGGTGGGATTGATCATCCCCACAAGGTCGGAGAGAATGCTGCTCTTGTTGATGTGCAGAAGGCAAGAGGAAAACCTTTGAACCCAATGCAAGAATAGGGGAGTAAATTTGTCTCCTGTTCTCCTTCTCTTTAGGAAGGGAATGGGAAATAACCCCAGAAGTCTGCTGAGTAAAAAAAACTCTGCCAGAGTTAGAGAAGTGCCATCTCAGCCCTTCACATCATTGAGCCACAGTATCATTTCAAAGCTTGTTTTCTAAACAAAGCTACAAGTACATACAATTAGTGTGAAAATACCTATTGAGTATTTAAAAAAAAATAGTGTAGAAAATTTGACTACAACTTATATGCAATTAAAAAGAGGTAAAAGTGAACAGAATGGTAAACTGTGTTGTAATATTATCACCAAATGGTTTAGCTTGACCAGACCACCCTGTGGAACACTTCCAAATTAAATTGGTTAACTACTGGTGTCAGAGGTTAGATGATCTATTATGAAATTGATCATCAACTGACAGTGTTAATAAATGGCAGAAAATGGTGGGTTCAAGGCTGATATTTTTCTTCCCCCTCCCCCTGCCCCTTCTGTTTAGGCTGCAGTTTCTCATTTTTATTTATCTGGATTCCAAAACTGTAATATAATCACTTTTCATGAACCTTTCCAGCTTTAAAAAAGTTATCCGGACTCTTTAACCCCTCTTCTAATGTGTTGCTTTCTATGCCAGAAGTCTTGCCTTATGAAGAGATCACCCATTTTTAGTTCCTCTTAGCTGATTTGATACTGGGGGGACAGATGCATAAGTAAATACAACTTCAATATTTGTAGTTACATTTCATTACTTGAGCCAACATTTTATTGAATAGTGAAAATTTTAGACAAAGTACATTACTTTGCTATTTTAGGAACCAGCTCTGCCAGTGGATAAGGTGGCATCAATGGAAATGTCCTTGATACTAAACACTCACCCAGTAGTAGGTATTTTAACAGTTGGCCTCTCAAGGTTACTAATGAATTTTTGATCCTAAGAGGATCATGTCTTCATCCTAATACTGAAAAGAAAGATAATGATTTGAAATAACTCTCTCGCTATTGTTGGAAAGGATTCTGGACTTCTTCACAGAACTTAGAAATGACTTCCTGTTATTTTTTTCATCGGGAGAAGTTACCTTTTAAAAAAACTATAATCTAATGATTTGTAAGTATTTCCCATCCTTCGTGTTCTCTTTTTTGTGACTGGGAAATTGTGCTCTCAGCCACAGTGAACTAATCCAAGTCAGAAAGTTATTTTTGTTTATTAGCTCTTTGGAAAAAATACACCTCCATAAAATTAGCTTTAATTTCAAATTGTTTAAAATAAAGTATTCACAGCTTGCCTCCCCAAAATTGCTATTGTATTATTTCACCTAATCTGCTTTAGTTCACTGAATGCTATCTCTGGGTGAAAACAGAAGTGACAGTAGCCCACGTTGGCCCGCATTGGCCCACATTAGCCTGGGTGTCACGTGCATGTTTGTTCTGTCGCCACCAGGTGTTCACCTGCATATGTTCCAGGGTAGGCAGCCAGCTGCTACAGAACATGTCCTCTGAAGAAGCTCAGAGTCGCAACCCAGGCTAATGTCCCACATCCCTGGATTTAAGCAGGCTAACAATTTCCTTCCCATCTGTTTTGTGCCCAAGCCCTGACCCCCATGATCACCCGGCCCCGCTGAACAGCTGATAGGGGTGGCCTGGAGGAATGTGCTCACCTGGCCCCACCAAAGAGCTAATGTCCAGGCCCCCCCTTCATCATCTGTTCAATGGGGCTGGCTGAGCATGTTCTCCTAGGCCCCCCATCATATGTTTGGTGGGCTGGGTGTGCACACCAAACAGCTGATGGCGGACCCCCGGGACCACCCCCTTACCAGCTGTTTGGCAGACTGGATGTGCACACCAAATAGTTGATGGGGAGATGTTTGGCAGCAGCTCTTCCTGGGGGCCCGATCTTGCTGAGCAGCATAGGTCTGGGAGTCCTGTCCCATGTAGACAGCTCCTCAGGCTGACCTGTGGTGTGGAGGGACCTCTGATGTCAACCCCCATGCCTTGGATATGGTGGGGAGGGCTGCACATGTGAACAGTCCTTCCTGCCAACCTGAGGAGTGGCGGCTGTAGTGGTTCGCTCTGAGTGGAGCCAGGGAACCTCTTCACCACTGTCATGTCTGTTTCCCCCCTCTGTTGGTAAACACAGTTAGAATTACCTCCTGATGGTTAGAGAGACGGATGAGATGGAGTGGTACATCACTTACACAGCAGAAATGAAGGATGGAACCTACAAAAAAAACAACACGCAAAAACCAGATAAAAACCAGAGTTTTCCTAGGGCAGCTATTGTTGGCTTTTTCCCCCCAGAAGTCAACTTTTCATTTGTTTCTTGTTGTTGTTTTTTAACCACAAAGAGGTATTACTTTGCTAGGAGAACTCACAAATAAATAGAACTACATAGTCATAGGAAAATCTTCTTTACATGCTCACACAGTTTAGTTTGTAAAGTTTTAATTATTCTGTTGAGTTGCCATTAATTATTATTATTATTATTATTATTAACATTTATATAGTGTCAGTCATGTACTTGGTGCCATACAGAACATAGAAATGGACACGGTTCCTGCCTGTGGCTTACAATCTAAAAGACAAGGAGGGGGAGACAGGGAGAGGGGACAGTGGGAGAGACAGGGGAGAAGACAAACAAACATTCAAGCGGATGCGAAGTCTCAGGTGCGTGTGCTTG
>QEPC01005117.1:9325564-9347633 GCA_003113815.1 Sphenodon punctatus
GCCTGCTGTTCAGGAACAGTGACTAGCTCAGAAGGTGTTGGGAAGGGGGGAGGCAGATAATTAGTTTCGTTTCTTGCAAGCCTCTCCACCCCTGGTGCCTGGAAGTCTGCTTCTCAGTGACTGACTACACCTCCCTGTCATGTTTGACCTTCCAGTGAACCTTTTTTTGCCACCTGAACTCACCCGAACACGATCCAAACTGACCAAACTGTTCGGCCATTTTGCCGGTCGGTGTTGGGTTTGTTCTGTATGTTTGCGTTTGTGTTCATGTTCGAGTTCGGTCGTCCGAACAGGCCGAGTTTGGGCCGAACTCCGAACTACCGAACCACGTTTGCCCATCCCTAGACAATAGCAGTAGGATCGAGGGCAGGAGAGGCGACGGCAGAATCTGGTTTGAGAGTGGAGACACCTAGGGAGTATCTCCCCCCCATCCTGCTTCTGCACCACGTCACCTGCCCTCGATCCCGCTGCCACTAAACTCCATGCTGGATTGGGGGAATGGGCACCTCTTTTGCCCGCCTCCAGCACACAGCTTCTCGGCAGGAGTGGTAAACTGCTTTGCTCCAGGCAGCTGTGGTCACTTGGTTTCCATGGCAGCCTGTCACATCTACAGCTGCGGCTACTTTAGGCTGCCTCAGAGCAGTGTTTGTGTGATGAATGCATCTGGAACTTACTTGTGGACTTGTAAACCCAGAAGATTAAAAAATCCGTAACTTTAACGTGTGTGTAAAAATGCCCATTGTGGTATAAGATCTGTTTGTGATGCCAATTGGCCAGCAGAAATGTCAACCAAATATCCTCATTCTGTGCTGTGACCATCCCAATATCTCTCCCCAACTTGTTACTGGGAAGTCAGACGCATCTGTTTAGGAAAGAGCCAATAGAGATTCTCTTATGTCCTCTGTCACAGTGCTGCAGGATGTGATTGTGATGATAATTGGCCAGCCTGGATGTGTAAACTATATTTCCTGATTGCTGGATACTATCCCCAACGTCCCAGTTACGTCCCTTTTATGCCCATCTGAGGGCCGCCCCCTATGCCTGCCTTGAAGCCACTACTGATTGGTCCTGTAAAGTTAGAAGCATGCAGTAATTGGCCAGTGAATGTGTCTGTCAGTCTTTTGGGTTGTTCCACATCCTCCCTCCTACAGTTTCTCTCCCCCTGCCATGCAGGGTGCCTACCTCTGACTGGCACTGCATGTGCTGCTATTTATCTTAATAATGGTCTTCTAGGGGACAACTTCAATTGCTTATAAAATTGTGTCCCTTTATTGAATTGTCCTGATGACAGGGAAGGTATGTGATACATTCGTGCCAACTATCTCATAAACAGGATGGAATATACAAATGTTACAGCTGGAAATGTACTTTCAGGTTAATGTCTTATACCATCAGGACCCTTCACCAAATTGTTCTGAAAATTGGCAGAAATGTTAAACGCTTGTGGAGGGACACACTATTCATAGGTTTCATGCAAATTGGATGGAAGATGAAAATGTTGTAGCCATGAATGTGTATGGAGCTTTTCTTAAAATCACAACGTTCAATTGCTTCCTCAATTGGTTCCCTTTATCTAATATTTTCTAAATTTAGTTCACACAGTGCCCTCCATTGGGGGTACAAACATGGGGGATGTTTCATCAGAATTGAATAAGAATCAAAAAAGTTATAGTCGGAAATACATTTTTCAGTGTTTTCCCTTCATTTAAAAAAACAAAATGTTATTTTTGTTTCTGTTTTCATATTATTATTTGTCATTTTCATTATTGCAATAACTATAATGAGAACGACAATTTTCATTATCGCTATTGTAATAACAAAAATGACATGCACACCCCTAGTGGCGAGCTTGGCTCAGAGCTCTTGCCTCCATCCCTCCGAGTCCTCGAAGCGGGTAGGCAGATAGGCTCAAAACATTACACAATCAATAGCTGCGGGAGGCTGCCCAGCTGCCTGGGCTCAACTCTCACCACGGCGGTGTTCCTTGGCGTTGGGCGGACTCAGCAGTGGCGGGAAAGTGCGGCAAGCACTGCGTGCATGCGCAATTAAGCACAGGACTTGATCACGTGCCTGCGCAGCTGATTTGAGCCCCTGGCGGTGGTGGAAGTAATTGTCGGAGCTGAGCCTGGGCCCAGAAAACAATTCCTGGCACAAAGTCCGGGCCACACACAATTTTTTTGCCTGGAAAGAAATATGCTTACAAGTGGGCTTCAAAAAATGTTTTAATGTGCCGCATGTGGCCCGGGGGTCATATCTTGTGCACCCCTGATTTAAAGGGTTGTTGCCTTCTTTTTTTCTTGTGAACTACTGAAAAGCCAAATCTCTCCCCATCTTATCCTTTTACTAAAAACCCATTAACCATGCCAAAGAGTCACAAGCCTCCCACATACCATTTGCAGTTAAAGTGCCCTTCAATTTAAAGGGTAGGTCAAATATTTCAGAAGCCGCCTTTTCTATATGATTACAGAATGTTTTTTCTTTTCAATAATGTCACACTGCTGTAGAGTACGGTGCAAAATGTCCTCCTAAGATTTTAATGAATTATCCAGGGAGATTGCCTCAAAGTGCTTTTTAAATACCGCTTTCAACTGTATAGATAAAACACAAAGAACTGTGCTAAATTAATTTTACTGAGCTGAATTAAGCCAATGAAAGGAGGGGTATTAAAAATTAAGGCTAAAGCTTCAGATTTGACTCAAGCTGTTGATTCTTCCTGGTAGCACAGCATATATTTAATCCGAGATCACCAGCTTCAGTATTTTAGAAGTTGCTACAATTTCCAGCCTTTGGAGGGCTTAAGGCAAAGGAGGCCTTAAAGTTAAGAAATACACATTTTGTGTGTGTACCTGTGGCTTAGCTGCAACAAAGGAAAAAAATAAAATTATATACTACAGTACATGTAAAATAGTATAGATTACAGAAGAATACAATCTATTCTGTTAAATGCTTGGCAACTGGAGAGTGGTGTTGGGGAAACTGTTGCTATCCAGCTTTATTGTATCACATGCAGGGACCCGTGTTTGTGGTGTTTTCCTCATTAGTGGCAATGATGAAAACTCAGTGAACATAGGTCCCTGGTCACATGTCATTTGACCATCATTCCTATTGAGGGTTCAGTCTTTCGTAGCATCTTTCACTTGCTGCAAAGTTAAGAGGAGATTTTCCTGAGTATTTAGTTTTTGCCTGGGTATTGATTAAGAAAGAAGGCACCTTCCCTAGCACCCTGTATGAGGGAGGGGAGATTTGTCCATGCCACCTTCAAGACAGAGAGGCAACTAGGGATGTGCAAACGCGGTTCAGAAGTTTGGAGTTCGGACCAAACTCGGTCTGTTTGGATGACTGAACCGAACGTCCGAACTGAACTAAAAAATGGCCGAACGGTTCGGTCATGTTCGGGTGAGTTCGGATGAGTTCGGGGCTGGAAAAATGTGACTGGAAGTGGGAGGCAGCTGAGGAGCAGACTTCCTGGCACCAGGGGTGGAGAGTAGGGGTGGTCTCAGGGCCAAATAATACTGATACAAATCTTCACATTCGGTATCGATATCGGTATCGATAGCGCTATTTTCGAATGTTCGGCTGAGTTCGGCCGAACCGAACTCCGCCAAACCGAACAACTGAACCCGAACTCAGATTTTGAACCGAACGACCGAACGGCCCAACATCCAAACTGCATTCTGTTTGCACATCCCTAGAGGCAACTGAGGTTGAGGAAGGGAGGTGACTTGGCTCTAACGAGCCTGCCTTTTCTCCCATAGGTGGCTGGCTGCTGGGGTTTTCTGCTGTGTTCGGCTTGACAGTGGGTGCTTTTGCATCACTTGCAATGCTGCAGTGCAAAAAGGTGGGGGCGGGACTTGCCTAGGGAGGTGAAACTGACCAGATCCCTTGACTCTCCTCATTCGATCCAGGACAGCGGGAGCTCTTGGCCCACCCTGGACTGGTACTACAGGCTTTTCTGGTTGCCAATTGGAGTCAGGAAGGAATTTTTCTTGTAGACTGGGCAAATTGGCCTAGCCTTAGTCAAGGTTTTTTCGCCTTCTTTGTAGTACCATCCCCATTGGTGTGCAGGTTGTACAATCAATGGGGTGTTCAGGAAGCGTGTTTTAGCATATTTGTCGCAATTCAGCGGTCCTGTGCCTAAATAATAAAAAGCTCACTGGGTTTGCTTAAACTGGTTAGCAAAAGGAACTGAGATAGATAGACACCTCATTGGGAGGTGGGAGATAAGGTGAGAGACCAGGGGATAAGAGACCCAACGGCTCACCTAACTCTGAGAGGTGGTGGGTAATGGCAGGTTATATGCAGTTCCCAGTTCATACAGGAATCGTCACTCCTTCCTCTGGATGGGGTGGGGGGCAAATTTACCAAAGGAATGGACTGGAATCTTCCATTCAGACATATTGAACTAAGACACTGGACTTGTTGGGGGAAGCGTTCATTTTGGTTATGGTTATTTTTAACGTTTTACCCTTCTCCCCAATATTTTCCAACCAGACTATTAAAAGAGTTGCGGCTAGTTTAAACCCAAATAGTGTCTCTGTTGCCTCTTTTGAGTGCATGTGACAAATATGGGATTTGACTACAAAAAGTGGTACAATTTGAATATTTTCAAAAATGGAAATTAAAAAGCAAAGTGGTTTTATCTATGGGTAATTTCAGACGTTACGATACCATGGTCAACCACAGTGAACCCCTTGTGAAAACCCGGCGGGAATCTCTTTTGGGCCCAACAGAGGTTACGGTACTGCAGCCACCACGGGGGGTTCGATCGTAACATCTGTTACTGCCCCACGGCCCAAAATCGGCGGACGGTAATGTCTGCTACTGCCACCAATTCCGGGACGTGGCCCAGACCCTGGGATGTATTGGGCGCAGTGGCCAGTTTGGCCGCTGCGCCTGCCCGTCTCCCGAAGGGTGGGCAGCTGGAGGAGCATGGGGGGCGGGGCTGTGTGGCCGCACGCCGTGCCGCATTGCCCTGCCCCCTCCCCTGATCCACCTCCGGAATCAGCCAGCACGTCTGTTGACCGGTTGGCCTGATTCCGGAGGGGGATGAAGATTTGATCCCACGCTGTGGCAAGCCCACCTGCCGGCATGTCTGAAATCACCCTAGATCTCCTAAGCTAGTTGTTTTAGATCTATCAAGTTTTGTCCCTGTCACCAGCCCTTCAGGCTTTTTAGAGGGAAGGCTCATGCAGGACGCTGTTAATCACAGATTCATTGAGCTGGAAGGAACCCCAAAGGTTATCTAGTCTATTCCCTCACCAGTAAGCAGGATCCACAGTATTTTTAAGGCCTTCCCTGGTAGGGTCTCCAACTATTCAATTTCCTAACTGTTCTGGTAGTTAGAAAGCTCTTCCTAAAGTTTAGCCTAAATCCTTCCTCCTTTAATCATGTTAATTAAAAATGTTGACTAATCCATTTTCCCTGTTCCCCACTTAAAATGAAGGTAGACCCCCCATCTAAAATTAAGATATATATTTGCAACAATGGTTGTCAGGGAGCCCATGGCACACTGGGTGAAGATGCAGGAGCCTTACAAAAATTGAGACAAATGTATGAAGCTCCTGAAGACTTTGGTGGATCCACAGACGTAGGATGGAAGTGCAAAGTGAATGGAATTCCCTTCTCTCCAGTGAAGTAGACTGGTGACTAAGTACAATATCATGCATTTCAGTCTTCCACGGAGGAGCAATCCAGATAGATTAACAAACAATGTGAACTCATCATTTGGAACCCCTCCATTTATATTTTGCAAGTTATCCTTCCTGAACTTGAAAATGCAGTTAGAACTACTAGTTGGCAGGACTGGTGATCTGGGTGAGGAGGTCTCCCCAATTATTGGGAATGTCCGTCCTCCTTTGTTTCCATCTATGCAGAGCCTTGGGGGTGCTCCTGGACTTGCAGCTATGCCTGGATTCTCAGGTTTTGGCTGTGGCCAGGGGCGCCTTTCGCCAATTACATCTGGTGAAAATGCTTCGCCCATATGTCTCAGACTCTGATCTCACCACTATTATCCATGCATTCGTCACTTCAAGGCTAGACTATTGTAATGCGCTCTACGTGGGGCTGCCCATGATGATGGTTCGGAAGCTGCAGCTAGTGCAGAATGTGGCAGCCTGTCTCCCTACTGGGATGGGCCGCAGGAAGCACGTAACACTGATGCTCCGAGCTCTCCACTGGCTGCCTATTGTCTTCCAAGACCAATTCAAGGTGCTGATATTGACCTTCATGGTCTAGGCCCCACTTATCTGAGGCCCGTTTCACATGAGACACCCCCACCCATCTCCACAAAGTTTCACTGCGTGGAGATGGGTGTGAGAGATGGGCGGGGCGCGCGAGTGTACTCCTGTGCTACATCCACCTCCACCCATCTACACCCATCACCCATGCATGGAGCAATGGGCTCCACTGTCTGATGCTCCATGGGTGGGGATGGGTGGAGGTGGGCGTGCACCCATGGGAACGAGCGCACACCCACCTCCACCCACTGTGGCTGCACACCCATCCTCCCACCCACTGCAGTCCGTTTAAAAATGGCCTGAGTGATCGCTTCACCCCTTGGATCCCTGGTTGGCTACCTTCAGTCTTCTGGGGTTGCCCTCCTAGAAGTCTCGCATTACCAACGGATTTGGACGGACAGGAGGGCATTCTCGGTGGCTGCGCCATCGCTTTGGAACTCCCTTCTGGTGGAGATTCGCCTCAGCCCGAATCTTCGCACCTTCTGATGAAATTGTAAGACCTGGCTTTTCCACCAGGCATTTGGCAGGGGAGGGTGGGATGGGTATTAAAAAAATCAGGTTTGGAAATTCAGCTTCAATAGCTTAGTAACACTTTCCAGTCAAATTAGTGGACTCTCTAGTCATTGGAAGCTGGACTGGGTCTTAATCTTGCAACACTGTTGAAAAATAAGATTCTGTTCCTCAGAAACGTAGTTTGGCTGCTCAAAAGTTCAAGTAAACAGAAGGTAGAGAGCCACATAAACTGCTTCTGTTTTTAAAGAGAGTTTATGTTAGGGGGTTAATTTTTTTAAATGATATATCTCTATACCTTGAGTAGCAAAGTAAACCTTAACTTGCGGAATCTTAATAGTCATCTCATTGCTGAAGTCTGAAGGAAACCAAGAGGAAACTTAATAATATTAAAAGTTATTTTAAAGGGAGTTCACATTGGTTTGAAGGGTATTTTGCTTCTCACACAATATCCACCTTTGTAAATTCAGAGAACCTAGATTTGTATCCTACACACATCTTTACAGTCCTCAGTACATAAATCTAATAGGATTCCTAAAATGTCTGCCAGTAAGGTATTAATCTTTTACAGATAAAATTAAAATACTCAAAGTCATTGGAACACACACCAAACAATTCTGCTACAAAGCTAAGGAAACTTGGAATTTTGTGGTTTGGACTGTGTTATAATGAATAGACAATAGGCTGTACAGTTTTTCATATGCAACTTGCTACAAAACACTTGAACATTCAGAAATGAATTTCACTGCATTATTTAATAAAAATTTAAATAAATATCTGAAAAGAAGAATCAGATAAACACAAGATTAAAAAGCCATTTAAAATGAAATCAGAAGCTTCAGTAAATACATTCTTCCTTTCTAGGCAAAAAAAAAAAAAAGTAATTATGAAAATTGTTCAAAATACACTGCCAGTTATTCCGCTCCATAACTGCTAACTTTCTCAGTTGTTCTTTTTTTTGCCTTTGCTGGGCTCTCTGTCACTAGAAACATCTTAAACCAATTTAAAGTGCTACACCTGAATAAACATGTTGTAAAAGTGTTTATGTATTGAAGTGGGTCAGTTCAAGGTATGGTATTTGGCTGGAACTTCTAATTTCTCTTTTTACTGCATAAGGGCTGCCAGAAGGAGGAAGTCTGAGCTGAATTAATACATTTGTTACAGTGGAAGTAGAATGGAAACTGCTTTGACCACAAATCAAACTGCCTCTTTCATTTACGCCAGTGATAGAGTTTTTCTAAGAAATATAGACTCTGGCATAGCGCCACTATAAGTTTGCTTTTAGAAGGGAAACCTATATGCTTATTTGCTTAAGGTTTACTCCTATGATTATTTGTAAGTTCTTTCTCTAGTAGGATGGAGTTTAATGGCATTGCACATTTGCAAGGCAGATGCTTCTCTGTTGTCCTTGAAGCTATTTAACTGATTTTTCCAGTTTGTTTCAGAACAATAGCTGAGGAGCTTGATGCTGCCCAGGCCAGCACATACAGCATTTCTCTACTGATACCTTCCTATTTAAAGGACCTCTGTGTCCGTCCCTTGCACAGCTGTATAGCTTCACGCGACACTGTCTCATTTTCTGAGGGTTGACGGGCTCGGCATAATACACACATAAGCACAAATGTGTTTATGCTGCCAAAATAAATTCTGTTAAGCGCAAGGGTTTATTTGTGGTAATGTCACAGATGCTGTTTCAGTGACTTCTTATGCGTTAGTTCTTTCTTGGGAAGGTCAGAGCCTATAATATAGTGAGGTTACTACACAGTCCTGACTGAACAAATATTTTAAAGAAATATGTACATCCCTTAGGAGCAGAACCAAAGTCAATCATGTACATATTTCAAACTCTATTATATATTTCTCTGGGAAGACAGAGTGCTGTACTATACCTGTATCTGTGACTTCACATGAACTTTAAGTAATGGTTGAAATAATTTATGATTTGAACCATAAATATATGTATTGTCTGTGCTTTGCATTCCTGTTGATTTGTTCTGGGATATATGATTATAGATTTCCCCATCTCATTCTGTAAAAGAAGTGGATTGCATAATATTATTCTGTCCAAATAAAACAAAAGATTAACAAAACTTTCCCCCCTCAGTTATATACATATGCTGTTGCACTGAACAGCACTACTATGTGTACAAAACACTTAACGTGGGAATATAATGGGTGGAAACCAATGAGACAGTAGCCCCTAGTAGCTCATGAGTCACCGTCAGTTCAGTGGCTGCCAGATGTTTGCCCACTTCAACCTGAGACAAGTGGCTGGCTGCTATGGGACACTTTGTCCAGAGAAGGTCAGCTGGGCTAATCTGGGCTAACGTGGGCCCTCCTGTCTATTAGGCCACACCCAGCCGAGCCACGAGTCGAGGTCCGAGGATCGGGGGGAGGGGGGCCTCCGATCAGCTGTTTGGCGCATGCACCTGAGTCAGGTGAAAACAATCCTCCAGCCCCTCCAATCAGCTGTTGGCAGAAGCTCCTCCTGGGCGCCCAATCCTGCTTGGTGGCAAAGAATCTGGGAGTCCTGTCCTGCATAAATGGCTCCTCAGCCAACCTGTGGCATGGAGGGACTTGTGATGGCAGCTCCCCCTGCCTGGATTTCCCAGGTGGGAGGCTGTTCGTGTGAACTTCCCTCCCCGCTGACCCAAGAAGTGGCAGCTGCAGTGGCCCTGCATGGGGTGGCGAGGGGATTTGGCTTGTCCCTGTCTTGGTTGTTTTCACCCAGCGTTCTCTTGCAGCACCTGAACTATTTGAAAAGTTGTTGAAATTTGTGAAAACATTCAGGTTCTCTGTCATTCAGTTTATGTTGAACAAAATTAGGTTAAGATTTAATTTTTTGTACTATTGTATTTCATTGGCATCTAAAAAGAACCATATTTGACAATATATATCTGGTGTATCTGTGTTATTCCATAGGACGCAGTATGAATGTCAAATCAGCGGGCCTTATAGGAAGACATGGACCGCAGTCAAAACAGCCATTCATGGTAGCATTCTTCAAGGCCAGTGAAGTGCTTTTCCGATCTGTTCGAGCAGCCACCAACAAAAGGAAAAATCAGAACCGCAACAAATCCAGTAGTCACCAGGATTCCTCTAGGATGCCCAGTGTTGGAGGTAAGATGGAGTAACATAAGCATCTGCGTACTAAGGGATTATGCATAGAACTAAAGTATGTTTGTATCAGAAGGAGTTACTGTAAATAAAATTACTGCATGCTCAGATGATTTGATCCACTGACTCTTGTGCAATTCAGCAGCCTCAGTTTTCTTGCATGGTGAATTTGTTCAGTGGCAAGTTTGAATGAGTGGAAAAGATGTTAATGAAAATGTTAAAATGTGTAAGTAACAGTGTCAGCTGCAAGCACATTGCTGCAGTATGTAGGCCATTAAAATGCTGTTCCTCTCACCCGCTCTTGCCTCAGCAACTCTCAAGTGGGGATGGGACAATCGGAATTGGATTAATACAGTTCAATTGATTTTCATTAGAATTGGATTAATATGATTCACCTGATTTTCCCAATCCACCTGATTTTTATTGGATCAGATTAATTCAGGGGTGCACTCACGATCATTTCCCCTTCTCTGTATTTAACTTTGCTAGGCTCTTTTTTGGCCCATCAGTCATTCCAGGATTGTGGCTTAGAATGATAACTGACCCATTGTACTGAATATGTTTGGTTTTCCATTGAAGGAATGGAAATTTTTCCATTGGAGTCAAAGGGAAGAAATATTATCCGATTCCAATTCAGATATGATTCAAATATGATTATACTAAATATGATGCTGATTTTGATCCGATTCTGATTTTCAATATGATTTTCCATCCCATCCCTACTTTGAGGGCTGAAATGAGTGGGGGGATTCTCACGAGAAATTTGCGAGAATCGAGATTGGGGGGCAAGAACCAGAAGGGCTCCCTTCAATGAGCTGGTGGCTTTCACAGTGGGTAGGGAAGAATTGGAACACTCCTGGAACATTTTGCCCTCCCTCTTACATTTGCCACCCGACTCTTCTGTCTGCTTCTCCTCTCCCTAAAGCCAGTCTTGTTAAGAAAGCAAGAGCTATCATTAGGCTAGGACTAAACGGTATCATCTGGGCTGAATGTGTAGTGTACTTTATACCTCTTCAGTAACTCAGTAGCCCAGCATAAACACTGCAGGAAACCACTCAAGTTAAAATAAAAGCCGTGTACCTGCTATGTGGATGATTGAAGGGACTCCCAGTTGGGCTGCAGATGATTCTTTATTCAAGCCACTTGAATTGTTTTAATGAATGGTTTTCCATGTCATATCTTTATGTGTATAGAGTTCCCACATTTTCCCTCGTGTCATAAATCCACATGATGTCTCGGAAAGCTTGTCCTCCTTTTGCAATTTGATCTTTTATTTAGCAGAAAGGTGTTTAAAAACACATGCAGCCAGATGACAATATATGCAAGGAGATTAAGAACATTGTTTATTCATTCAAGTGCCTGCAATTAATTATGGCCAATAAATAAGTTCCTGATAGGTTTCTTTCAGATAGAAGAATATGGAAAACTCATTTGAATTTCTGAATGTGAACGCATGCGCCCACACATACACACACACACACACACATTTTGGAGAGTAAAGTAGAAAATTATAGAAATAGTTGGCCAAGAATTTACGTGGGAAGCTGTTTCTAACCCTTCAAACACATACATTACTCAGGCAAATTAGTGCCCCATAATTCATATTGGTGGATAGAATTCAGTTGTCTGCAGTCTTCAAACCATTGACGGTTTCTGCATGGATGCAGTGGGTGGGGGAATGGTTGTGTGCTGGCAGTGGGTGGAGGTGGGTATGCGGCCTTTTTCGCAGGTACACCCCCAACTCCACCCATGGAGCCCTCTCCAGTTTGCCGGATGGCTCTGTGGGTGGGTGATAGGTAGAGATGGATGTTGTGTGGGAGCGTGCACGCACCCCTACCTACCGCCCATGCTGTTTGCATGGATGCACACACACGCCATGGCACTTGCACAGGCGCCCCTCACCGCACACCCGCCTACACACCCGGGGGGGGGGGGGGAATCCATGCAAAACCAGCCATTAACTCTGGAGTTGATGGGACTTGAACTATTTTGGAATAAGTAGTTTGCATCCTCAGGCCCTGATCTAAGGTATATGCGCATGCACTCTGTGTGTGCATTGTGTGCCTGCAGACTGAAGCTATTTCAGAATACGTATTGTGTGCGCTCATGATGCCAGAGCTGAATTATACCGCTGCCTGAGTGCACTGCCACCAGATAGAGGGAGAAGTAGGACTGTAGAAGCAAACATGGACTGCAGTGTGGTCAGGCGGTGGCAGACTTTGGCTGTGGTACCAATGCACACACACACTGTGTGTACACAGGGTAGGTTCAGTCCACACATGTGCACAGACCTTGGATCAGGGCCTAAGCATAAAATTAATATATTAGCAGACAGCCTGCATAAGACCCACGTACCACTTATGTCCAATGTAAGACCTTGGCTTATGATCATAAATGAATCTTAGCTGGTGGATAAGCCTTGTGCTGGCCCTCTTACACTGGGTGGATTTCAGCACAAGCTTTTTAGATGACACATGATCATCTATGATGGTCTTTTTCAAGTAAGTTGCTATCAGGGTCTGGTAGAATTTGCTAGGAATCTATTAGCCCAAACTCTATTAGCACATAAAAAACCCTCTGATTTTAGCATTTAAGAAAACTTTTATTGTGTAAACAAACTCATCTGCCCCCCCAAACATTCCCCTCCTACTTCCCTTTCAGTTTCCATTGAGGGAGTTACCATTCAGCTGGTCCCTCAGGCATGTAGCCTGGGGTTTATCTTTAACTCCTCCCTCTCCTTTACACCTCAGATCCAGGCTGCTGCTAAATCCTGTTGCTCCACTCTGTATAATATTGTTAAAATCCGGCCCTGCCTTGCTTTTTCCACTGCTAAAACCCTAATCCATGCTCTAGTCATCTCTTGCCTTGACTACTGCTCTGCTACTGCTCTGCTCTTTGGCTCTGCTGCCAAAGTCATCCACCTTGTCCGTCATTTTGAACATGTTCAATTCCTCCTCTCCGCCCTGCTCTGGCTCCCTTATGTGAACGCATTCAGCACAAGCTCCTGATCTTCACCGTCAAGGCTCTTCATGACCTTGCTCCCCCGTATCTTTCCGTTCTTGTATCCCACCAAACTCCTGCCTGGGAGCTTTACTCCTCCTCTGCCCCCATCCTTGTCTGCTCACACCCCCCTTGCTCCTCTAAACATCTTCACTCCTTCTCTCTTGCTGCCCCTCATGCCTGGAACTCCCTCCCAGGATATGTTTGCTTTGCTCCCTCCCTGAGTCCGAACTTTCAAATCTCACTTGAAAACCTACCTCTTCTGTGAGGCCTTCCCTAACCTGTAATGAGTGAAATTGCATTTTCTTCCCCCTCACTCAGAATCTAGTTCCATGTAACTAAGGGTGAAAACAGACATGACGCTAACCACCCTTGGTGGTAATTTATGCATGTTTCAGGGCTGCATAGGGCACCAATACAGTCCTGCAACATGCATAAATAACCACCAAGGGTGGTTAAAGGGTGGTTAGCGTCATGTCTGGGTGATTTCAGACATGACGGGGCATCTATTTGTCCCGTCACAGAATCACCTTTTGATTCCCTGCCGGAATCAAAACGTCACGTCCAACAGACATGCCAGCTGATTCCGGCAGGGAATTTGGGGGGTGTGGTGCGGGACTGTGCGGTGCAATGTGCAATTGCACAGCCCCGCCCCCCATGCTCCCCCAGCCACCCGCCCTTCTGGAGATGGGCGGGCACAGCGGCCAATCTGGCTGTTGCGCTTGATTCCAACCCAGGGTCTGGGCCATGGCCCAGAATCGACAGCGGTAACAGACGTTACCGTCCGCCAATTCCGGGCTGTGGTTCAATTAACCACACTTTCAGAGATGGTGCCCAGACCATCCTCGAAAGCGTGGTTATTTTGCTCACCGCTGGTGGTTCACCATGGTGAACATCTGGCGGTGAGCAACCAGATGTTACGGGACCATCCACCACCACGGGGGATTCACCGTGGTTGAGTGTGGTAACGTAACATCTGAAAATACCCTCTATTTTCACCCTAAGTGTCTGAAGCATGTGCATCTGCAATTTTTCAACCTTCATGAATGTACTCTTGTCTCTCATGTATGTTCACCTCTCCCTTGTCTCCCCCTCCCTTGTCTCTTAGATTGTAAGCTCCCTGGGGCAGGGACCTCTCTATAACTATTGATTGTACATTGCCAGGTACACCGCCGGCACTACGTATATATATAAATAAATAAATATTTAATATTTAAACCCCACCAAGGATAAAGTGCGGCAGTCATCAAAAAAGCGAACAGAATGTTAGGAATTATTCGGAAAGGAATGGAGAATAAAAATGAAAATATCATAATGTCCTATATAAATCGATGGTGTGACCGCATCTTGAGTACTGTGTGCAATTCTGGTCACCCCATCTCAAAAAAGATATTTTGGAACTTGAGAATGTGCAGAGAAGGGCAACAAAAATGATCAAGGGTTTGTAGTGCCTTCCATACGAAGAAAGGCTTGATAGGTTAGGGCTCTTCAGCTTGGAGAAGAGAAGACTGAGGGTGATTTCAGACGTGATGGGGTGGCTATTGGCCCCGTCATGGAATCACCATTTGCTTCCCTGCCAGAATCAAAACGTCATGTCCAAGAGAGGCGCTGGTTGATTCCGTCCCGGGGTCTGGGCCACGGCCCCGGAATCAGCTGCGGTAACAGGCCTTACCGGCCACCGATTCCGGGCCATGGTTCAATTAACCACGCTTTTGGAGATGGTGCCTGGACCATCCTCGAAAATGTGGTTATTTTGCTCACTGCCAGTGGTTCACTGTGGTGAATATCTGGTGGCGCGCAAACAGATGTTACGCGACCATCCAACACCACGAGGGATTCACCGTGGTTGAGTGTGGTAATGTAATGTCTGAAAATACCCTGAGAGGGGAGATGATAGAGGTTTATAAAATCTTGAGTGGAGTGGAATAAGTAGATAGGGAATAATTATTTACCCTCTCACGTAGCACTAGAACTAGGGGACACTCCATGAAACTAACTGGTGGCAGATTTAAAACAAATAAAAGAGAGTATTTTTTCACTCAACGCACAATTAAATTATGGAATTTATTGCCAGAGGTTTTCAGGGCCAGTAGTATGGCTAGTTTTAAAAAAGGACTGGATAAATGAATAGGTCTATTAACGGCTATTTGCCAAGTAGATTACGAGATGGGAACTTCTTACTGTTGGGAGCAGGGAGTGATTAGCAGGGAATGGATTGCCAATTGCGACTGCTGCTACTTCTCCCATTTGACCGGGATGGGCCGCTGTCGGAGGCTGGGTTGATGGACCATTAGTCTGACCCACTATGGCATTTTTTATGTTCTTAAAGGAATGCTCAGATGCTCAGAAAATAATAATACCATGTATTTATTAATACACATCTATGTATTTATCTATTTGTTTGTTTAGATGATACCTTGCCGTTTTCCCCAAAAGGACTCGGGACAGCTTACAGATGTAGTTTAAAGCTGGCAGGAGCTAATATGTCTGAATAACTAGCAATAGGCCAAACCCTACTCAAATGGACCCTGAGATAATGAGTCGTGGAGGAATTGGGACTCCACCCACAGGACAGAGTTTGACCAACTGCGCCAGAGACAGCTATATAATGTTTCTCACATGTTTGGCAGGATCTGTTGTCTCTTACAGCTATTACTGCTGTTTTTACTGTCATTTTTGAAGCACATGATTAAACTTAATCCCAGGGATGGATCTAGGGTTGCTGACACTCCCATAGGCCAAAAATAGAAGTGTCAGGTGTCAGGTAAAAAAATGACTGAAAGGGGCAACCCTAGGCAGATCCTGCTCTGGGGATTCTCCTCCTCAGGGTGGCCACACACCCCTGCCCCATTCCCCATTGCTGCTGCTCACTCAGCTGACCTAGCTGGGCCACCCCAGCACCCTCCCCATGCAGGTCCTGTGTGCGCCGTGTAGGGAGAGGCTCTTCTAACCAGGCCTCTCCAGTCAGCTCCTGGCTGAGCGCCAGCACCAATCAGCTGATTTGCACTGGTGTGCAGCCAGGAACCAACTGGAGAGCACTGGTTAGAAGAGATTCCCTGTGCAGCACACAGGACTTGTGGGGGGGGGGGGAGGGGGGAAATGGGGTGGGGGGGATGCCTTGGAGCATTCTCCTGGATCCTCTCTCCCTCTTGGGGGAGGGGCTGGGCTGAAGAGTCTCACAGTCCCTGCTTGGCACAAGACCTGTGCAGGGAGGAGGGGGATGTTGCAGCTTCCTCCTCCTGCCTCTGGCCTGCCCAGGGGAGCAGAAGGGAGGGGGGACCCCGAGGACTCACCCTTCCAGCCCCCAGTGAGCATGCTCTGGGTGGGGTCCTGGAGAAGCAATGCTCTCTGGGGGATTGGCAAGGGGCTGAGGGAGGTGCCGGGGGTCACAGTGACTAAGACATTGTAGACTTTATCAAATATCAATCAGGCTGTGACCCCATTTTCAGACACTGTGATCCCCTCTTGCAGTCACAACCCACAGTTGGGGAACCTCTACTGCACACCTTTCTCTACTTTGACGCAAAAAGGGCTGAACTCTGCAGTACCTAATTAGTCCTTATTTAGACACAACTCTCCTTTTCGTCACAGTTTGGGTTCTGCCTCAGTTCTAGAGGAAAAAATGTCTATTCTTATTTTTTTTGGTAAACTTGATCTTTCTTTGAACAAATGTAACCCTTTTCCTTCTCTGAAAAGAAAATATAGCAGAGGCTGAAGTCCTCAGGCCTCATTCTCCAGAGTAAGTCCATTGATTTTAATGGGACTTCTGTGGAGTAAGTGGTTTGAAGATCCATGGCTGTTTGGTGACCCTTTGTGGTTGGAGGGCTGGGGACTTGTTTAGTTTATTTTTTCCCAAAAATATATTTTTAATGTTTATAAAGGGGCAGCTACTTCCCAGGGGTGCAGATGAATAGGGAGATTTATCTCATGTCTGTAAAGGCCTTGGGGGGTGGGGGGTGCTGTTAATGTGTAGTTGGGAAGGTTATTTATTTTATTATTTATTTATTTAAATTTCTGCCCTTCCCCTTCAGGTTAGGCTTTCTTCCCCAGGTGAAAGACAGGGGTGTGGGCAGGTTTGAGTTGGGAAGCCATGGTCTCTCTGTGAAAGTGGGGGAGCTTTGCTGTGGGGGCACTCCTCTGAGGGAATGGGTGTGATGGGTTGAGTGGACATAGGGGTTGGGATTTGCTTTTAGGTGTAGTTAATCTGTATTGATACGTATTGATACGGCTGTTTGTATTTTTCATTATCGTAAGTCACCCTGAGCCAATCTGGGGATAAGGTGGGTAATAATAATAATAATAATAATCCATCACAAGTTAAAAAATATGCATTTAGATACACTAAAACCTACGACACAAACAAACTTATGCCAGGAAATTTAAGATAGTGATAGTTATTTTCATGGCTGTGAGAACAGAAAGATAAGAATAGAAAACCATGCTTGACTGTGTATTTCCTGGATTTTATTAGTTACTGTTACACCAATTAATTAAAGTGCTTTCTCAAAGTAAATTCAGACTGATTCATATTTCTGTTTCATCACTTTAAAAAAAACTAAAAAAAACACTTCCATGTCTGCCAATGGATGTTTTTTTACAAGTTGCAAATCTGATTTCCTTTCCCTCTCTTAGATATTTTTCTGCTGCATACTGCTTTTGAACTGTATTCCCTGGATGGTTTTGGTACAAAGTTTATTCAGGTCACAATATCCCCTCGTTTTGATTCCCCTGACTGAATAAGCATATGGACCTTGAAGCTCCAGTGTGCGAAACTGGATCTCTGGCACCAGATCTTATTGTAAATGTCACCCCGGCTGCTTTCATGTAACTCTACATTACACACAACATTTATCTCGTATCAAATGCAGATGCAGTGAAGGAATATGGATTTACTTTAGTAGTTTAGCATTCTAAATAGGTGTGTGGTTAGATGGTTTTCGGAAGACTGCCTGTTGAATGAATGCAGAGTTCCATATCAAATATCCTGGAACACGTTCGTCTCCACAGAGTGCTCATCTCTTTTCCAATTGGTTTCAGGATTTTCATGACTGAAGAGATGTGGAATGATGCTTTACTTATCTGGAGACTTCCTCCTGCATCCCTCTGGCCCCAAACAAAAGAGAGTCAAATTAGTCCCTGAGGGGAATGTGTGCATTTTTGGGCACCCCATCAGGCAACCGATGGGTTACTCAAGGACCAACTGGGTGCCTGATGCCCCCAAAAGCGAGCATTAACCGGAGAGTTGGCAAGCCCCAGCTGAGAGCACTGCAGAGCCTGGGTCCACAGCACTCCAGCAGGGGCCTGTCAGTTTCAAAGGTGGACCAGGTCTTCCCCCACACAATGCTCTGATAGGCGCTGTGGCCTGAAACCGCTTTTGAAACTGACAAGTGCCGGCTGAGAGCACTGTGGTTTCAAAGGCCAGCCAGTGCTTCCCCCACAACAATGCCTCTCGAATGAAAGGTCTGGGGGTGGGGGTGGGGGTGGGGGGGCTCGCTGCATTTGAAACTGACAGATCCCACTGTGGAGCTGATTGGTCTTCAGGTCCCAGCTGGGGCCTGTCACTTTCAAAGGGCAGCCAGTGCTTCCATCCCCACCCCCACAGAGTACCTCTCAAGTAAGAGGCAGTGGGGGGTGGAAAGTAACCTTTGAAATTTACAAGTCCCAGCAGGGACTGCTACAACAGAGCCCAGCTGGGACCTGTCAGTGTCAAAGGCCAGTCAGCAAGTTCGAGCAGCCCATGGGATTGGGTCAGTTCAGGCACCTCAGATTTGTTGGGGGGGTCGCCCAATTGCAGTTCTACCCTGTTTTTTGGCTTAAGCTGTTAATAAATATTCTATTCTATTAAGTTCTACCCCAGACACATAATTTTGGGGGCTCAAGGGCATTTTTAAAGGTCAAGTTTTTTTAATTACAGCACTGTGTTCAACCGGCAACTATACTTTTTATTTTATTTTATTTTATTTTACTTAATAACTTTATTTTATTTGTTTACTCTTTCTCTTTTTTCTTTTTATCGTTTAAATGTTGATCGGTGCGATTCAAATAAAGTGTGCTGGTGTTCAATTTATTCCTGTACTATTTTAATGTAGCAGATTGCCATACCCTTTTATAGTAAATGCTATGCTAAAACAAATTTTTTTCCTTGACCACATGCTCACTTGCACTATTATTGATTGATTGATAACAAAAATTAACCACACCCTTCCCAAATGGCTCAAGGCAGCTTACAAAATGGATACAAACAATACATATAAAAAGCATTAAAAACCCTCAACCCCCCATTTATTTATTTATTTATTTAATATTGAAGTTTTATTGTATTACCATGTTTAAAGTTAATTGTATCCTTTAGTGTTTTGTTGGACTGAACTGGTGTGCCAGCTTCTTCCTCAAGAAAACTCAAGAAAAACTGTAAGGTGTGACAAAGGGTGATTTCAGATGTTACGGGGCCCACTGGGCCCGTACCGAAATCAACCCATTTGTTCCCCGCCGGGGTCACCCCGTCACGCCATATCAGACGTGCCGGGGGGATCCTGGTGGGGAGTCCGGGAGGGGGCGGGGCCACGTGGCGCAGCGTGTGGCCGCATGGCCCCGCCCCCTCCATGCACCCCGCCGCCCGCCCTCCGAGGAGACGGGCAGGCAGCGGGGCCAATGCAGCCGCCGCGTCGGGCTGTGGCGCGCGGCCAGATGTTACTTTTTTTTGGTCCCTGCCGGGGGTCCGTTTGACCACGCTTCCCAGGACATTCCCCCGGCTAGCCCGGGAAGCGTGGTTCCAATTGACCCCTTGTGCAGATTGACCATGGCGAACATCTGGCGGCCGCCAAACAGACATTCGAGACACAGTGACCACAGGTGGGTATTCACCGTGGTTCACTGTGATCTCGTAACGTCTGAAAATACCCAAAGTGAGGCAACAGGAACATTTCTATGTCGTTTTGTGGTAGAGTGCAGCTGTGGCACCACTAACACTCCTGACCAACTCAACAATACTGGGGGGTGGTAGCAGTAATGGGGTCCGTAGCTTCATCTCTTAAGGTGAAAACAAATGAGCTATTTGCTTGCGTTAGCCTACGATTCACCTGCTTGTCTAGTAAGTCTCTGCCAGATGTTCACCCGCTATGGCCTCAGGATGGGTGGCCGGCTGCTACAAGATTCATGAGATGCATTGTGTGGTGGTTGGCAATGTAGCCTGGGCAAAGGCCTGTCCACCTGGTATAAACCAAGATAATGGTCTCCCTCCTGTGTATTCAGGCTCTGCCCAGCCCCGCCACAGGGCAAGTTTGGAGGATTGGGCCCAGAGGAGTGCCCTCACCCTAGCTGCCAAACAGCTGGGGAGTGGGGGTGGGAGGTTGGCGGAGCACCCCTGATCAGCTGTTTGGTGTGTGCACCCAGGACAGGTGAAAGCATGCCTCTGATCCCCTGATCAGCTGTTTTGCAGCAGATTTCCCAGGGGCCCAGTCCTGCTGCATGACGGGGGTTTCGCATCCACAACCTGTGTCATGGAGGAACCTGTGATGGAAGCCCCCATGCCCAGATTACCAGAGGTGTTTGTGTGCTCATGTGAACTGCTCCCCCTTGTCAACCTGAGGAGTGGAGGCTGCAGTGGCCTTCTGCAGAGTGGCCCAGGGAGATGGCTCGGCGCCATCTTCTTTGTTTTTACCCTTTGTCTTTCCATTTCCCATCATCTAGGTCTGTTTAAAACCAATGAACTAGTGCTTCCCCAAACTCTTTCCACCTTGACACATTTGGGGCCAGAGACAATCAGGCCTATAAAAAGCATCTGTTGTGCTTGTCTGTATATTAGCAACAATTGAAGGTCTGCACGGAATGAATGCTATTAAACAGAGGTATACGTGATGTTAAAAACGGTATAAAACTTGTTAAAATGTCAATGGTTGAAATCAAGTATTTTTTGAAGTCAAATTAGCTTGTTTTTATTTGTCATTTGGAACTGAGCTTTGACTTCATGTCCTGCTTCCAGGTTGCTAAATGACTCCCTTTGCCAGTGTTATCAGAACTGCTACTTAGCTAGCCAGGATTTAGACAGCATGAAAAGTTATTTCCTTTAATACTAAATGCATCACTTCCCTTCTGTACACAAAGTATGTGAGACTGAGGTTGGGGATTCTGAATTTCAAACTATTATATTGAGTTTCTGGGCAACTCTAGCTATAGAAATGATGACATTTCTGTTCCTTAAATTTTTAAACTTTCCCCAATAAGTTCAAAATAACTAAGCTGAAAAGTAATTAAACTCAGTTGGCTGCAGCACTGCAATATTTATGAAAAGTTACTTTTGTTTCTTTCTGCAGATTATAACACAAGTGAACAAAAACAAGCCTGTAAAAAGCATGAACTCTACGTGAGCTTCCGAGATTTGGGATGGCAGGTACGGATGTGCCACTTTATCAGTAATAATTAACAGACAGTTACCATACTAGTGGGATTTTGCCTGATGAGAAGTGGGGCTTCCTTACCGAGAGAAGAACCCTTAGATCTGATTCATAGGAATGAGTGGCAGGAAACTGATCTTTCAACTTATAACTTGCTTGTGTTCTTCTTTGAAGTAACTGAAGTTGGTCACTGTTGGAGGCTAGTTGGACCATTGGTCTGGTCCAGCTGGTCATTTATGTTCTTATAATACATTTTACTGTTAAGTGTCAAACAATATGAAACCCTTGGCAGCAGTAACTAATCAGAGGATCCTAAGTAATGTTCTGGTTTTATGATCCCTTGAAAGAAATAACTAATCAGTCTATCAACATAAAAATTAATTGCTTTTACTAGAGGTGGGCAAAAATCAGAACATTAGATGTGCATATTCCAGTGGATTTTATTTATGGCTGTGTGGGGCTTGGAATCTGGAAGAGAATATTGCAGATGAACTCAGCCACACTAAAACTCCGGGTATGAACACTTCTAAACATTGGAATATTTGGAATCCACATTCACATTCAGCTTTAGCTGAACTCTAGTTTTTGCACCTGCTGTAAAGGTTTGGAAATCTCCCATCATTTCCATGGTAGGCTGCATCACACATTAGCAATTCCTTTTATTATTATTATTATTATTATTATTAACAAACATTTATATAGCTCCAGCAGTGTACCTGGCACTTTACAAAGTAATAAAATAGACACGGTCCCTGCCCCTAGGGCTTACAATCTGAGAGACAGGAGCTGGGGGAGAGACTTAGGAAGGGGAAC
>QEPC01005117.1:9347887-9358734 GCA_003113815.1 Sphenodon punctatus
GCACAAATATGAGTCCTTTGAGGTTGTCCCTAGAACACATCTAGATGTGTATAAGAGACAGGTAGTAAGGTTTCTACTGCTTCCAGTCAGTGTGCAAGCTATAGTCCCAGCCAAGAGAGGACACTGCTTCCTACTAAAAGCTTATTGGTGGGGAGCAACAGAACACTTCCCCTTCCTATGGCTCCTGTGGGAGAGGGGGGCAGAATGCCTCGGTGTGGGGGTGGTATGGGAGCACAAGTGGGGTGTGTGTGGATCGCGTTGGAGTGTGTGGGGGGCCTTGGGGGGGCCTGGCTGTGTGTGGAGGCTGTATCTAGGGGTGGGTGTCTAGAGGTATATGTGGGGTGGAGGGTCCATGAGTGTGTGGGTGCCTGAGGAGGACATGGGGTGGTGTTCGTGTCAGAGAGTGCCAGGGGTGTGTGTGGGGTCACCTAGGAGTGTGGTGGGCACCTGGGGTGGTGTCAAGGTTTCAGTGTGTGGGAGTGCTTGGGGGTGTGATTGGGGGTATGTGTGAGAGGGTATGTGGGTTTGTTGGTGTGCTTGGGGGTGGGAATGCCTGGTGGTGGGAGTGGATGTGTGTGGGAGGGGTCTCTGGGTGCCTGCATATAGTGGTGGGGTATTTGTGTTGTCTGGGGTACCAGAAGGAATGAAAGGGTGCCGGAGGGCTTGGGAAGGTGGGAGAAAAGGGGGTCCCAGGATGTGTGGATGTGTGTGGGAGGAGGGATCACTGGGTGTTTCCAGATCAGCTAATAGCCTACATTAGCCCGCGTTCGCACTCACCAGGTGAGTATTCCCTGCCTGTCTAGTAGTGTTTGCCAGATGTTAGTCCACCTTCGTAGCCCTCACTCACACGCATGGCGTTGTCCAAGGACATTGTGGGCCCACTGTGTGGGTTAGTGCTTGCTAATGTGCCCCACGTAGTCGCCTCCCATTTATTAGGTTCCCCCAGAGCCTTGCCCGCACCCAGGTCCACCAGCACCATCAAGTCATGACTAGCGCGGCTGCTAAAGAGTGATGGGGCAGCTGCACCCCGCCTCTCTCCTCTTGCAGCAGCTTCACAGCTCATGGCTGCATGACTTAATTTGTGGGCAGGGAGGCTTGCCAGGGCTCAGCTCCAGCAATTAAATTCAAGGGGGGGCTGAGTCCTAGGAAATATTCCCACTAGGAGTGTGCACCCGGAAATGGGAAAGGCCAGGGAAAGGCTGATATTGGCCATTTTAGGGTTAGAAATGAGAGCTAGAAGAACCCTGCATGATTTATTTGGCTTTCATTAATGACTTCTGTGCCCCATCCCCTGCACTGGCCATCATATAGATTAAATTGCAAGAATTCCTGTTTTATATTCAGCTGTAGAGAGGCAGGTTAGTCTAGTGATTAGATTACTAGCTAGAGACAACGGTTGATTTCCCTGTTCTATCAAGTTCTGCGGCATGAGGTGTGACTTATGAGACAGTGGATGTGACTTGCGAGACAGGTTTGGGCCCCGGGAGTTCATTTTTTAAATAAATTAAGCACTGCATGGCTGTGAAGCATCTGCAAGAGAATGGTGCTTCTTCTGATGAAAAGGTGGGTGTTTAGAGCCACTTCCCTGGCCCTGCTGTCAGCACTCTGCCCTTCATTTTAACCCCAGTGTCATCCTCAGTACCTTAGCAGGTGAGCCCTCTCAGTTACCAGCCTGACACTGTTGCCGAGTGCCTCCTCCTCCAGCAGCAGCAGCAGTTTTCATCTAGGGACCCTGATCCTGGCATGAATGTGAATGCTGGAGCCAAGGAGCGGTGGAGGAAATCGAGATGGGGTTGAGAGCAACAGGATCGTGGCTCGTCAGAGACACAGCTGCTGCTGTGCTTCTGACGATCAGCCATGCCCCCATGGACACCCCTGGAGTCTCCCAAAGCCTCTGCTGTGGCCGAACTTTTTGCCGAATGTTTTGGGGGGGGGGGTCCGAACTCCGCGGGACCGAACCCATGAACATGAACTAAGTTTTCGGGCCGAACATCTGAACCCCGTTCTGTTCGCACATCCCTAATAAAAACTCCTAATGTGGATTTTGCAAAGTATTCCTGAGTATCTTCGTCTTCTGCATTTTCCCAACAGCAGGACTTGATCTGGCTCGTAGTATACAGGATACTTCAAAGTCGGTGACACTGGTCTTATATAAAATGGAAAATATTATTATTTCATGATAATATTTTCACTGTATATATAATTGCCTTCTAGAATACAAATATTATATACATACAGGAGAGTACTATATATAAAAATACATATATAAAATCTTTCTTAGCATCTGACCAATAACTATTCACATTTGAATTAGTGAAAATAACAGTGAAAAAAAGCTTAAATTAAAAATTAAACTCTGAAATCTGTACCCAACCAAGATGTGGAGGAATTCAGAAACAAAATTTGCTGTTTCTGAACTATAAAGTTGTTTTTTCCCCCCCATACATATTCCTGTGCTTCCTAGTTCCCTAAAAGCATCCAAAATGTATCACTCTGTGGTGCTGCTGTTACCATTAGTCCCTTGTGTAGAATTAATGTCCACAGGGCTGTTGGTGTCAGGAATGTTGTAGAGTGATCCATTTGAGATGCCTTCAGTGAACCAGAAAGTGGCAAAAAGTGTCAAAACAGAAGGGAAAATGTTTGTAAAATTTAGTCTGCACATGTTTATTTGCTGAATTGTGCCTCCAGGCTGAGTACTTGGAGGAGTTCAGTAAGCATTTCTGGATTTAACTCCATTTTCATTTTGGTTTGCCAGGAGTATTTGCAAACATTGAAATATATTTGTAAAACTGGCATACCCTGTCGTGCTTCTTTCAGATCTGTGACCTAGTCACAAATTAGAGTGAGTCCATTGTTCATTATTTTAATTGGGGAGAAAGGAGTTTGTGTTATAATTGAATGTTTTGGGTTTTTTCTTTCTCAGGATTGGATTATAGCTCCAGAAGGGTATGCTGCATTCTACTGTGATGGAGAATGTTCATTTCCCCTTAATGCCCACATGAATGCTACAAACCACGCAATCGTTCAGACTCTGGTACGTGTATTTCTCTAATTACATATTTTTGCATATTTTCGGCTTCCTTGGGACAAGGACTTTGCTTTCCTATGTGCTTGTCACTATTTGGTTTGGATAATTTATTAAAGAACCGCAGTCCTTTGCAAAGAATGTATTTAGAAGGTCAAGAAAGTCCATTTTCAAGCCCATTTCAAGCAGACTGATGTATGATTTTATTTTATTTTTTATTTATTTACAGTATTTATATACTGCCCCCTCCTATCCAATGGCAGCTTAGGGTGGTGCACAACATATAAAATGCAAAATATAAAATACAATACAATATAAAGTATTACTTAAAACCATAAAAACAAAAAAGGCCCGAGAAAAAGATCAAACCCCCTTCCCCACAAAAAGAAGAAAAAAGAAAAAACGTCACCCACTACCCATCCCCCTCATCAAATGCTTGACGAAACATCCAGGTCTTACTTTGTCTACGGAAGGAAGGGAGATTCAGAGAGAGATGAATCTCTGCTGGGAGAGAGTTCCATAGCCACGGTGAGGCCACTGAGAACGCTCTCTTGAACGTCGCCACCTGGGAAACCCAGGGGACCTCCAAGAGGGCACCCCTGGCTGACCACAGAGGCCAATTCAGGACATGAAGGATGAGACGGTCTCACAGGTATGTGGGGTCCAGACCGTATAGGGCTTTAAAGGTACTAACCAACACCTTGAATAGACCTGGAAGACTATAGGCAGCTAATGCAGAGAACAGAGCACCAGTGCTATGTGGTCTTGTTGGCCTGCCCCTACGAGGTGACGTGCCAGTGCATTCTGCACCAGCTGCAGCCTCTGGATCATCACCAAGGGTAGCCCCATGTAGAGTACGTTACACTAGTCCAACCTCAAAGTGATAAATTCATGGATGACTGTGGCTAGATTGGAGCCTAAGATATACGACTGAAGATGGCGGACCAGTTGTAATTTACCAAATGTGCTCCTTGCCACAGCCGCCACCTGAGCATCCAGGCGGAGCTGTGAATCAAGGAGAACTCCCAGACTCCGAACTTGAGGAACCAAGGAGGGATGTAGCCCATCGATGATGGGGGCCTCCACTCCCTCACCACCAACATCACCTCTGTCTTGTTTGGATTCAACTTCAGAGGCCTCGTCCTCATCAAATCCCCCAACGCAGCCAGACAGCAGGCAAACACCGAGACTGCTGGGCCTGGGTCAGATGAAAATGAGAGGTACAGCTGGGTGTCATCAGTATACTGGTGACACCGAAATTCAAACCCTATCACGATCTTGCCTAAAGGCTGCATGTACATGTTGAACAGGAGAGGGGACAGAATAGATCCCTGCGGATACGTACATGAGGTCCCGGGGGGACGTTGTACAATCCCCCAGTACCACACGCTGAGTTCTCCCAGCCAGGAATGGGTGGAACCATTCAAG
This sequence comes from Sphenodon punctatus, assembly GCA_003113815.1. NCBI lineage: Eukaryota > Metazoa > Chordata > Lepidosauria > Sphenodontia > Sphenodontidae > Sphenodon > Sphenodon punctatus. The sequence goes on from QEPC01005117.1 coordinate 9,352,341, forward strand.
AACAGTCCCGCCCACCCCAGCACGGTCCCACAGGTGAGTCACAAGCATTTCATGACCAACCATGTCAAACACAGCTGAAAGATCTAACAAAATCAGAAGTGTGGACCAACCATGGTCCAACTCCTGGCACAGATCGTTGACCAAGGCCACAAGTACAGTCTCAGTGCCATAGCTGAAAGATCTAACAAATCTAACAAGATCTAACTTGCTGCCCCCCATGCCTGGAACTCCCTCCCTGTCCACATCCGCCTTGCCCCCTCCCTTCATACCTTCAAATCTCTCCTTAAAACTCACCTCTTTCGCTCTGCTCTGTCTGACTCTTTATCCTGCTGAGCCACTATTCCTATACCTACGGTCTGTTTACCCTTATCCTTGCAACATGGACCTGCCTGCTGTCATTCTCATCGTAACCAAGCCAAGTACGTGCACTTGAGACCTCGCATCTTCATGAATGTTAGACCCCTTGTCTCTCCCTCTGTTCCCCTTCCTAAGTCTCTCCCCCAGCTCCTGTCTCTCAGATTGTAAGCCCTAGGGGCAGGGACCTTGTCTATTTTATTACTTTGTAAAGTGCCAGGTACACTGCTGGCGCTATATAAATGTTTGTTAATAATAATAATAATAATAATAATAATAGCCTGGGTGAAAACTAGACTGGGAGGGATCAAGGAATCCAATGCGATCCAAGTGCCCCTGGAGCTGCTGTGCCACTGCCCGTTCAATAACCTTCCCTGAAAAGGAAGGTTCATAGCTGGCAAGAGCATCAATGTCAAGAGTTGGCTTCCTGAGCAAGAGTCGCACCACAGTCTCCTTCAGGCACCCTGTGACCCTGCCCTCCATAAAGGAGGCATTGACAACCTCTGCCAGCAGTGGCCCCAATGTCTCCTGGTTGGCTTTCACCAGCCAGGATGGGCAAGGGTTCACAGGTCATGGCCCTTCCAGCTTCCAGCATCTCCACTGTATCGGTGGATGATACCTGCTGAAACTGATCCCATAAAATTGGACCAGACGAGGCATTAATCACTTCAGGTATATCTACTGCATTGTGTGGCATCAAAGCCGTGGTGGATACGAGTGATTTTATCCATAAAATAGTTGATAAACATGTCACAGCGAGCACTGGAAAATTCCAGTTCCAGGCAGAGAGAAGCCTGAACAAGACTGTCATAAAACTGAGGGGTTCTGATAACAGGAAAGACAAGCTGCTTCCCTACATGCTTCCAGGCATTTTATGCTGTTCACGAGCTTTCTCAATGGTATAAATGCTTCTAGTGACTTTTTACTAGTAGTTCTCTTGTGGCTCTGCATTTTCAGTTTATCAGGCAATCCTAGCTCAACAGTTTTAATTCATGAGAATTAATAAGAATTTTATATTGAAGTTCATGAGGAGATGCAGTTACAAGCAAGATGTGTGATGGGTGGGGAGCCAGGCCTGACTATTGGTGAGTTTGGATTTGATCCTTAACTTGGTGCAGCTGAGGTAGAATGGAGATTCATAGTCACCATTCAACCTTTTTTAGTTCTCCTTTGACAGTCCTAGTGCAAGCTGGGGAACCTAGTTATATTGGATCAAATGGTCCCCATAAAAAGCTAGCTTCAGTGAGAGTTGCTAGTTTCTTGGTGTTTTTGAAAATCAGGGGATTTATTTGGGCAACTAAATAAGTATAATTTCCCATATCTGGACATCTTGGTGGACATACTTTTTTGTTTGGATTACAGAGCTGTCTAGTTATAGGAGTGTTTCAGAGCTCAACAGCTAATCGGTATGATTACAACTAACCATCTGATTGGCTCTCAACAGCTGTTTAGCACTGACAGTATCCATCACCTGTTTAGTGCTGAACAGTTCTGCTTTATGATGATATGAAAGTGGAAGGGTCAAAAAGAATGTCCAGATTAAAGAAGGGCTGTGATATGGAAAGTGGTACGATAGACTTTAGATACATAAATTTTATTTACACTTGCTGAATATCTGCTTCACTGCACTTGTTCTGAATATTGTATAAGCTAACAACACAGATGAAGGGAAGAGGAAAGGACAGTTATTTATTTATTTAAAGTTAAAAATCTTGCCCTTTGCCTAAGGCTTAGGGCAGAATACAACAAAAAAGTCATATAAAACAGAAGCACATATAAATATACATTTTAAAAGACCCCCAAACCTAGTGCATCCATAATATTTTCTGTTAGTTACAAAAACAAGTGGAGCCCCATCCGTTTTTGTGACTAATGTTTCAAAAACATATGCATAAGCAAAAATACTTTTAAAAGAAAGAAAAAAAATCACCATGCATACATGAATGGCTGTTGGGTATATTCTGCGTAGGCACCTCCTTTTCCAGAATTGCACCAGGAGCACCAGATGGGAGGGGGGAGAGCTGAAGAGAAGAGGCAGGCTCAGCACAGCTTTTCAGGATTCGATTAGCTTCTGACTCTTGCTAACCAATAGAATGCTAAGATATCAGCTAAATCTGCCACCTCCCTCCTGTCCTCCCCGCTCCCATTCCTGAAAATTTTGAACTGGAAACTTTCCCCACTGAGACGGCAGCCAGTCACAAACAAGGTAAGAAAGCTGGGCAGGGAACAGCATGGTGTCCTCCTCCCTACCTCCCCTCCTCAGCAGCAGGTAGTTTGTTTATCAAGATTGATTGTGTCTCTTGGCAAGAATCCAGCTAATTCTCATCTTGTTCTCATTTGCTAGAACGAGACGAGAATTGTGACTCACTTCGAATTGGAATGAGAACTATAGATAAGAATTTCATATATTGCCAGGGCAATATAATCTGGTGAAAACAATGTCAACCCAGTTAAAGATCACCAACGTTGTGGTAAAGAAAAGAAACATGGTGATGAACAACCTTAGTTCCAAAGCCATGTCCACTCAAGTCCAGGGGAAAGAACGTGTATTTTGATACATAGATACATTTTATGATAAATATTGGGTGGGGGGAAGTACTGGTTTGAATATAAATGGACAGATTGTTGGGAATGGCAATTTGGATGATGATGGAGTGTTATATGATTAAGGATTATGGAACTGAATGTATTGATTTAGACATGGGCGGGTAGAACTTGTCAATAACTTTGGATTCCAACCTCGGGAACAGTTTTCTGGCTTTTTTGAGTAACTCACTATTTAACTTGCTAGAGTTGATAGAAAATAATTATGATGATGGTTCTAGAGTGAAAGTTGATCACTCTTGTTTATGCAGTCAGCTAAATTATCGGATGAATGAATTTACAGAGAATTTTCATCAGACCAAAACCCTATTAGAAACTGAGCTGTTAAATATTAAAATAATGTATCGAGACCTTAAAGAAATGTTATCCAAGAACCCAAGGGAAAATACTACTAGTAAAAGTAGAGATATTGAAGGGAGATTATTGCCAGAATCTGAATTAATTACAGTAGTTAGTTACTGGGATTCTGGTACTAATAGTCCCTGTAATGAGGTAATTAGAGAAAAGAATATGGCTTGTAACTTAGGTCTATCTTGTCCCTGAGAAGCACAATTAGGCATCTTAGAAGCCCAATGGAGAGCTTCAGATAGTCCCAGACTTTCTCCAGTAATTCCTGTTATGAATGGAGAAGGAATAAAGAGCAGCGATTACATGAGTCAAATATGATCATTTATGATTTTGAAAAAGAAATGGTGGGACAAATGTTTTGCTCAAAAAGTGGATTTGTAGCTTTTTTGGCAAGGAAATTTTATATCCCCTCTCAATGCCTAGAATCTGGGTTGATATTTGTGAAAAGACTGTGGCCATATCAAGAAACCTTTCAAGCTCCCCCGGTAAGGGTAGGCTTTAGGGCTATTACTTATTGTACAATGAATGTCTCAAGTACAGTTGATTGTATGATGGTCTAATGTGCTAGTTGGCACAAATATGAGTCCTTTGAGGTTGTCCCTAGAACTGAAAGTGACCACTTCCCATTCTTATTTAGTTATTTAGTTGTCAAGGTATATCACGAGCAACCTGTAGTTACCCACAGAATAATAACATAGGGTTGAGGAAAGTGACTTGAACTGCAGAAATTAGGAAGGTTAGTAGAGGAAAATTGCCTGATATGGTTAAAGAGGTCTCCATCTGTGACACAAACCGATCCTGGCTATAGAACTGGAAGATATAAGGCTGCTTTCACACCTTACAAAATGGACTATTATAATGACAGGAGATAATACTGGGTATTATAATTCTGCAATTTTTTGTAATGTGTGAATGCACTATTCCCCTTTTATGCTGCAAGATCTTGGGTCATTGTAAAAGCCACATTTGGTAGCTCTTACAATGACCCAAGATCTTGCAGCATAAAAGGGGAATAGTGCATTCACACATTATAAAACTCCAGCAATTATAATACCCGGTATTATCTCAAGCAGTTATAATTCCCCATTTTTGTCACGTGTGAAAGCAGTCTTATTTACTTATTAAGGATTTGTAAAGTGTGCTAACCAGACCAGGAAGAAGAAGTCATAGCATAAGTCATGGTTTGATGCAGATTGCATCGAGGCAAAGAAATAATTAGTAGGCCAATTAAAACTATGGAAGGAAGTTAAGGGAGGTGTAGATCTGACTCAAATTAAAAAGGGACAAGCAGAATTACAAACAGAAGCTTGTTTACATAAGGAAGGAATTTCAAGACCTTAGTTTGGAGAAATTGATTAATACAGTGAAACAGAAGGACCCTAGAACATTCTGGTGGTTGATCTATGGGCGCCCTAATGACAGAAACATAGTTGTTGATTCTCACATCGATGCTGACAGCTGAGCCTCCTACTATACTAGTAAGTTTAAAGAACAAATGGGAAAGGAGTTAGAAGATACACACACCTCGAACCCTTTCACTTGTGTGAATGGGGTGGCCCCATTGGAAAATTATTTGATATTCTATGTGCAGTTAGCAAACATTATTGCAAGTCTTAAGCCAAGGAAGGCAGCAGGCCCTGATTTGGTCCTGCCCCCTCCCTCCCCGAGACTATTAAAGAAACCCAAGACTGCTGGATCCCAATTTGGGGGAGGAGGGGGGGGTCATCAATGGTATTATCTTTTTATGTTAAAAAAAATGTTTTATATTATGTTGGAAGCTGCCCTGAGATGCCGTAGGCATGGGGGGCGGCATATAAATATAAGGAAATAAATAAATAATAAATAAATCTTGTATAATATATTCACTAAAAATTGGAAACAGAACACCATTGCCCCTATTTTTAAGAAGGGAGATAGGTCTAATCTGGATTGCTACAGGCCTATAAGCCTGATTAGCATCCCAACGAAAACATATGGCTGGCATCTGTTAAACCATGTTTTGAGCTGGGTGGAAGAAAATGATATCCTGGGTGAAGAGCAGATGTGCTTCCGCCCAGGATATTTATGTGTAGATCAGTGCTTTGCCCTATACTACATTGTCAAGAAATATTTGAATAAAAAGCTGAGGATTTGTGCTGCTTTTATTGATCTTAAATCAGCCTTTGATATGATCAATAGATCCATGCTATGGGAAAAACTGAGAGCTATGGGTATGGACCCAAACCTGATTATATGAATTGTAGAATACTATAAAGGTACTGTAGCCCATGTTAAATACAGGGCCAGGGGAGACTTCTCTCCCAAAATCTCTATGATGAAAGGAATAAGACAGGGCTGTGTCCTGGCCCCAGCAGGGGCGTAGCTACCGTGGTGCGGGGGGGCTCAGTTGCACCCGGGCCCGTGCCTGTGGGGGCCCACTGCTGGCCTGAGCATCATGGCCCTGCTGCAAGGGGGCCCACCCACCGCCGCCGGCCACCCTTGCAGTTGCTGCCTGCCACTTTCCCCTCTCTGCAGCTTGGTGAGGCGAGGCGGGTCCTGGCCCCTGGGAGGGAAAGCAGTGCAGCACTGCAGCTTGCCTCCTCTCCCTCCCCGACTGGGCTAGGATGCAGCACTGCAGCTTGTCGCCTCCTCTCCCTCCCCGGCTGGGCTAGGACGTGGCGCTGGCAATTAAAAAAAACAACAACTGCCCACAGACTCTCCGTGGAAGCGGCATTGCTCCAGGGACTCATGCAAGTCACGCTGCCTCCCTGTGCATCTGCAAACCCAGTCCCAGTGCAGACTCTGCAGGGACTAGGTTTGCGGGCGGTAGCGCGTGAGTACCCTGGACGAGCAATGCCGCTGCCGCGCAATGGGGACCCCCGGGCCCAGCCTCAGGTTAGTAGCGTGTGCCCCCCAGCCTGCCCCCATGCCCCCTTCCCTCCCACCCCCAGCCTGCAGTGTGCCCCATTCCCCTTCCCTCCTGTCCCACCCTCAGCCTGCCCCATCCCCCTTCCCCCCCAGTCTGCCCCCACCCCTACCAGCTTGCCTCCCACCGCCTACCAGCTTGCCCCCACCCCCCTTCCCTCCTGTCCTCCCAGCCTGCCCCCCC